>JAXDDX010000065.1:2500-352500 GCA_034670405.1 Hoplostethus atlanticus | reverse complement strand
AGTTGTTTCTGTGTATCTCTCTTGCTTGGTACCGTCTGTCTTTCAACCTGGCTGCACACAGCACTGCCTGACAAGTGAGACGTTGGGCCAAAGTGGTCCTGTCTGACCTACTACACTCTGTCTGTCTATCTGTCTGAGGGAAGGAGTGGGTGTGGAGAGGAGAGAGGGAGGAGAGGAGAGAAGAGGGACAGTAGTGATGGGAATGGAGAGAGAGAAAAGGGTGGGGTCGAGAGAGGAAAAAATGGCATGGTGACTTGACTTGTTACCACCCTGTCTGTATGGAGAGGAGAGGAGAGACAAAGCACAGAGATGGGAGGGGAAACAGGATTGCAGTGGAGAGAGACGAGGTGATGTGGCAGGGAAAGAAGAGAGGGTGTCTTTCATAATTCTGCTCACAGACAACATCAATATGCTGGGTACACAGACACACACTCACTCATCAATCCATGTCTGTAGACACTCTCACACAGACACAGACACACACACACACACACACACACAGACAGACACAGAACAGACCACAGCACAAAGCCCCTGCAGAGCCCACAACACCTGAAGTGGTGTCCATGGTAACCAAACTACTGGCTCCTGGATGTTTGGCAAAAACAGCAGGGCTGATCTAGAGTCACTAGACACTGTGTGTGTGTGTGTGTGTGTGTGTGTGTGTGTGTGTGTGTGTGTGTGCGCGAACACGTTTTCTTGCACTTCTATCCTTCTATCCTTGTGAGACCAGACCTCACCAGACTGAGGATTTTTGCAAAACGAGTTCATTGTGACCGGTTCTGACTAGTTTAGAATTAGGATTAGAATTAGGATTAGGTTTAGAATTAGGATTAGGATTAGGATTAGGTTTAGGTTTAGGTTTAGAATTAGGATTAGGATTAGGATTAGGTTTAGAATTAGAATTAGGATTAGGATTAGGATTAGGTTTAGGTTTAGGTTTAGAATTAGGATTAGGATTAGGTTTAGAATTAGGATTAGGATTAGGATTAGGTTTAGGTTTAGGTTTAGGATTAGGATTAGGATTAGGATTAGGTTTAGGTTAGGATTAGGATTAGGTTTAAGGATTAGAATTAGGTTTAGGATTAGGTTTAGGATTAGGATTAGGTTTAGGTTAGGCCTGTAGTGGTGAGGGTCAATGTTAGGAGTAGGTGTCAGGGATGAATGTAATCAATGAAAGGTGTGTGGGGTGTGTGTGTGTGTGTGTGTGTATGCATATACATATTTGGATGTGTGTGTCTGTGTGAGTGTGTGCTAGAGGTGGTTTAAACACGAGAAATCAGCTTGAATTTGTTGATTATGTTTATAAATTGATTGCACCTGAGTGATACAATAAAACTGTCTTGCTCCAAGAAACTGACAACGAACCAAGCCTGAGCAAATTGAATCATAGTTTTGTCCATGAGTGCTAACATAAATACTGTGTGTGTGTTGGAGAGTGTGTGTGCATACTAGTGGACAGGCTTTTGTGTGTGTGTGTAGGAAATGTAGACAGATTGTAATAGCCTCTCCTCCTCAGACTGCCTTCTGAATGCTGACTGTGTCAGAAACTCTCTGCAACGCTCTATGGGAGAACACCTCACATTATCATACAAGCCCTGCTGGAGAAATGAAAAAGAAAGTGCTGAAAAATGAAAATACATTATGAAAAAGCTGCTTATAGAACAGCGCTGTGTGTGCTGTCACTCAGAAAGGCTTGATATTCTGTCAGTAACACTGCAGCAATGTCATGCAGAAAAGGAGGGAAGCTTGTTCAGTAGCCAGAGGTAGGTTATTGACCACTCAATCATCCTGACCTGGACACGCATTGACAGATGTTCAAATGACTTTTGATATTACTTGCGTTTGTTTTTTGTTGCACATGCATTTTCTACATGTGTCTTAATTTCAAAATGACATTTGAGTAAGTAACAGCAGGCACAGACAAACAGAATACCTCTTCCCAAAGCCTCTATTCAGTATTGTTTAAGCTTTTCTTTCCACAATTCCGGTAAATGGTGCAATTTGAACACACACACACACACACACACACACACACACACACACACACTGACTCACTCCCTGAAGCCAGGCAGACACACTATCCATCCTCCTCCTCTCCTTAATGAGCCTTTAACTAGGCAAAACAAATGACACCTCTGAGATCATACCCAGATCCAGGCAGAGGACGCACGGTCTAATTTACAAAAACATTCATTATGGGATGGTCCTTTATTACATCGGATACAAATGGGAGGAGAGGCCATAAGGTGCATGGAGAGGAGGGGCGTGACTGTGTTTATCAGAGCATGCTGACTCTTCCTCTTTCTTCACTGCTTATTAGCGAATTCACTGTTTTCATGCTTTGTTTCCCTTTGATGAAAGGACTTGAATCCCTTTTTGCAGAGCACATCGTATTCTCATTTCTACTCCCGGCGGGTATTGATACTGTATATGAATGGCTATTGCTGCATGATATCTGCATTGATAGTTTTACCTGAGAGAGGGATGAGCCACATTAAAGCCAACTACTGCAATCACACATCATCATTTTTTAACTATTCTCTGCAAGCCAGATGCCATTGTTATTAAAACCCATGGCGTATATCGCAGCGGTGTATCTAGCGCCTGCTTGAGGTTTGGCATGCACGTGTTTGTCCTTGATATTCAGTGTGTTTTCAGCACAGCTCTATCACAGTCACATCCATCTCTGTAATGCCACAAGAGTACAGTTTTGAATCTGCCAGCTAAACAAGGAAAAGTTGAAGAGAGATGGTCTCCCACAGCTCGTCTGTTTAATGGTTTGACGGCTTCACTCTGCATCAATTCTCATTACGTTGCAGTCACAGTCCAATTAGCAGACACATTCATTACACTGAAATTACACAGGAGAGATACAAGATTCAGAAACTCATCTCCTTCAATTTGTCAAAAGAAATGTGCTGTCATCTTTAAAGCAATTATACATGGAAACAGAGTCTATAGAGATGTGCAATTTGGAACAATCATGATAATGTTATTTCCTTTTAGTTTTGTTCCTCATCACCCATGGTGGTAATCACACTGATTATGTCCCATTTACAAATGTAGACATTGTACCAAGGCCTTGGTGGTAAGCAGTCTAGTGTAATGGTAGAGGTTTACTGAGGGTGAATTATTGTTGGTGATGACGATGATGGTGACAATCACAATGGTGACGCTAATGGCATAGATGTAAAAATGTAGAGAGTCCTGTTGAGCTCAAGTGTAGTCGATACAAACATATGAGAAAAAAAAATCAGAATCAAGGCTACTGAAAACAAAGTGCTCACTCAAGCACTTTATTTTTTGAGCATCAAGAATAAGGTATGTTGTGTAGCCTCGATTCTGAATGAGTTTTTTTTCCTCATCGTTTAGCAGTGTGTGGGTTTTCTTCTACTCTGCTTGTTTGAATGTTATAGATGTAAGCATACTATTATACTCAAAGGCCTACAAGCCCATAGTGGAAACCACAGTGGTTTCCATGGTCGAAGTCCCATACGATGCATCAACAATGCATCATCATTAGAGATATTAGAAACATAAAACTAATGCATCTCTATTAACTGGTTTCCGGAACCTTCTTCATAATTATCCAAACCATCCCTCCCAGGTGTGGAGGAATAATGCTAGTAGTATAATGGACCAAACAGATGACGTGCTATTCTCTTTCAATGAGAGGAGGGTGCCGAGCCAAGCGTGATCTTTAAATTGCCACGCTGAAATCTGTTCAACTCTGGAGAGGTCGTCGTGCATGGTCCAGCCAATTGATGATGAGGTTATTTTTTTATCAACCAATTAGATTTAACTTCATTGTGTTGTGAAAAAGCATCACATCAGCGTGGAGGAGAATTTGGCTGTAGCTGTCTCCGATGTGGCTCCAAATTCCTACTAGGATATAAATTTAAAAAGCCGCTGCACAGGAGAGCTGGTGGCTGCCAGAGTTGATATATTAGGTAAGTAATGGTCATACTGACAAACAAGCTAGCAACGTCTTTGATTAGCAAGGTGATTAACAAGTTGTAATTTGGGGAAATGGAAAGTGTGCAGGCAGCTGGATTGCTAACTGTTACTATGGCAACCACCGCTCACTGAACACAGACTTGCATGTCCACTTGTGGAGCCGCAGAGGAATCTGGTCCCCAATATCTCCGCTTATTCACATACCATCTGTTTGTCCCGTATAGACTCATGAACAGGCTACATCTGTGGAAGTAAAAGTTTTGTAGTAGTTTTGTTGTCAGTGTCTCTGTGGCTCAACTCAGTTTTCATGTCCCGAACTCAGCCATCTAACCTCTGCTTGGATGGAGGTGCCAGCTCATTACTGTGAGCATCCGCATCCTTGGTGCCTGCATGGAGGGAAGAAGGCCAGAGACATGGCAGGCTGACAGACCTGTCAGGGCTGCACACACACACACACACATTCAACCACACATACAAATACACACAGACACACAAATGGAGGGTTGACACTCTCTGGGCTATACACAGACAGGCAGCCCGACATAGACACACACACAGACAGGCACACACCCATACACACCCCCACAGGTACATGTGCATACAGGACTGTCCCTGTCAGCTGACAGTGAAAGTCCCGCATCGTGAAAAGTTGTAGCGACTACAAATCTCAGCAAAAGGTTGAGGTGTCAGGGAAGAGACTCAGCTTTATTTTAGCTGCACTGCACCACAGACCCTTCTGGAGAACAATGCAGCCCCAAGGTGATAACTCTGGGGGGCTATAAATCAGACCTCTGGCACAAGAAACACTAAGGCAAATAAAGGTGGTCCTGACTGAAGTTTATTCATGTGTGTGTGTGTGTGTGTGTGTGTGTGTGTGTGTGTGTGTGTGTGTGTGTGTGTGTGTGTGTTTGAGTGTCACTGTTTATGCTTTGCCTTTGACTCCCCATGCTCACTAACAATCTTCCTCATCAGGTTCATTCAAAGCACACGGCATGCTCCTTACGCTCCATATGCAGGAGTCTGATAATGGCCTCCAAAGGAGATCAAAAGAAAACAACTGAACGCTTATCGTGGATCGATTCATTACATTCTCCTACTCCCTCTCTCTCTCTCTCTCTCTCTCTCATTGTTTCCTCCCATCTTGGTAATTTAGCCGAGGCGTGTGGCTTGTCAAGGGATCAAGTCCAAGCAGCTCTACTGGCAGGGCTTTAATGAAACACTTGTGGCTCGCAAAAAGGGTTTTGTCTGTGTGTGTGTGTGTGTGTGTGCGCACACTCAGTGAACCAGACTCTCTGTACACTGGCTGAGCTAGTGAAATTGAACATCCTGCTGATTCTGCCATAAAAGACGTAGAGTCAAACACGCACACACACACACACACACTGTGGTAGGTAGTGACATGACCAGTGGCAATAGGATACGCCAACCAATACGGATATGGAGAGGCGGGCAGGGGCAGGAGACGCCATCGGATGGGCGGAAGTGTTGAGAAAACTGCAGGAGTCGGCAAAAACATTTACTTTTTAGTAAGACGAGAGCGCTATGGTAGCTGGAGTACTGTAGTCAACAAAAAGGCACATGTCTCATGTATCGCTACAACAGCAGCAGCATATTGTGAGGATCGTATTAAGACTATATTTTTGGCCGTTTAGAGTATCACTTTAGACAGAATGGGAATTGTAAAGGAGGAGTGAAATAGGCTGAGACAGGAATTTGGCCCATGAACCCAGCGGATTGTGTGTGTGTGTGTGTGTGTGGGTGTGTGTGTGTGTGTGCGCAGTGCACCAATGCAGTAGGTGGAGGGGCTGCAAGCTGAGGACTGGGCTCCATTGCTGGTTTTGGATTGGAGGCAGACACATTAGAGGTTGTGGGGGGTCGATGGCGGACTGGGAACTGGAGGTCTGGAGGTGTGTGTGTTGGAGGGTTTGGGCGCTCTGGTTATAGATGAGGAGTTGTTAGGAGTTGTTCCCAGAGCCGTGAGCAAATACAAACAGTGTAAAGCATGGACTTTTAGCACACACAGCCCTTTCCAAAGATCAGAGTAATGTTTCCTTTTAAATGGTCATTTAGGCTCTGCAGCGGGACTAAATACAGTCGATATAAACAGCTGTTGGGTCTTTCTGCAGTAGACCTGAGCCTTTAAATGAAATCCTTCCTTGAAGAAACAGACTACCACGTAACCTCTATTAGAGCACAGCAACTCCACAGTGTCCCCAAACAAGAGTGCACTCAAAACCAATTGTATCTTCCCATTCAACCACAAGAAAAGCAATAGAAATCAATGGACACAAGAGTGCTAAGCCTTGAAATGTTTTGTGTTACTGTGTATTGTGTTGTAAATGTGTTTGAGCCGTGTCTCCATGCTCCATGCTTTAACAGAGGCTCGGTGAAGAAAGAGGATCGAGTCGGTACGTTCCTGACATCTGACAGAATTTGCCTACAGGGGAAAAAATCTGACTCTGACTGTTTAAAATGCAGAGGGAGAGGATTTCAGGAAGTTTCAGTTCAGCTCAGACTTCCTTCTTCACCTGGAGATAACACGCCAAAAAAATGTGATTGCATGAGAGGACGCTATTTGAGAAGCAGGAACTCTAAATGGGATAAAGAAGCAAAGATGATGAACTAATGATGCATTTGTTCTTTATTCTGAGGATTTTGATGTTTCAAATACATACAGCAGTTCCACGCAACATGCACTTACAGTATCAGCGTTACAAATGTATTGCTTGACGTTGACACCACGCTCGTGCACTGCAAAACATTTCTTTTGTGCACAGGGCTCCGAGCAACTGTGAGTGGAGGGGTTGCATTTGGCCCGAGGGATGAATGGAGGGAGGAAGAGTTCGAAGGGTGGGTTAGCGGCGGGCTCAGGTCTCATCGCGGTCAGCATCTGGAGCCAGGGCTCTCATGCCATTTTAATGGAGGTTAAATTAACTTATTGATTTTGAGAATCCAGCTGGGATCAATGAGCACAGCTGCTTGGCAGGGGGGGGTAAGAGAGGAGGAAAGAGGTAGGAGAGAGAGAGAGAGTAGATAGAGATAGTGGCTGTGATACTAATATGATGGCTGCATGATGGGTGGCGGTGGTGTTTTATGTATTATCCAACACAAAAACATGATATCCAGGTATATTATCCTACTACAGAAATACTAGCGCTTCTAATGTGTCTTCTTTTGTGTTTGACACTGTAGTGAATATTAGAGTGAAAGGGGATACAGAAACACAGAATGACTCAGCAGGCAACTAAAGTGACATTAAGTAAGAGAAATGCAGTAACGCAGCAAAGGAAGTACTGCAATGTAATGGAAAGGATAATGTATAGCCCAGCATTGCTACACAATGAGCCCCAACAGAGTGAACAAAGCCCCTGAGGAGAGGCGGAGCTGCTTACGACACGGCTATGTACCCAAGACATTGATCATTTCACACAAAATATTGATTTTACATTATTGTATTACAAGCTAAAGTAATTTACCAACAGGACTGTAACCATAGCAACATCTGTAGCATCCACGGGCGACACTGCAGCAGAACTACTGCAACTCTAACCACAAATCAATGGTTTCATGATCCCCAAATAAATGAGGAGTAACATTGAAAAGTAGGCGAGGTGAGTGTTTGTCTGCTGTGAGTCTTTTTGGCACGAGGTGTCGCCAGCTAATTTGATCAGACGTCAATAAAATGGACCGGACGTCTTGACTGCAGAGTGATGATGAGATGTGAAACAACGACCTGTTTACGCTGAAATGAGTATCAGCAGAGACAGAAAGAGGGAGACGGTAGTAGGCATCATGCCAGCGGAACTGCATTAGAGAGAGAGAGAGAGAGAGAGAGAGATAAACAGCCAGTGTCATTACCATGTTGTGTTTTGAAAGCGACCCTCTCCCCGGGCCGACGACGACTGTTAGATAGCTAACCTGAAACCTGACTCACGTCTGCACATGTCTCTCTGTCTCAGTTTCCCTTCATCTCATTTCATCTTAATACACATGCACACTACGGCGCAACAACACACACACACACACACACACACACACACACACACACACACACACACACACTGTCACAACGATGGTAATGCATAAATTCACACTGACAGAAATGGCAGTCTCTCATCCCAGATCAGGTATCAAGAGTAGTCTACAGTTTTCTCAGGAACAGCCCATCATGAGTCATTTTTCTACTGTAAGATTTAACCATGACATTCATCATCTTCATCTCTCTCTCTGACTCTTTCTTTCTCTCTTTCTTTCTCTCTCTCTCTCTCTCTCTCTCTCTCTCTCTCTCTCTCTCTTTATCTCTCTCTCTCTCTCTCTCTCTCTCACACACACACACACACACACACACACACACACACACTCACACACTTGTATTATTCTAAGCAGGGCAGCTTCAAGGCCGGTGCTGGCGTTTGTTTTCAGAGCTGGCCGCTGACCTTTCTCTGTGAAGTTGGTAATTGAAAAGTTAAGAGAAAAGGTCAACCCAAAGCTACAGGGAGGGGCTCGCTGATCTGCTTCACCTGACTGGCCTTCAGAAAATGAAATTCCTACTTAGATATATTTGTTTTTTTCTCTCTCTCGCATTTTTCTGGTTAGAGAAAAGTCATTTAATTTCTGGTTTGTCTGGTTTGTCTCAAGTCTTTCTCTGCGCTTCTGGTTTTATTAAAAATGTGAAATGAGATTGAAAATAATTTCTCTTCTGACAGAATTCATGACTTATAGTGAAATAATTTTGGATGAATGCATCAGTGTCAGTTGTTGCACACTGGATGAATTATTTGACACATATGAAGATAAAAGTCAGCTATAAATAGACCGTCATTGAGATCCTAAATCATACATCACGCCCCTTGTACAACCATCAATCACTCCTGATTGGCTCGGTCACACGATGGCCCACAACCCACCAGAAGTAGCAGATCTATTCTCATTGGTTAACAACAACCAATCGGCTTCAGCGTTCTATGGACAGAAAGGCACATCAGTCAAAGTCCCAGTTGTCTTTTCCGTGCCTGTCTGCCCCTCAGACATCAATTACACTTTGGCCCAGACCGATTGCTAGCTGGGATTCTGCAGCCAGCACACTACAATTGAAATCATAAATTACACCTTTCACTGCTAGAAAATGTTTTCTCTCCATGTTAAGTACACACACGCACACACACACACACACACACACACACACCGCCTCTCTATCCTAGCCTCCCTTGTGAAAACATGACATAGCGGATTAGGCTGGATGATGGACAATTCCTGCAGGGCGGTGAACAATCAGATGTGCTAACCTTCAGGGCAAGCTAGCCCCTATTGGGAACGGGGGAAGAGATCCAGGGTTGGAGGGTACCGATAGAGAGATCCCAGCTGATTGGGGATAGATGAGGTTTTTACACAGTACAGGTTAGATGGTGCCTCCATCCCTGTCAGGGTAAATCTCTGAGAGATTGGAGCTGGGTCTGCCTAGCTCCAACTCGCTCGTCCCTGGACTGTCTTGAGTGGTGATGGATTACGAGCTTCTGGCTTCCAGGGAGACATATTTGAGAGTTTTTAATCAACACACAAGCAATTCAGTTTGGTACAACTTATTTATTTGCCTCTTAGGAGCAATGGAATAGAGACAAAATAGGTTTGTGGTAAAAGGGTTGTGTGTGAGCGATGGTGCAGTCAAGTTCAATCTATTCCTGAACCGCTTTTAACAAGATTGATCACAAAATGCTTTACAGAAAACACAGGCAATGAAAACAAGTAAATCAAAGCTTGTGTGTTGGTGTTTGTACATATGTATTCATATGTGAGTGTCTGTATGTGTACGAGTAAGTGAATGACTGACTGAAGCCAAGAGTTCAAGTTGTTGGCTGTGATAAATGGACTTAAATACTGAGACGCTGTCTGATGTGGATGACACAGCTAAAACAGGAAATCAGGATCCAATCATCTTCTATAAAATGACACTTGATTCAGGCAGACATAAAAAATAAAATTTAAGAATTAAAAATTAAGTAACACCAATCACCACATCAGACAGTGTCTCAGTATTTAAGTTGTTTTTTTTTGGGGTTTTTTTTAGTATTTAGTTTTTTAGGTGTTTGTTTTTTGTTTTTTGTATTTTGTATTTTGTGCATTATTTGATACTGTTATGCTGCTGCAACCCAATAATTTCCCCCCGGGGATCAATAAAGTATCTATCGATCTATCTATCGATCTATCTATCTATCTAATTACATTGAGTTAAATTAAATTAAATTCGTTTACACAGGTTATTAATTTGTATTTTCATTGGACAAAATGGTTTATATTTCTTTGGACGTTCAACTTAATGACCACATGACACGGTTATCTGAGCTCACATAATGACTATTTCCTCTGACAGATAGGAAACGTGGACAGGCGTTATGGGAGTTGAACAGCATCACCGTGGTGAATGAGAGCCAAATGCTCAGGCAGCAACTGATTTGACAGCATTACAGCAAGGGAGTAATAAAAACAAAGCAGTGCTGAAATAGGATTGATTTTCTTGGCTTATATTATCTCCTTGGAAAAACACCATGATTAGAAACGCGCCTTAACATCTCAGAAGTCATGTTTCACTGCACGGGGTTAATAACCTGTCTGCATTTACACATAACATGTGACATGCTGCCAGGAAGCCAGTTTGAGCATTTACAGCAAAGTGGAGTATTTGTGAGGAGCTCTTATGACCCTGTCAGCTGAAGCACATTCAAGTATAACAGTTGATCTGTCAGTTTTCTAGATCATGCTCTCTTCCCACATACCTTTAAGATAAATGATGTTCCTGCTGTATTGATTGGCCCCATTGATGTCACCTGAGCTGAGACTGAAAATGAAAAATATAGTACATGGAGCACAGCCAGGCAGCCTTAGTATTGCAAACAAACACACTTGGCTGGCTAGAGGCAGACAGACAGACAGACAGGCAGATAGAGAGGACTAAAGAATATATAGAGTATAAAATCCTGTGTAACCTACTGTATGTCACCAATCCTGTTAAGCAGAGAGACAGGAAGGCCATCGGGTCCCTTGGGTGCAGCGCAGAGCACCATCAAAGAGCATCAGATAAGCATTACATACTGTGTCAGAGTGAATATTTACAACACACACACACACACACACACACACACGTCGGTCCAGTCACTTTTTAATCAATCATCAATCGTTGAGGATTAAGGAGGTGCTGGCCCTTGGTGAGGAAACAGGAGAGAGGCTGTTTTGACAGGGTAGGTGTAAAGTTGTAGCTTACACTTTTAAAGGCATACAGAAAAGTACTCACTATTGCCAGAGAGAGTATTTAGTATTTAGGTGCAGAGATTCTTGAAACTAAACATTACAGCTGGTTTGAGATTTGTTCAATTTGTTGATGTTGTTGTTTGAATTTGTCTCCTGCAGCCAATATGGAAGGTAGCTCTCACTTTTACTTGTCAATGTGAGACAGCCTTTATCAAATACTTTTACTACCTATATGTTTGTGCAGTACCAGTGATTTCGGGCTAGAGGGGTTCACAGTAAACAGTTCCCGTTCCAGGGTCATAAAAAAAGGAGTGAGCTGATTCATAAACCTACATGACTTGACAGAACAGTTAAACAGATTGATAATGGAAACTCTTCGAAGACATGTCGCTCCTACTTCTCTGGGCTCCCAGCCAGTATGAACACAGCGCCAAGGACCTGGTCGTCCATTCTTTTTGTTTTTTATTTAACCAATGGCGTCACACGGATTTGAACGCTACTTTTTTTTTTTTTTCAAGTGCACCAGAGATGGAAAAAGGGCCCTCAGCCAAACCAGGAAGCTGCCATAATGTGTCTTACAGCTCTATCACAGTGAGCCCTATCGCCGTGAGGACACATCCTTAAAAAGCTGCTGTGTCTGCGGTTGAGTAAGGGCAGAGCCGTCTGACTGCACATCCGGCTGGCAGAACACTTTCAGGCCCTGGGATCGCTCAGGGGACCAAGACTTGTCACCGTGGAGAACTAAGGGTATAGCACTACGCTGTCAGTTTCCCTAGAGCGGGAGCAGGGGCGGCCGAGAGGCAACACGCTGTCGCAGCACAAAAGGAGCAGCGCACTGTCATTTTCCTAGACAGACAGAACCAGTTTATATATAAATATAGCCAGCGCACCGCTTTCTTTCTTGTCAAAATGTGGTAATTGGATTTTCCGAGAGACTCTTTAACAGCGGTGGATAGGTCAAGTAAAACTTAACCCACTGAGGGGTGTGCAGAGGCCCTGGTCCTTCCTGTGTGCAGTGTGCATGCTCCCCCCGTGTGTATGAAATGAATAAATAACAAATAGCTTGGCATCTTTTTGTGCAACTAACACATGTTCCAGCATATTCACATTTTTAATTCAACCTGTAAGTAAGTAAACTTTATTTATAAAGCGCCTTTCGAAACAAGAGTTACAAGGTGCTGTACAATGAAAACATCAAAAAAATGGAAATAAAATAATGGAAATAAAATAGAAGGTTAGAAACAAAAAAAACAGAAAAAAAAAATACAAGGACATTAAAACTGCACAGAAGGCAAACACACATTATAAAACAAAGTGCTTACGAAACAGGTGCGTTTTTAACAGCTTCTTAAATCTGCGTTGGAACCTGGAATAAAACAGAATAGCAACTTTATCGCATTTACAAAGAATGTTCCCCAGATTTATCAAATTTGTCAGATGAGCCACTAATGGTATATCTAGTTTTCTCAAGCCTCATAGCCAGTGCACTTCTCCCCAGGTATCTGAGTTGTGATGACGGACGATGAAATGTCTTATTCTGTGATGGATGTGTGAAGTTGTCCATATTATGCCTGGAAAAGTTCAGTTTTGGTGAAACATTGCACAGAAAGAAAACACATGTAGTCATTTCCTGTGTAGGTATTCTTTTGGTCACTGTTCAACACCTACCATGTTACCCTTAGTTCTCCTCACCAGCTAGGATCTCTAAAAGCTACCCCTTCACACACACACACACACACACACACACACACACACACAACCCTGCACATCTTCTATTCATTCATCACCTAAGTTTAGCATGACTTCTATCCGTTCTGTCAACCAGTATCCACTCTGCTGTCAGTCTGCCTGCCTTTCTGCGTCTGTCGTCAGTGTGCTTACTCAGCCTATCAGAAGTGACAGACATGCTCTCTGCTCTCTCTTTCTCATTCTCTGGTTTCACACTGCTCACACAAACCATCTTTTTTTATCCATGGCCACCAGCTACTTTAATGTTTTACTGGCTAAAAACACTTAAACTGTTCAAACACTGAAATATCAATCAAAGTGACAGGCAGACTTTCTTCGACAGTCTTCAGCATTCTTGAAAGTCCTTCAATTTGACTTTGATGAATTTCCTGGGAACCGTCATCTCCCAGGGAGTGTCATCTTGATCATCTCGACTTTTTATACCAGATGAAGAAGAAGCTGAGTCTCTTTCAACCCAGAATGTCACAGAATGAAACATCACATCATCCAACACTGCATCTCATCAGGCAATAGCACACTGCTCAAAGGGACAGACAGGATCTTCAGCTTTCACCTGTCCTGTTGACACCAGAACCAGTAGAAGTTGTGTTTTCTGGGAGTCAGTCCTGACCAAAACCTCAAGAAGTCTCTACTAAAGTGGTTTCTCGAGGGTAGAGGATCCCTGAGGCTAGAAACACAAGCGTGTGGCAACATAACATCCAACTGCTCCAGTGGAGTTGGCCATCAGTAGAGGTAGGGGACAGTAGAGGACAGTAGAGTGTGGTGTGAGTGTGTATACATGTATGAGTGTGAAGCAGGGCATTGCCGAATAAACACCAAGGGTGCTTAGCGCTTCAGATTGTTCTGCACTTGGATGTGACTGCATTTGGATACATACTATTTTTGCTGAATTGACGGGTATGTCTTTGAGTGCCAATAGGTGAGACGTGAAATGATAGGGAGAGAGTGAGTAGGAAAGAGACACAGAGAGAAAGCTTAACAGAGGCAGAAACAGACAAAATAAACACAGAGACACTGAATCATAAAGTTACCATAGTTATTATGATGGGCATAACGTCTTGAGCAAGAGAGAGAGAGAGAGAGAGAGAGAGAGAGAGGAACAGACAGTATATTAAGTGTTTCCTGCTTTTTGCTCCAAGCGTCAAGCATAAACACACACACACACACACACACACACACATTAGCACATGCACACACACACAAACCTGCCTGCTCAGCATATCCTGCAGAAAGTGACAGGCACACCGCCTGATCTTGTTCTCTCAGTGTTGCTCACTCCACACCTCTGGCGTTCTGAAGCTGTAGACATCACACACACACACACACACACACACACACTCCACAGACAACTAGTCAATTGGTGAATGGTGCTCTTTTCCCCATAGGGTTTATTATGAAACTTTGTATGAATTGCAGACGCACCTGAACACAACAGAGTGAACATTGTTTTGCTTTTGGCCAGCAGGGGAAACCTACTGGTCAGCTCCTGCAAATGTGTGTGTGTGTGTGTGTGTGTGTGTGTGTGTGTGTGTGTGTGTGTGTGTGTCTGTGTCTGTGTCTGTGTCTGTGTGTGTGTGTGTCTGTCTGTCTGTCTGTCTGTGATGAAGCAGGGTAATGCTGAGCGAGGGTACTCAGACAACCTGTGATTAAATCATCCCTATGGCTCTTTCTAAAACCGCTTACAATTTTTTGCTGTGCTGTTGTTGGTGCTCATATTCACTGGGCGTAATATTATTAAAGTCACTCTGCTTTATTTGACTGTGTTGTTGGTTTCACGTAATAAATTAGATAACAGTTAATTGTTCCTCGGCTTGAGGGACTCGGTCTATCGACTACAGTAAACCTCGCTGAAGGAGCCAAGACAGTCGCACCGGGCAGCTCTAAGGTGTGAGTGTCTGCGTATGTGTTTCGTTATCCCTTCCCCCTGCGACTGTCATCTCGCTTGGTTGAAGCCTTCAGATGAATAACCATAAAAGTGCATTTCATTTATTTCTTTTTTTTTTTGGGGAAGAGCCAGTGTGCACGCTGTTGTATAGCTGGTTTAGATCACCAGGAGTGTGAATGTTATACATCACCTGAAAGTATACAAACTCTACAGTCTTAAGCCACGAGTACACACAACAGTACGACTTACAGTGTCCAGATAATGGGAATTGAAAACAACACTCATCTGAAAACTTGCGATGGACCTATATGGTTGTTTGACTGTACAGTAGGCTTCAAAATAATGGTCAGGTCAAATGGTCAAATGGTCAAGCCATTACAGTTGTATTTGGGGTTTCTGCTGTCACTAAATACACTATATGGCCCCATATGTCTTAGCTGACAGTAAAAAAATGCATGGTCAGTTGAAACCATCAAGACCCTGAAATCCCAGGACTCGATCTCATAAACCAAATCATAACCGATTCTAATAGAATTAAAGTAATAAATGAATCCTTCTGACAAATAGACATTTAGGTTTATTAGGTTTGTAGATGATTAAGTGTTTTCAAATCCAGACAGTAAAGGTTGTGTCCTTTAAGAGTCACCCTCCAAATGGATTCCTTGTACATGTTCTATCATGTTGTTTGCTCAAAACATTTAAAAACAGATTTGTATGAAGTCAATCATAAAATCTACTATTTATACTCACCAGTGTTCGTCTTCCCAACCTTATTTTTTTCTATTATCTGACATTTTAAAATGCATATCATGCTTGCATGTAAAGATAGATAGTCAATGTAGACCTTTCCATTCTGGTGCTTGTTGTTCCTTTGGCCCAAAGCAAGTTGATTACAGGCATGAAGACAATAAAAACATCAGGTCATCATTCATGCAGCACATGTGCCTAAAAGCATCAAACACAAAGACTTAAAAAGAGAGCAAAGGACAAATGGTTGCATGAAGCAGTTCCTTACCAGGGGATGCTTTCTATCAGTCAAACTGGATCTCTTTACTGCTTTCTGTTCTTTCTTTTAGATTTTGCTCTTAAACAAAAAATGAGTGTTTGAACTCTAAATAGGTCCAGTGGGGTACACTGCTTTTTGCTTTTTGCTCTCAGTTTCCTTAAATGTCAGATAATGTAACATCTGTTCGGTGATAATCAGACGCCTTCTGAAGGATACGTCCTTTCTGTAGTAGGAGGATGAACTCAGATGGCTGATGCATAGAAGACCGTCAGCTAGGATTACTATAGGGTGTTGTTATCAGCCACTAGCATTCACTTTACAATAATACTCCCTCTTTTTTTCCCTCTTTCTCTCTCCCCCCTCGTACGTCTCTCACTTACGCACAGTTCTCTCTCTCTCTCTCTCTCTCTCTCTCTCGTCTCTGGTAGTATTGAGACCATTTGTACTTGTCAAAGGGTTAGGCCCGATCATCCAAAACATCATTCAGGGAAGAGCTTTGACTGTTCTTAGTTCACACTATCAATCTCAGAACTGACCAGGTGACTCGAGAACCTCATTGGGTTTCACTGACCCGATGGCACACATGGACACACACACCCTGGCAGGCCCACACACACACACACACACACCGACCAGAGCATGGGAGTGGAGTTGAAGCGACTGATCTCCAAGTTCGCACTGTCCTCTCCCCAAAGTCGCATTATCATTTTAAGTTTGGCATCACGGGGTAGCAGGCATGTCTCTGCCCGCGGGGGGCAAAGGGCTCATGGTGCGCAGGCGACGTCGCAAGCAACACCGGAGCGAAATGGAGCAGAACAGAGCGTCAATGTTTCAAAGGAAAAATGCTCCCTCAGATGCTCTTACTGTTCTGTATCATCAATCTCTAATGTTTTTTTCCCAGGAGTTATTTTGTGATGAAGTGCTGTAATTTACTTCTGTGGTGTACCCACTTTCCCACGTCTGCTTCTTGTTTTTTCGGGCATTTTTTTGCCAGTTAACAGCAGAGAGACAGGAAACACTGGGAGAGGGACAGGGGATGACAGGGCTGGATTTGAACCCAGAATGTTGTGGCTACATGTTTTGTGCCTTAGGCCACTGAGCCACCAGGACGCCCAGCCTTGTCCACTTCTATTTCAGTTAGCGATTACTTTCCCAGAATGCCTTTTGACAGCCCCCAGAAAAGGGGCGTGGACGTGTCGCTTTCAATCAAAGAAGGGCATATAAATATAGCTAGCTAGCAAAGTTAGTTCCTGAACAGTGGGGCGTGTCTACAATCACGACCACAGCCCCTACTCAAAACTCAACATGTCTGTAACGGGCAAGTAAAGTTGGACCCAGATGCAGACAGAAGGAGGCAGATGGTGTGTGAGTCCAATACTTTACTGGAGTGTAAAGCATGCAATACAGGCAACCAAACCAGACAGATCAGGCAAAGCAGAGTCAGGCAGAACAGAGATCAGGTAACCGGTCGACCAGGACGTGGACCACAGGAAAGCTATGTAAGACATTAGACAATCTGGCAGACAAGAGTGAGAGACTGACTGGTAGATATACACTGCTAGGGACTGATGGGAAATGCAGGGAGGAGCGAGGTTGATGTGGAACAGGTGAGTAGTGGCAGAACACACTGGGAACCCTGGTGGCCATGACGGGTACGACAGGACCTGAAACAAAACACAACACAGAACAGAGAGGAGAGTAGAGGGGACTGGGAGGTGGATGGAGAGAGAAAGGGAGAGAGAGGAAGAGGAAGAGGAACTTGAGGCTGCAGGTGTGTCAGGAGGGATGTCAGGAGAGATGACCGCCTTCCTCATGACAATGTCGTCTGGCTGCATTGCATTCTGGTCTATTGAGGCTACTGTCGGTGGAGATATTGGTACTGTATCTCTGCCTCTTCTACAGTGGATTTCTCCCTGTATGATTGTTGAACGTTGGTGCAAAATGGTCTAGAAAGAATCTCTTGCTCTTTGATTCTGAGTGACACCAAAACCGCTGTCCAATTCGGCCACACAGGAGTAATGAAAATACAGCTGTTTTTTTAACGGTGTTGAGGTGTTTTAGAGTGGATGTTTCCATTAAATGTTCATATATGCACTCCACTCTCAGGTTAATAAAGGGCTGCTCCGCTCCATGTTCAACTCCCGCGCTGCTCTGCTCACACACACACACACACACACACACACACACACACAATACATGCACACATGCACAGCCACACATCCTGAGATGTTAGATGTCAGAGAGACCATGGGCCTCCTCGCTGTTAATTAGCAGAAACTGAAGCTGACAGAGGAATAAAACAGAACAGACATTTATCTTGTCCAATATTATCTACTATAGTGGAAACCAGATGGTCCTCATTTCCTCTTCCATTCACATTAGTGAGACATAGATATGAACCTCCTCTGGATTTATCCTGGCATCCTTTTATTTTATACCATGTAACTGTAAACCGTCTGGTATACACAGTAGTCTCTGTATTCTGAGAAACCATGGATGCTTTCAGAAATACGTTCTTAAATTTGCCTTGCTTGCAGTTTTTGTCAACATACGCAGCTTGTATTGCTGATCAGACGGGGAAAGGGCGGGTTCAGAGAGATGGAGACCCAGCAACCTTTTTATATCATAGTATATTTCAGTGGCGTAGGTTTCGTGTGAACATTTGCACACACACAATTTTGAGTGTCAAACACTTCATTTCCTGCATTCTGGTGAATTTTTTCTGCAGCAATTTATGGTGGAAATGTCTTTAGTAATGTAAAGGAAAACACAAAATTCAGGCACCAGGTGACAATTCAAAATATAATGGAATATAATGCAGTAAGGCGTTCTGTATTGCTTTCAAATATTTATTCTCCTGTAGATCAATTTTTCTCATTTAATATTATCCCTACTGAGTCAACACACATATAGCATGATTTACTCTTCTGTCCTCTTTTGTGTCTTTCATGTTTTGGGGGGGGACAAATCTACGCCTATGGTATATTTCACAGGAGTCACACCCCAAAAGAAACATCACATGAACAGGCCACACTATCACCTTGTCAGCATCATCGTTTTCATACCTATCAACAACATCTTTTCAAAAACGACCGCCTTGAGCCTTTTAGACTACTATATGTGTGTGTGGGGGTGTGGGTGGATGTGTGCTTGTGTGCACACTTTCACCTTTTGCATGATCAGTTGTCGTCAGGTATGCAGCAGATGTGTGAGCCATCTGCCTCTGCCTGCAAGGTGAGCCAGAAATGGAGCAGAAGCATGTGTCTTCTCACTTAGGACAATTAGCTCTTTAGAAATGTGATTAGACCACGGATGGAGGCAGCAAAGAGAGAGGGAAGGATAGATGGAGGGAGGTTGGTGGCAAGATAGCCAAGTAGAAACATCTCACACACATAGAGAGCACTTACTTGTCCAAATATATCTGCTATATATCTACAGAACCTTCTCTGATGACTGTTTTTTGGAGCTAACGGTCATCGGCCAGATCCCCTTTGTCCATACAAAGCCTTGTTTGCACTGCTGACCCCGCTAGAAATGCTACACAGCAGAGCAGGGATAAATTGAAAGTTTACATGGCACATCATGGTCATCTTGGCATTTGCACTAACATTTCTGGTGTAAATAAGCTTTTTTTTAACTAAATCGATATGACGGTCAGAATAGGAGCGAGTTTGTTCTCCCTTTTGCCAGAATTTGAAGCCACATCGGCTTTTCAAAGAGCTTCACCCGTAAAGAAGACAGTGTGGGTTCATATGTGTGTGTTCAATATCCTGCACAGTGACTGCTATAATTCAGCAGTGGATTAGAAGTCAAAAGGACAAAAGTACCAGAGGCCCCGGTCCCGATCCATTCTGCTGCACACTACAAACCCAATCTCCATCCACTACAAAGGGAATAGGAGATCACATAGTATGAATTATTACTGGCACTACTGCCTCCCCTCCCCTCCCCTCCCCTCCCATCCTCTCCTCTCCATTGTCTTTTCTTCTCTCTCACACACACACACACACATACGTTTCTTTTCTTCTTCACTCTCCCCCTCTCCTCCTTGTCCTCGCTACCAGTTGCACACATGGATGGAAACTTGGCTGCACTATAAACAAGCCTGTCTCTTGCAGTGTTGGTGAAACACAGCCTGTCACCATGCCTGTGGTGACGCTGCTCTCTGTCCACCTCCCTCCTCCTCTTCTTTTTTCCCTTCTCGCAGCATCTGCAGCACTCACAGCTCTCGTTAGACAAATGAGTCCAGGGTACGCTGTGGATGTTTCTCCCAGATCGCTGTTGTGTGGTTGCAGATCTCTAAACCCCTCTTCTCCTCCTGGCTCCTCGCTCACCCCATGCCTCGACACAGAAGAGGAAATTATCATATGGGGCAATTATGCTCTTGATACTGTGTTCTTTAAGATGTCCAGTGTCTCCGAAGGGCATCTTGTCTAACTGTTGGCTTACTTCAATGTTTCTGGAGTCCTTCTACTGTACTTCAGCCAGATGTACAAACTACCCTACTTTATGTAATGGCCGCGCTATCTCTGTACAACGCACATAGTTTTCCATCTTACTGGCAGATGAGTAGAACGTGCCAATCTCTCCCACCGATAACACAGAGCAGACTTTTAAACAACTTAGGGGTTTACTGTTGGACGGGGAGGGGCAGACAGCCTGTTTAAACCTCCAGCCGCCTGCCTCTGATCCCTGGATGTCTGGATATAAACATCCACCCGCACTGGCCTAGCCTTCACCTTTGTGTGTATGTGTGTGTGTGTAAGAGAGAGAGAGAGAGACAAGAAGGGAGAGAGATAAAGAGAGGGAGTGTGTGTGTGTGTGTGTGTGTGTGTGTGTGTGTGTGTGTGTGTGTGTGTGTGTGAGGGACTGGCACCCTGCCATCCACCTTGCTTGGTACTTGTCAGCCTTTTTTATAGGGGCTCTGGGGAGCTTTTTAAAGCAGCCACTGAGCAGTCTCACTGAAGCATGTTATTTATGATTTAGGATTCTTTTTGCAAGTCATTCAAGGACACGTTTCCTTTTGCTATCACTTGATATATAATGAATTTCTAGCATGCAATTGTAATTAATTGTAATTGTGAACAGGCAAAATACCTCCTGAAATCATTGATCATCACAGGGAAAGTCTGGGTCACATCACTGTAGCTTGTATTTGTCAACCTAGGAAAAGAGTCAAGCAGGATTCAGATGTGGAGCATTACTACTTTAGTGATGACACTGACAGGCAGTATGTTTACCATCCACCCAGGAAATAGGCATCGCTAAAACACTGGTCCTGATTTGATCCCTCGTAATACAGAGGTATAACAGAACACTAGCAGCTCTTCTGTCTGAGTGACTCGCCACAGCTTGTCCACACGTTTTCCTTCATTGTGGGAATGTTGCATTCATGCAGATGCCTCCTATTTTTCATCACTAACTGTAGGGCAGAAAAGTTCCTGTAATTGAAGGTGTATTGATCCCTGGCCATGCTCCGGTTTCAGATAACACTGTCCCTAGTGCACACTTTGAGTCTGACCTCCTCATATATCTGCCATTCTGCACACACACACACACACACACACACACACACACACACACACATTCACCGATACACCTTGACGAACAGTGCTTGAGTCTCATGTAGCCAGACCTTTCTCCATACTGGATTTAGGTCCAGTTGACAGGTGTCAACTTTTAACCCTGGGACTATTTGCTGAGTGTGCGTGGACCTTTACAGTAACGCTCCGCTTCACACACAAACAACTCAACACACTCAGAGCTGCCCAGCCTGTGATGTGAAACGCCTGGGGCCCGTCAGCAGTAGTTGTTGAGGGACAGGAGAGTGTTTCTCTCTGGTTCATGGGGTACGTTGCTTTGGCTGCCTGGTAGATTTGAACTCCCACGTGGGAACTTCTGGGTTTGAATCTCATCGGCTACAGTAGACACGCTAAATGACCGTGGGTTTGGGTGTGTTTGGCTTATGTGGATCAACGGTGCATAACATGAGATTTGTCTCTGGCGGTAATGAGATGAATGTAGCTGACTGTGCTAATGATCCACTGTATGAAAGGATAACACAGGATTCAACAGGATCACAGTACATTTGTTATTGTTTTAATAGCCTGGGCGTTCCTCAGTAATTGGGTCAAGTCGACTGTACATCAGCAGCTCACTACACACAAAGCACTGCAATAAACACACATCCCACGCTCTACTGTTGTCCTTCACAGGACTTGGCCGTATGGCGTGTGTTTATACAGTATTACTATAGAAACAAGAGGTTCTGATATGAAAGTCAATATCTTTACACCAGAGACTCTTGCTGCACTCAAACAAATCACTATCAAACTTGATGAGGAGGAAAGAGAGTATATCTAGTAACCAATACACAAGTCTCACTTCTCCAGCACATTTGTGAATTTAAGTGTGAATTTAAGAGGTAGTGGCCTGTGTTTGTTTTTTACAGCTGCTGAATTTAAACCTGCCGTTTCATTTATCTAGTATTTATCTAGTATCTAGTATTGACAAACTATAAGAGTTTTTGACATCATCTAATAGTGTCATTCCTGTTTGCATCTATGAGAAAGCATCGCATGAAAAATCAAAAAGGTTACCTGTATTCAGTTTCAGTTTCCCTCAGCATGTTTTACTAATATTACTACTACTACTACTACTATTACTACTACTAATAATAATAATAATAACCATGCATACTTGTGTAGAATATGTCATATGTATCATATTGGAGGTGGACAACATTAACTTGTCAATATAAAACGTTTAATAAAAATACAACACTATTTGCTTGGTTTTTAAAGTTCTGATGGCATGACATGTTAGGGTTAGCAAAAGCGACAGCTAGTTTTCCTCCGAGACCAGGGTCTCCTCATCGCCCCCTAACTGGATGGCCAGCCATGGGCCACATGCCACATGAGGATGGATTCAACTGAGTTGGTGGTGGAGTAACAGCTGTGAAGTTCTCTCCTTCACATCTTCATTGCCCTTGTAGATCAGGGTGACCTTTATTCCGTGTTCAACCACATGGGACCATTTGGACGCAATACAAATATGCAATGTTAATGGATAAAAATAAGACAAAGCTAAAGATCTCCCTGTTGCTGAGTTCGCTCAAGATGAGGAGAGAATGATGACAACACCAAGCCAATGAGAGACATACACTCACTTATTTCCTCTATAGCTATAGCTCTATTTCTCTCTTGCTCTCTCATTCTCTCTCTCCTTCCCTTCCTTCCTCTCATCCCCCCCTCATGTTTTTGATATGGAAACATGTGAGCTCATACAGTATATGAACGCTGTACATGTTTTTGTTCAATTCCCCTGGTAATCCTCTCCTCTAAATCATTTATGATCTGCTGAGCTGTGCATTAAATCAGAAAAGATGTCAGCCAGAGCAGTCAGCTGAGGGGAGCCAAGGTTAGGGCATGTTGGCCTTGTTTTATGGTAGTGTTGAGAAAATAAGCCTTGGAAATCAATGCTGCTTTCTTTTTTTTCTCTTGCAGTCTCAGCAGAAGTGCATTGTGATCTTTGCCTTGGTGTGCTGCTTTGCTGTGCTGGTGGTGTTGATTTTTTCAGCCGTGGACATCTGGGACGAAGATGAGGACGGGATCACCGAAGAAAACTGCAGCAAGAACTGCAGGTGAGCCGAGGAACCTTCATTATCCCCAACATGTAATAAATGTTGACATGTTGTCCCAAATTATAGAGCTGAAACTCAACACAACATGTCTTAGTTGTCCTGAAACCATCACACATTGATGTGTCCTAAGAAATAAGAAATAAACAATACTTTGAGCATATGGATCCCCAGACAACAACGTTTGAAAACCACTGCAGTCCGTCATGGGGGTCCCAAATGGAATCTAGTTTGGCTGATACAGCTGTTCTCCCATTCTCCTGTCCCCGTTGCATACCCTCCACTAGATTGGTATCGTTCAATTTACCATTCAGCCTTGTGTTACCTCTTACCAGGATCGCTCCCTCCCTCCCTCTGTCTTTCTTTTTATTGCTATGTCCATCCATCAGGCTCCCCTCTCCCTCTCCTTCACCAAATCAGTCATTTATCAGCCCTGCAGAGGATGGATCTATCAATGAAGGCTGAAATTCCATTTAATTCCAACTTGTAAAGCTGAAATCGATTCATCTTGTCTTCTCTGAAGGATTTGAAGGATGGGAGACGGAGAGTAGCAGTAGAAATATTAGAAATAAATAGGGAGACAGGAAGGGGTGATGGGGAGTGGGGTGGAGGGATGCAGAGAAGCGTGTGAGTGGAGAGAAATGAGAGAGAGAGAGAGAGAGAGAGAGAGAGAGAGAGAGAGAGAGAGATTCATAGATTCTTCAGTTAGCTTTTTATTGACAAGCGGTCTTGTCATTTCAAAACAACTTTTCAATTGAATTTCAGAAATGTGTGCAGTCAGAATTCAGTCTACGCTTTACTCCTTAAACTTAATGTGAAAAAGTTCCCTGTTCTACTCTGACATCTGGAAGACCTGCGCAAGTATTGATACAATTTATGTTTTGATTAAAAAAACCATGATCAATTACTATTATATGGTGCCATTTATACTGGGGTGTGCTGATGCTTGCCAATGTAAATGTAAATTCCTGAGGTAATTGTAATTTATCAAAGGAAATACATGCACAGCCTTCAGTCAGTCATTTTTCAAGTTGAGATTTACAATTTGAAAAATGATCCATTGATCAAGTTGAAGATTAAATCCATCCAAGTCCATTTTTACTGAGAAACCAAAGCAAACTACAGCACCCTGTCTTGGTAGCAGCCATTGCTCTCCTCTCCTTCAGAGAGAAAACTCTCTTAGCTGCCCAGAAGATGACTCAGCAGCTTTCTGTTTGTGATTTCGTCATGTAGAAATATCACGCTCAGTTGGTGTTTTTGTTATGTAGATTTCCCTTTAATCTCTTTTTGCCTAGAGTGGCATGAATCATCTGTAGTTGGAGCTAATAAGGACTGGAAACTGAGAGAGGAGAGCAGGCCTTCTGTTGGGCTGCTGCCATCGCGCCCTCATCTTGCTGCATGGAAGAAAAAATCTTCTCCCACTTCCTGATGGAAACAGTTGTTTCATGTGGTTTTGACTGGCAGTAAAATCAAAAACAAATTAAAATAGATTGAAGAAATCACTGAGCATCTTTTTTTTGGACATGTTTGCCTTTATTTGACAGCAGTAGAGACAGGAAAGATTGGGTGAGAGAGGAGGGATGACATGCGACATAGGATTCCCAGGACGTCACGGTTCTGTGGTCTGCACCTTAAACCACTGAACACATCTTTAATTTGATTTCTATTTTTCTTTCTGAGGATGAAAAACTTTGAAAAGGATTGCAATATATCGTCATAAGACTATAGCCTTTATTTCCTTTTCAACTATTGATTTTGCTATTAGGCTTGCTGGTATTTCATTGTGTGGCAGTGTTGCGTAATACCAGGTTGTAGGAGCAAGTTAGGATCAATCTATCCCGTCTCATCTGATCTTATCTAAATGCCAATCTGATGGATATGTGATGTACATGTCTAATTGCCCGGTGTCAGATGGCTGATGAGGAGGTTAGTATTGATCCACATTGATCCAGACACGCCACGTGCCCCAAATCGGTACCCTCTAGCTCCTGAACAGTTGGCTACTTCAGGATACAAAATATTTGCCATAAAGTTAAAATAAACAACAAACATATTGTAAACCCATTATCATCAAAGTCGTTTCCCCTCTTTAATGTTCAACTGAGGACACACTGCTCTTCGTAACACCCACAGAAGAGCCACCAGGCTTAGATGGACTTCAGGCTTCTGCTCAGTTCCTGCTACTGGAGTGAATGGGAAACCAGGCCAGCACTTATTTGGATTTGAAGACTGGAGATTTTTCTGGTCCTGACATTGCAAGAATAACATTTTATTATTATTCTTGTTTTATTATTTGCATTCTTTAAATAGTAAAATGACGTGTTACCATCATTTTATAAAAGGAATAAGTCTGTTTGCATGGTGTCTAACTGTTCTAAAATGTGTTGCCTCTCAGTCCTAAGGTTCAAATACTAGCCACTCTTAGCCATTAGCCAATCAAGCTAACTTTAGAATATATACAGATGGTTCTGCATTGATATTGGTGTGATATTCTACATCTAAAGACATTCTGCAGCACCGACGGCTCTGTAATGGTGTGAGGAGTTTTTTCTGGAATATCTATATACAAGTAAGATCCAACTGTGAGCTTGTCTAACACACTGTAGAGCAGAGAATCCATTATCATCCAGGAGGTGAGGGAATTAAGCTTTACAGTTCAGAATCACACACCACTCACACACACACATACACACACACACACACACCGATGCACATGCATGCACACACACACACACACCCGCCACTTAGGTATCAAGTGCTGGGGCTGCATCACACCCATGAGTGCACAGATGGGTTACAAAGCAGAGGGCCAATGCACGCCACAGACTGAACAAATCAATGAATTCCCAGCAGGCAGAAACAAATTCTCTCGCTACTTCCTTCGCTTTTAATACCAAGACCTGCCTGGCTGTTCAAACGACTCAACATCACCATTCATCACACGCACTGCCATTAGAACGGACTGAGAGGGTTGGCTTCTAACTCAGCTAGCCTCTCCTCCACCTCCTCCTCCGTCCTCGGTTTTCCTCATTTTGAAGTATTCACACTCTGCACTGTCTTTTCCAGCCCTTTCAGAACAGAGTAGGATACACTACACTGTGTGGTGGAAACGTTAATCTTCTTTAATTTCATCATCTCGCTATATTGGTTTCCGTGTCCCTTCTCTCGCTGTGCTTTTCCTTTTTCTTACTCCTCAGCCCTTTGACGAAACCCTCGGTAACACATGCCAACTTTATTCCTCCCAAACAAGTTGATTGTCCCAAACAAAGTGTACAACAGCGCTTTACTGGCATATTGATTACCATTTTCATGAGGAGAAATCAGTATGTTATGATCACAGAGGGTGTGACTCCTATAGTTTGACCCTTGGCCAGCTTCCCACTGAGCTGTACCTTAGCCAAGAGAACACATTCAAGCTGTGTGCTGGCAGCTGGCATCTCGACACTACGCCAGTACATTATCACCTGCAGCACCACTGTTGCCGGTGTGCCCTTGAGTGAAGCACTTACTCCACCCCTAGCTGTCACACCTTGGCTGACCCTGTGCTCTGTGCGATGTATGCCTTTTAATATAACCCAGCCCCAAATCTATGACAATTAATGTTCATTTATCGTCTGGAATGATCAATCAGATGAATCAGATCAGGTAAAATCAGAATCAGCAATGGTAAATCAAATGTTGCAGGTCTTGTGTGTGTTTGTCTGAATTTCTAGAATTGTGCAAAACAACATGAATTAGTTGAAAATAAATCAATATTTTCTGTTAACTCATTTTATACTCATTGTATGTAACATTAATGGGTGTGTGACTATTTTTCTGGTTACATTAAATAGTGTTTTACAAAATTAGATAGAAACTGCAGTATATTTACTAGAATCTATCTTCCTGGACTTCATAATGGTGTAAAGAAACGTCTGGATCAGGACTCGGTCTATCTGCTGGTTTCTGTGGCAGCGTTTTATCCAGAGACTTAATCAACCCCAGCCTGGACTAGGAATTTACACCCAAACCGTTCAACATCGCTGAGCACTCGACTTGTGAAATCCTCCCTCTCTCCCTTTATCTTTCTCTCTCAGTGCAATTGGCTTGAATCGATGCCCGGGTCAGATAGACAGAATGTGGTGAGCGTTCAAGCTTGATAATAGTCTGTGTGTGCCTGCAGCTCTCGGGCTGTCACAGCCAATTCAATGTGTTGACACCGCGCTTAATCCCCCTGTCATTTTCAGGCAACCTTTTGAGCCGGAATGGGACTTGGATATATTAGGGACGGGCCTAGAGTCATGTTCAGTTACTTGACTTGACAGAGTGCACCTTGACAGAAAGGTGCAAAGGCATTTTCAGTGATATTCAGAAGCTCCAAATAGGCAGAAAACAACAACCACTGAAAGCGTCAGCCCTGTCGTTTACCGTTCAGTTTGGTGATACGCCATTCTGATAGAAAGAAAATAACAGACACACTACACATACCCCCCTCACACACTACTTCATGCAATCTATGGAATTTGATATATAGTACACTAGTAATGTGTCAGTATATATTTCACTTTATGCAGTTGATGATTGCGTAGGGACCAACCAACCTACATGCATTCACTAAAATTGAATCAGTTTACCCGGGCTAGTTGTGATTGCCTCTCTGCCCTGCTGACAGCCCCTCCCTGAGGAATAACAGCAACGTGATGGAGTGTAAGAGCACGTAATGTCCAGAAACATCGATGTCCTCTTATTAAGCTAACGACCCAGGGAAATGGGGAGCAAGGTGCTGGGAACTGATGTCTCGTGGAGTAATCCTGAGTGAAAAAAAGACAGAATATAACCTAATTTCACTGGCACTGTGCCGCATGCGTTTCCCCCGAGCTCAAAATAATTCTGTCACTAATACAAACACACATGATTGCTTTGTGAAAAGACCGAGCACCTCACGTTAATTTCCTCTACAGTTTTCCATTAACTGGCTTCTGTGGCTTAGTCTAATGACATTTTTCACTTTTCACAGCCTGTTTTTTTCAATCACAGGTCCTGGATGATTTCTTTCTTCATTATTCTTGAACTTGCTTTTTTAATTGGCTTTTTTTCTCAACTTTTTTCCTGCAGTGTAGTGCTTGTGGAAAACATCCCAGAAGATGTCTCCTTTTTAGACAATGGTACATCGCACCTCCCCCTCTCAGTGGCGCTCCACAGCTTACTGGACCGAGCCATCCGGGCTGTTGAAATAGTCTCCCCGCTGTGGCTCCTCAACTCCTCCGATTATGAATCCAGCTTCCAGCCAGCTGCCAGACAGGTAAGACCAAAGCAAGCCAACGGGGACTTGTCTCGAAAAAAAATTGTGGCATTTTATTTTTTATTTTGCTGTGTTTTATATCTATGTATGTCTCAGCTGCCACAGCTTTTCTCTCTCCTCTCTCTTTCTCAATCCCTCTCTCCTCCTTTTGCCTGTCTCTGCTTAAACAGGTCTCTTTGCTTTGCTTCTACATAATAGTTAGCATGAAGTATGTGAGAAGAGCCGTTTCCATGCTGGAGTGATATTACAGTACAGTAGCTTCACATCTCTTCTCTCAATAGCAGTCCAAACATGCTTATTTGATCTTCTCCTCATGCTTTTCGTCACATGATAAACAACTATATCCTGAACCAAAGTCACATCTGTCTCCACACATTAAGCAGGCCAGACAGGCATCATGTCTATAATACCATAATATCAAAAAAGATCATTTGACACATGCAGGGGTGATTTTCTCATTCAGCCAAGTCAAGTTAAGATCGAGGCCATGGTGTACGAACAGTATGAGGGAACTCGCTTGTTGAAGTGAGTCTGGCTGGCTGTGACACTTGAAGTTTGGTCAGGCCATATACCCCACTCTCTCTCTCTCTCTCTCTCTCTCTCTCTCTCTCTCTCTCTCTCTCTCACACACACACACACACACACACACACACGTGTCCAACAGGATGTGTCAGGTCTAATGAAAGCCCGGGGCTGTTGACTGGGGAGTAATCGCTGCCTCAGGGGCCTCAGGGGCCTCAGGGGCCTCAGGGGCCTCGGGGCAGTGAACAGCTAATGGCCTCAGCCTGCAGCAATTTCTTCCCAAATAGCTAATTAAAAAATGATCAATCAATGAGTTTGCCATGGAGAGACTCATGTGGGTATTTTGGGAACCCCAACTGAGGAGGATGGTTTTCATTATGTAACCTCACTTTACATTGTGATACCCTCATTCACGGTGTTCTCATATCAAATGTGTAGTTATAGTTATGAAAAGTGACACAGTGGAGCTGACTTGACTAAAACAGGCAGTAGTTTGACATTGAAATAGTCTGGTGGGAAGTCAGAAAACTGTTTTGAGGTCAGGTTCAGGTGGCGGAGGGGCTTATGCACCTGCCTTCAACGGGTTCAATTCCAGACTCAGGCAAAGAAGCTTTCAGCGAAAATGTTCCTCTTTATCCATGAGCAAAACCTTACCCTCACCTTATTCCAAGTTGTTCCAGTTGCCTAACCTCAACCTGAGTTGTTTTAGCTCATGTTTTAGCATGAATCAAGGAGCCTTTTTCTGTTGGAGAACATGTTGCCTCAATTTACATTTAAATGCCTTTCGTTGCCCAAAAGGTGAGAAAACAACGGCAACCATGGTCAACATCAGCTAACGTGTCTCAGGTCGTAGAAAACAAATGGATTTCCTGCTTGCGATATGCTGTGCAGAATAAAGAGCTTTGTCTGTGTGAAAAAACACACATGGGGCTACACCCCAAATTGCTTAAATTGATGGAAGGACAGAGTGAGTGGAGATGTGGCTTGTTATCTGCACACACTATTAGTTTGTTGATGGCAACAAGGGAAAGCAGACTTTCCAGGGTCTCCACTTTATTTTCAGTCCCTGGACTCAACTTAACTCTGCAGATGTCTGTGCTTAAAAGCCTGCTAGGCAACCTCGCTACCAATCATACCCACTTAAAAAGCTGTCTCTTGGATAAATCTCATTCAGCCTGCAGCATAGGAACCTGTGTCTGGCACAGCACAATGCATGTAAGATGTGTTATTTTCATCCAAAATACCAAATAATGGTCATTCTATAAAAGTTCAATATGTTTTGAAACAGCAAACTTGTATTTCCAAACAACAAACTTGTATTTCCAATGTCAGCAGGTTTGGTGTAAAATGATATAGTTGTAGGTTGTTGGGCATAGGGATAGACTGAGAAATAGTCTTTGGATTAGGTGATGGGTAGTATTTCACTGCTGTTGTGTGAAAACGCTGAACCATTTTTGTTTCTCTGGTATGAACTGAAAATGTACACAGTCTTCTATGAACTATAAAGTCAATTTCATCATGGGACCCCCAAAATAGTGTAATACTAATAATAGTGTAGGAAAATTCTCTTTTATATTTGCTGTTCAGGACAAATCCTCTGGCGCACAGGATGTGATGCACTTTGGATTTCTGGCAGCAGCAACAACACTTTGTTTGGAATAAAAAGAACAAGTCCCACTTGTTCTTTTTATTCCAAACAAAGTGTTAGCGTGGGCAGAAAATCCAAGGAAAAAGACGTCACAGTGCTGGCAACGCTGTTTGATTGTTAAGTGATCTCCGGGAAGTTCAGTGACAAAACAACACGGCAATGACTGCTTATCACCAAAGATGTAAAAAAACAAACAGAAAACACGAGGATCTCATGGATTGCCACTTCAACTCTTGAAAAGCAGATGCTTGGACATATGTGATTTTCATGTGACATCTGAGGAGCTCCTCTCATGTGATCCCCTCCAGGGCAGGGCTCTGCTGTCCAGGCTCCAGGGGCTGAAGGCTAAAGGAATCCAGCTGAAGATCTCCAGCGGGATGATCGACTCGGCTGAGCTCAAGACGCTCGCCAGACACAGTCAGCTTTCACTTTACTACACTGAATAGTGTGTGTGTGTGTGTGTGTGTTCAGACAAGATCTCTGTTTAGTCTGTCTGGTCTTGATTCTGTCTGTCTTTCAGTCTTTTTACATCTTTCTCTCTTTCTTTCTCTTTTCTCTCTCACTGCCCCTCTCTCTCTCTCTCTCTCTCTCTCTCCCTTTCCCTGTCTAGGTGCTGAGGTCCACTATGTGAATATGACAGCGCTGACCAAAGGCAACCTCCACTCCTCCTTCTGGGTGGTTGATAGGAGACACCTCTACATTGGCAGTGCCAGCATGGACTGGAGGTCCCTGGCCACGGTATCCAAGATCTACAACACACACACAAAAACACACACATATCTCACACAGACACACACATACAGGGCTTGGCGCTGTATGGAGATACATTTCTGTCCAAACAAACTATCCTAAACTCAGTTCTGTAAATCCAGAAACCCAAGTTCACCTCCAAGTTTCAATTCTCAGTTTACATATTTATGTATTATTTGATTACGTTCTAACATTTGTCAGTTCGTATAACCTGCTGTAAAACACGATTCATATGAAAACAACATTCTATTGGTTCAGACCAGAAATAGTGCATTTTATTTACAGTTCATGCTCATTTTCAAAATAAAAGTAGCTGTTTATGTACTGCAAAAGGTAATACATGGTGCAATAGCACTAAGATCAAATAGGCCTTCATGTTAAAAAAAAAAAAGTCATATAGAACCATCTTGATGATACAACCTTACCTTACTTCATATTGTATGCTAAAAGTGCTAAAAGTTGTTTTTCTCATGGTAGAGAGATTACAGCCAAATGCAATCAGATGCTTCCAGAGCTGTTTGTGTGTCAGTTTAAAGGCATAAATGGTGATTTGGAGTTGTAACTTGAGGATTGTATTTGCAAAATTTGGGTTATAATCCCATTTTGGGTTTCACATCATGATGTTATGATTGATGATTTGTATACACACACACACACACACACACACACACACTCACACACACACACTATAGACACGGCATGATCAAAACTTTGCATCTGTATGTTAGACAAGGCTGTGTGGTGGCTAACTGTGATCCTTGTCCTCAAAAAGTCAAGGAAGGCGTGACATGAGGGGGTGGGGGGGGGGGGGGGAGGCATGGTGTTGGGCGGCTTCCAAATATAGAAAGTGGAAATTCTTTCATCTCCTTCTTCAAAGCTGAATATATTGGATGGTTCATTCTATTGCAGACCCATTTGTTAGGCAGCCATGTCTATCTTTAGATCCCACAGATACAAAGGGCCTTGATTCTCCCCCACCACAGACCAGAACTTATATGGACATTTTAGGTATCTTATCTTAACTTATGCATGTATATCTTTCACAGCCCATCATATCTCCAAATAGAAAAAGTTATTAAAGCAAAAATCCATCCTAAAACACTTTAACATTGTTGAAAAACAGCTGTTGGTGATGTAACTTGCATTTCTGGGACCATTTGGTTGTTAAGTGGTGTATTTTATTATTTAGGCGGAAAACTGTCCAAACATAGATAAAATAAATAGCTGTGATAGTGATCATAAATAACAGTGTAAGAGTACCCAAGGGTGGATTTTTCCTTTAAGTTGATAATATTGCTTGTATATATTTTCCAAAGCCTCATCATCCCAAATAGGAAATCTTTCTTAATGAAAGTATAATTTCCAGACGGGTGACTAAGACTCTCCAGGTCTGGCTTTACCCAGTTTCTCTTATTAGTAATATTCATAGGCTAGGTCACAAGTTGTACCCATAGTTTCCATGGTGATATTGTGTATATAGAGATATTGTTGTGCTGCAGATGAAGACACATAAAACAGCTAATCCCAAATGAGACCTTAGTGTGATTTAAGCTTTTATCTGGAATGCTTTGCTCGTGTAAACAGAGTTAATAGAGAGAGCGAGCCTGTGGAGCAAGAGAGAAGGATTGCAAGAAGGTGCAAGCTGAGACACTCTGACGTTGAGGAGTGTCTCTTTGAAGTGACACTGAAGGAGAGAGAAAAGAGAGAGAATGACTGTAGTGTCTTTTCATCCCCTGCTGAGCGAGGTTGCCGCGGTGATGGGTGAAGGCCTCTAATTGGATGAGCCTGACGGACTGCGTGGCTTAGCTGAGGACAGGACTGTGTGTGTGTGTGTGTGTGTGTGTGTGTGTGTGTGTGTGTGTGTGTGTGTGTGTGTGTGTGTGTGTGTGTGTGTGCACATGAACATGTATGGAGTATGAAGAAAAAGAGGTGGGAGAGAAAAGAGTTGAGATACGGTGTTGCTACAAAAATGATGATGTTAATGTAGTTGAGAAAGAGGCTGATGATGATGATGATAATGTTTGTATTCTCCATGATGATGGTGATGATGATGATGAAGACCGTGGCAGTGATACTGATGTTGTGTGTTGATCCCACAGAGGAAGGAGCTGGGTGTGTTGGTGTACGACTGCAGCTGTCTGGCTTTGGACCTCCACAAAGTGTTCAGCCTCTACTGGGGGCTCCAGTATAAAGACTTCATCCCCTCCTTCTGGTCCAAGCGCCTCTTCGCCCTCTTCAACAGGAACGAACCGCTGGAGCTCACTCTCAACAGCTCAAAGGCTCTGGCCTACGTCTCCGTAAGTGATCGCAGGTTGTGCTCCATAGTATCGGTGTTGTAGGAAAAGATGTACCACCACACCATGTTGCCACTCATGTCACTTTGAAAGTTGTGAAGTTGTGAATTTTATATGAGGGTGTTTGATATAAAAATATGAGAAATTTGAGCTTTTTTTCATTTCATTGCTTGAATTACTATGATTGATTGCTTTGGTTCAGTTGGAGTGGGACTCAAAACACCTGATCCTTTACATAATCTATACTATGGCTCAAGGAAAGCAAGCCATATGAATTAAACATTAAGAAAATCCATCATCAGTGACTCGTTGACTGACTGACTTGGGACTTGGTAATACAGCACAACAGAAAATGAACAAATTAACTGAAACAATTTACAAACGTGCTGAGTCAGACAGTTATTCTGTCTTTCTGTACTGCAGTTTGTATGGTAAATATCTTGCTCGTGGTTTTCCATTAACTGTGATGTGAAGTATATGAAGTATATAAATGTGCACAACACCCTGCCAGATGCAGCAACCATTTCCAGTGGAGGTCACAGCTAGGTGAGAAAGCCTATTTCTCATAAGGACTGTGTCTAGGACACGATGTCTTCCAGCCTCATCCACTTCCTCCAGATGAGAGATGCCACTCTACCCAGGAAACACATGTTTTGGCTGGGTTTGAAGTGAGCAATGTCCATCCACAGAAGATGAAGATACACACAGTCACATTCATAGATACACATAGACAGGGTATAAATGATGTCATTAGACGTTGAAACTTCTCTCATGCCTCTGAACACACACACACACATACACACACACACACACATATAACTAAAAGGAAAGGAAAACAACAAACTCCTTGCACATCAGGTTTGGTGATTTGGAAAAAGCCGAGCTCACCACCACCACTTTTGATTTACGGGAAGGCCATCCTAATCATCTCCACCCTTTTCCCTGTCTCGTTGACAGAGCTCCCCGGACGTGTTCATCCCCAAAGACCGGAGCAGTGATCTGGAAGCCATCGCCAGGGTCATCCAGGAGGCCCGCCATTTCATATACATCTCCATCACCGATTACCTGCCGCTCCTCAACAGCAGCCCTCACAGGTCAGCCCTGTTTTAGCGCACTCAGGCGGATTAAGACTTGATTTATACTTGAACTGCAACATCACATTTGCCACTGTCGGGATGGCTTTCTTCAGCGTGCTTTGACAGGGTGTTTATCAACACCAACGTGCAGTAGACGTCATGTCTGCCGCTGCGAGGATAGCTTCCGTCAGCATGTTTTGACAGGTGTTTATCAACACCGGCTCCGATGCCTTGCTTTAATTGGGGTGATTAAACTGTGTATGCATTTGTCCGTTTGGATGCGCGCCTACGTTTGTCTGTGTTTCCATGGCTGTGGTGTGTATTTGTGTCTTCGCCAAGGTACTGGTCTCGTATCGACGGCTTAATCCGGGAGGCTCTGCTCCTGAGGAAGGTGCGGGTTCGTCTGCTGATAAGTTGTTGGGAACAGACTCACCCGCTCACCTTCAACTTCGTCTGGTCCCTCAGGAGTCTGTGCATGGAGCAGGCCAACTGCTCAATGGAAGCTGTGAGTACCATGCTGCCTTCAAGCCATACAGGTTCACTTTTTCAATGCTCATTGCACACCTGTATTACCATTGTACATCTATCTGTCTGTTGGCCCCATCTCTATGTTTTTGTGTGTGTGTGTGTGTGTGTGTGTTCATGCATATGTGTGCGTAGAAGTTCTTCAGCCCCAGAGAGCAGAAGGATGGGAGTCTCCAGGGAATCAACCACAACAGGTTTATGGTGACAGACAGAGCCCTTTATTTAGGTGAGCTCGTCGACTGTTTACTGCCTTCTCCGATATCCTTCTGCTCATTTCATCCAGATGTCATTTTTTACTGGGGCTTCAAAAATGTGACTGCCAGTTGTCAAAACGTGTATCAATCAGCCTATTTTAAAATGCCTTGACATTTGTAATTTTACTTGAGTTATTTCTCATCACATTATGAACACATTATCAGCATTCATCCACAAGCAGCAATCCTAAAAACAGCTTGTGCAGGCATATACACGCAGACGATGCTGACCGAGCTGCTGCCGACACCTCACACCAGAATAGGATGTTTCAGCCAAGTGTCGCTATTGTGTTTATTCTGTATAGTTTGTTGATTTTTCATTCTGTCTGCCCAAACCCGGCACCTATTGCACACCTGACCGTCTTGGTAGGGGGATCCCTCTCTGAGTAGCCCCTCCCAAGGTTTAATTTCTTTCCTAAAAGGTTTCGTGGGAGTTTTTCCTCGTCCTCTGTGAGGGTCCAAGGCTGTGGGGTGTTGTGTTGTGTTTTCATAATGTTGTGAAGCCCTTTCAGGATGTAACTTAAGGGCTATACAAATAAACTAGACTTGACATGACTTGTTAGCTTCAGCAGCATTCATAATTGAAAACAATGGATACAGCTAGCTGCCAGCTTAAAGCTAGCTTATTGCCAGTGGTACTCATGACATTTTTTTTACTACAATTACAATTTCCCCCAACATGATGTGTACATCCCAGGCAGGCGAACAGCTAAGGCAGACCCAAATAAATTGAAGCTATTTGGTGCAATTTTAATGTGTTTTCCTCCCAACCATTAAATCCTCTGAAATGGGACAGTTACAGCCTAGACAGAAGAAAACTGTGAGAGTGACAGAGCAGGATTGTCACTGATGACAGAGAACTTGTTATTTTGTCACGTTGAGCTTTGGGGATAGTTGGCATGATGTTTTTGTCTTGTTTGTTGTCTTGTCTAAGATGCATCTTGGACTTCAAACTGTGATGACTGATAACAACCTGGTCTGTGTCCTGATAGGTAACCTTGACTGGGTGGGCAATGAGTTTACCTTTAACGCCGGGGCAGGTCTGGTGATCAGCCATCCTGAAGGCATAGAGGAGAGGAACTCTACAGTAGTGGAACAGCTACAGGCTGCGTTTGAGAGGGACTGGTTTTCACGTTACACCCACTCCCTGCAAATCAATAAGATCCCTGTCTGCAACAAGCACCAGATCAAGAAGCTGGTGCCAATGAAAACCAGACCAAACCACGGCGGTAATGGACCTGTGCCATTGAAAAACAGTCCCAAAGACAATGGGCAGATGCCAATCAAAACAACTCTCCATAGCAACAGACCGGAACCAAGCAAAATTAGTCACCACGGCCTAAACAGTGGACTGGTGCCCATTCACCAAGAGAGAGGACAGGTGAAAATAACTCACCTCGACAACAGACAGGTACAAATCAAACTGAATTACCAGGACAACCAAAGGGAACCACTGCTACCCAGCCAATCAGCCGAGAGCAGCGGCAGCAGAGAGATCTCCAGTCGGTCCCTGTGACCCCAAGGCAGCGTGGGTTGAACTTCTCATTCTCTGAATGATGTTTGGAGAATTGCTGTATTCCAGTGACAACGGACAATGGACACTGGGTCTTTGTAGCCTTTTGTTATTATGATTTTGAAGAACACAAAAACATTTAAAGATTTAAGTAATATCTGATCTGGATAACAGCAGAAGGAGAGACATAGAAGAACTCAGCAGGTTGGAAAGCAAGTGCTCCTCTGCAGTTTGGCACTTTTGAGGAATTCTATAAACGTTTTGATGGAACTGAAAAGTTGATGTAAATCTTCCAAAAAGACAATGACTAGAGGAAATACGAATGACTTTCAACCTTGCTGCTTCTCTGTCTCTTTCCTTATTGAGGTCTCTCAAGTAAAGGGATGGACTCTTATTGATTGCCTAAACCTCAACAGATACTGTATGAGTCACACCTGCATTCCTATGCAGAGATGGGGAAGCGATGCTAAACATCTTAGATGAAGCTGAACTATAGTGGAGGATTTACTGGCCAATTTTACAGACAACAAAATGTGGTTCTCTGCTAAAATTGGTTGTGGATGATTGGGCCTTATATAAATAGGTTTGTGGATCTTCAGCCAAATTCTAAGCACGTTACTGTGTATTCAAATAATATTATCACTGCACTCCTAATAACCTGCATCTATTAACAATAACTTCCAATGAAAACCTTTAACCTCAGACCAAATCGCTGAGAGACACAGTTTGTTTTATAGAGCAATTAGACCTGATAAAATAAAGCAGAATAATAATAGTACACAAACTGCATTACACCATGAAGCCATCTGGCCCTGCCAACTAATTCAATGGACACAAATATGGACAAGTGGAATCAGTGTATTTTTGTATTTTGTTGAAATATTTATCCTTTTTGTTTACATACATTTCAATTTTATCAACACAGATTCCTCTGTAGGACTTTCAGCACCAGACCCAAAATGAAAAGTTTCACTTTGTCCTCAGAGCCAAGCTTGATGAACTCTGTCGTTAGTCTTGTCATGAAGAGACCCACCATGAAACAAGCCTGTAACCCATCTTGGATCTTAACCCATATTTTGAGAACCACTGCTCTCAAGGGATTGATCAAATAATGCTCACCATGTCTGAATGTCACAAGCTAAACACTGCACTCTTTCTAATTTTGTCAACAGTGATATAATCTAGTGTGGGTCCAGATGTGTTATATGTCACTGCACAATAGGATTGTGTATGTCAAAATATGTGGTTTCATGGTGGTCATATTTGTGTCCTAAAAAGATAGCACAGCCGTTCCTCTGTGTGCCACATTTTCTCATCTGCCTCAAAACACATTCAAGATGCAGACCTTTAACCTTTCACTTGATATGTATGTTTGTGTTAGTTTGGCACCACTTTTTACCGAACACCAAATGAAATGGCATGGCAATATAGCATGGCTTAGTATTGTCAATCAGTCAATGCCTTTGAAAAACTACAGTCTTCGTCACTTCTAGTCAAAGACAGGTACAATATTTTTTTCCTGATGGAATAAGGGCTATTGATCTTTATAGATCATTTGTTTTTATTCCAATCTCTGTAGAAATCCTAGAAAAAGGCTAGTGATCGATAGGATATCTATAGCTTACTTCTGGATGCAATGTTGTGATTTACTGAGCAAATAAAAGCAGTAAGAGTTAGGGGCCGAGGGGCCTGCTGTTGGCCAAATCAATACAATGAATTTTTTAACAGAGCTTGACACCATCTGCAGTTCACCTCAAGGACACGGTAGCCTGTAATACGATGTACGTAACCATGTATTACCTTTAACGTGTGGAGATCTGAGGACATGTGATTGTTGGTTCAGAGCAGTTGAATATCAACTTTCTTTAATATTTTTGATCAATAATAATGTCATGTCAGTTCAAGACCTTTTCACACTCTTAGCAACCTACAATTCATTGTGCCCAAGCAATTTTTAATTTAACGTCCAAAGCTATTGATGAAGGAAACTGGAAACTGGTTTCTATCAATGGAGTGCAGGTTCTCTCCCCGTGGTACTAGAGGGTGCTTTAATGTAAAACCAGAGGCAGGAAATTCAGTTTTTGCCTGAATGTCTTTGCCATGATGTACAGTTAAATTATTTAATTTTGCCAGGAAACTGAAAGGCGTAGCAGTCAGACTGAACAGTAACTTCAACTGTAGTGAAATCAGAATGGAGAACAGACAGGAAATCAATGTGGCAAAATGAAATAACACTTTTTAACATATTTCTTTTGTGAAAAAGAAATTTGAGCGCTTCACCAATGTAGACATATAACTACTCAGAGCATTTTGTGATACTAGTCTCTTTGTGCCTGTTCTGTTTGTGCTTCAGATCAGCTGTAACCCACCATACAGACTCAATTTCGCCATATGATGAGTTGCCTATAAGCACAGTCAGGATACATGTAGCCAAGGTGTTTATGTGAGTCTCACATACTCAACTCCACCTATATTGGAAGCTGATAAAGATTAGTAACTTCTGCCATATAGAAGATGTCAAGAGATGCCCCATCAACTCTTTGGTGCACTATGACATGTAGCATTGATGAACTCTGCATAGTTTGATAAATGATGTACACAGCGGCAAGGGAAAGATTTTCCTGCTAATTCTTTTATCTTGGTCTGAATTGAAATTATATTGGACATAGCCACTATTATGGATATGGGGTGATATGAAAAACCCGATTTATTTATTAATCCTTATGACAACCCTGTGTCTGACAGAGTTATATGAGAGAACCACAGTGTCAAACAACTATTTCACACATGACAGGTCCATACTAGACGAGTAGGTGTGATATTACACCATAACTTGAAGAGCATTATCTCAATAATATCTGTCTCTTTAAAAGCACAATGTCACCCAATTTCTATCACTGGTGCTGCAGATGGACTGAAGTCAGATTCTTCGATTGCTGGTCTGAAGTCAGAGCCACTACTATCAGTTGCCATGTTCTATGACTGCCACCTGGAGGGCAGGAGTCTCACCTACAGCCTGTTTTGAACAGGTTGAAATAGTTTTGATGCTGTGCCAGTACCCATGCCTTGCTGTGCATGACCAGGCCTGGTTTTGCAAATTCCATTACTTTCCTGTTTCCACAAATCTATGACTGTTTTCCAGTTAGCAGGGACTGGGACTACACCTTTCAATAGAATGTTTTCATTGAAAACTTCTCCAGGGAATTGCTCCAGGAACTGAGAACGCAGATGTCTGTGTTTTGATATCTACAATAAAAAAAGTCTAATCTCATATATGGAGATTACAAAATCCAGGTAAAAAATTCTCGTCTTTTGTGGGTCCCTTCTGGACTACTGGAGTTTACTTAAATTGTGCACACCCCAACTGTCTCTCACTCCAGTGAGGCTAAAGAAAGCAGAGTAACTGGAGCAGTTTTTACTTAATAGTTGACTGTAGTCTGTGCCAGTTTCTCTTGACAGACAAGTCAGAGTGGAAAGTAGATGGGTTTGAGACAGCTACTCAGTAAAACAGGGTGAAGCTCTATTACTGATTGGTTTGCACTCTGTTATGCACTCAGTTATAATGCACTCTGTAGAAGTTTTTAATGCAGCCTACCTTTAGTTTGTTTTTGGCATGACTGCTGCTTGCATGCCCTGCCTTTATGAACTGTACACGGTAGATATGAGCCTTCTAGAGATGATAATAATAGAATATTATATATTTCAAAAATACAAAAGGAATGTATATTTATTGAATATCCTTGTTAATGCACACTACTGAATTATCTGATCGGTACATTTTTACTCTTAATAAAAAAATGTACTCATAGCCTTTTGTATCACTGTTCTTTATGTGTGTGTGTGTGTGTGTGTGTGTGTGTGTGTGTGTGTGTGTGCGTGTGTGCGCGCGTGTGTGTATGTTTAGGTATGAGTGACTTGGCTTTCCTTTTCACATAAGCTGTTAATTAAAGCAAGGTGGCTTACCACCAATTAATCCTCAGTACATCACTGCAGGATGTCAGTCAGACCCTATGTGGGAGGCTATTAGGCTGACTGCCTCTGGCTGAGCAGGCAGAGGGATGTGGGATGTTCAACAGGAAAATCTTGGCTCATTCTGGGGAATCTAGACTATAATTCAAGTGTGGTTTTAATACCCCGTCCTCAGATTACCCAGTGATAGGTTACACACCAACACATCAACTATCCCTCTGTGTCTTTCGCTTACACACACACACACATTGGATTAAACACTATGAGGCACTACGCAGAGGGCGTTTCCAGTGCAAACAGTTGTATCCCTGCAACACACACACACACACACACACACACGCATAGTCTTGTGGCTGGTAACCTGCCTGGACTAGAGTAGTTGAGGACTGACGTAACGGTTACCTTAGCAACCGATTAGGCGTCACCGCTTTCGACAGCAAATTCACGAGTGCGCATTTCTGCCCGGGGATTTTCTCATCATCTGTAAAGCAAGAGAGGAAAAATCGCCACTGTGAAGCGCTATGAACTAGTTTAGCCACTGGAATTAACCAAATGTCTTTTTACTTTGACTTGAGTTGTGCATCCTCATACAACAGCGGAGCTGGACGCGCTGCTCTGAAGAACATCGCAGTGTGTGTGTTGTTGTTGCTAACGTTGCACCGCAGCCAACATGGCTGAGGATGACAGCGAATGGGTCGTGGAGAGCATCGCTGGCTACTTGGGAAGTCCCGAATGGATCATTCCTGTCACGGACTTTATGGAAAACAAATGCACAGGTAAAAATGATTGCGAGCCATGTTCATCCTCGGACGGCGAAGCTTGTTGTATGGAACGTGCCATGTGTGCCGCTAGCATGGTGGCTAAGCTAACGCTAGCTTGTGACTGCGGTGACTTTTGTTTACGTTTGCTGTGACATCTTCATTGCCTAATAACCTGATATTGTTCTGTGCGAATCTGAATAAATATTCTTATTGCGAAGTACTCCGAATTTCAGAAATAGTTGCTGGTACATTAAGCCGCTGTAATGTTAGCTAGCGTTACACTAACGTTAAATCACACCAGGTAACGTTAAGGGTCACGGTAGCTAAGTCTAGTAAAGTTACTGTAATGTCCATGTAGGTGTAAGTTAACTAGCAAGATGGAGAGAAATCCTACAGCTTCAAAAGAAGGAAGGTATATTAGCTCTTTGTGGGTAATGACAAAGTGACGTTACATTAAAAAGTCACATTCTGGAAGCGGTATATAGTTAAATAATGAGTCTTGGAGGGGTTGGTACACCTCTTATTTATCATAATGGATACACGCTTGGTTACACCCTGAATGTCTATTATTTTATTAATTTGTGCATTTTTTCAGTTTTTGATGACGAAGATGAGAACAAATTATCATACACAGACATCCATCAGCAGTATAAGCAATTGGTGAGTACATGCCAGAAGTCTCAATCATGCTCTGTTACAGTTACATTTAAACATGTCAATAGAGAGCATTTAGCACAAGATTATTTTAGCGCTTTACAGACTCAAAACTCTGCATTCAGTTTTTCTTCACCATGCCATAGTTTCATCTGTTGTCTCCCCATGACTCATCAGTTTTCATTTTGCTGACTTATCAAACTGGCTGATGTAAGCTGCTTTGCGTGTGCAGGTGGAGAAGCTGTTAGAGAATTACATGCAGGAGGTTGGCATCAATGAGCAACAGTTTCTGGACGCCTGCAGCTCTCCCTTTGCCAAGTCCAAAACTCTGCAGGTACGCTAAGCTCTGTTGTGCAATCCTCCCTGTTGGCACACCGCTGTCACCCTGCCAACTAACCTGACTGGAGAATCAAGGATGAGATTGGCTTACACACCCCTGGATACTCTGTTTCTACTTATAGTGAGTCAGTCACTCACTGACTAATCTACTCCTAGACCCTTTTCTCAAACTGAATGTCAGCTTATGCCTACTTTAAGCCTCTGACACTGTCATGCTGCTGCTAATCTTAGCCAAAAGAATGCCCATTTGTTAACCATAAGCAAGATAGAAATAAAGCCAATGAACTGGCAATTGTTTGTGAGGCTCTGAAGGGGTGGTGGGAGATGGAAAGTTAGTGAAGCAAGCTTGTGGTTGGGAACCAGCTTGACTGCCAGGGTTAGGGGTTTGACTCCCACTGAGGCCACTCATACCACAAATGCACTCACAATACATTGAGGAGCTTTGGATGAAAGCAAGACAAAAATGTCTACAAGGCAACTAGGCTGGTTAAACAAGGGTTTAAAGGTGTATTATATTGACCAAATAAAGATTTAAAACTGTATTATCTTTACAGTTTATCCTTAGATCTCCTTTGGCACTGATCTTGGGGTGTAATGTTGCTGTTTGGATTTCAATGAGATCTGATGAGAGAGTTCTTGATCTTATTAGGTACTGCTGCAATCAATAGTTCAGGTGTGCAAGTGGTGACATTTTGATCAAACATTTTCCCTAAAAAAAACAAGGTTTATAAGCAGCAGACTGGCTCTTCAAGGAAATAAGTGTTTTTAGTTTGCCAAACAGTGTAACCAGACAGCTCTGATGCAACTCTTCACTATCCTAAAAGATCTGAGCATTTAATACTAACTGCGCATACACACAAAAAGCAGAGCGACTGAAGGAATTTACTGCGCCTTAGACAAACCACATTACCCATCATTACTCAAAATACATGATACCATGTATTGACAAATTTTCTGGTGAGGAACATATGTGAGGCCCAAACAGTAATGGTGTTAGAAATATCGCACTGACCCAGACTTAGTTCAGACAGAGTTCCACATCCAGATGGAGGTCGAGTACGGTGAGATGATACTGCATCTTTCTTGATTCCACAAACACACATTTCTCATCCCCCTTCTTATAGGGTTTGGGCTGAGCTGGTCTATGGAACAAGGTTTTCAGGTGAAGGTCTTCTCTCTCTCTAATATAATATAATAATGCTCAAACCAAAGACATATGGCTGCAAAATAGATGATATATTCTTGGAATCAGTCAATCAGGATTCCTTCTTTCTTGTAAAACTGTTTTGGTAGAGATCAAAAGAGAAAACATTTAGTAATTGAAGACAACATGAGGATTTATCCCTGACTCACGTCTAACTTGAGAAATTGAGAAATCAAAGCAAAGTGATTTGATTCTCTACCTTTTGCACACATACAGGGATATTGGATCTCTCTCATAGAGAAAAATGTATTATATCTCGATCATTTCTGTCATGAGAATCTGTATTGCCACTGAAAAAATGGTGTTACGGCATCCATACTGTCAAGAGGAGTCAGAAGAAGAGCATTCAGCTCTCACTTGTCAGACTACCAGTCGGGGGAAGCTGAGAGAGGCCAGTGAGTTGTGTTGAGATGTGCTGCGATGTCATGTCCCTTTAGACTTACCTAGCTGACTGTGCCAGAAAAAGCTCTCTTCTGTGATTAGGTTACTCAGAGGAACAGGATATACGCCTAGGCTTTAAGCAGACAGAGCGAGACAGAGACAGAGAGACGCAGAACGAGGATGGGGTTGAGAGAGACTAAGGAAGGAACTAAGAAAGGAAGTAGGATGAGAAAGAGAGAAGCTGGAGAGGAAGAAGTAGTAAAAAGTTTGGAATAATGACAGAAGACTACAGATATCTAAAGATCAGGCCTAAGTGGAGTTCTGCTCAGCGTTCTATGTAAGTGGTGTTGAGTGCCTCCTGTGCCAGGCGGGCACCCTGCCCTGACCTACTGGGGTGTGGCAGGGCAAAAGCACCCTGGCAGGAACATGGAGTAGCCATTATCCTCACTGCATGGTTTAGGTTTAGCTTACCAGAGGAGTTCGATGCCAAACTATATCTGCCATTTGACAAAAATATGTACCCATACAAAATTATGGCTGGCATTAAAGTTAGGAAGCATCGTAAGGGGTTTGTCTAAAAATAGTTTTGTTGTTGAGGATAGAAATATTGGCAGATTATGGATAAATGGATATATAGCATTTTAGTCACATGCACTTATGTCTGTCGTATCTTGTGTGCCATCCACCCATCATTATCCAGTGAATACAATGGCTTCACGGGGGGTTTTGTGTTGTTCAGGCGGTGTTCCAGCCCGTTCTGGCCACAGATGACTTCCAGATGTTTCGTTCGCTGATGGTCCAGAAGAACATGGAGCTGCAGCTACAAGCCCTCAGGGTCATCAAGGAGACAAATGGTAGGCTGGATGAACACACACACACACACACACACACACACACACACACACACACACACACACACACACACACACACACACACATACAGGCATCCATACACACACTATAGACACACACACGTACAAAGCTCTAAGTAACGCGTGTGTGTGTGTGTGTGTGTGTGTGTGTGTGTGTGTAGGGGCTCTTCCAGAGTGTCTGACGGATGGTGTGGATGTGATGACAGAGCTGCAGCAACAGGAGATGAAGATCCTGCAGGAGGTTCTCAAGTAAGACTCTCACTCACTCACTCACTCACTCACTCACTCACTCACTCACTCACTCACTCACTCACTCACTCACTCACACACACACACACACACACACACACACACACACACACACACATTTGGAAATGTAATTAAAACACCTTGGTGGGGCATTCTCATCCAAACAGAAAGAAATGCGTCACAGGATGAAAGTGACCTGTCAGTCGTCATATGGTGCTCTGTCCATCTCACTCACTTAAAAAGGATTTGACTGATTCCATGCTAGCAGATGCACCCCTTGCTTTTTCTGACCGTAGCCTGTCCAGGTTGCCAGAAGCTCCCCCAGGCCCCTGCTCTCTGACTAATGGGATTTCTGTTTTGGCAGCCTGGCCAAGTAGAACACACTGCATCTGTCGGGACTGCAGTGACTTAAGCTCCTTAGGAAGCAGCTAATTTAGCTTGGAGGGATTGACGCTACACAGGCAACTGAGAAAAATAGTATTTTTATCTCCTTTGTCTTACCTGGGTACTTTGGCTGCACATCAGCAGTACGTTATCCTCTGGGATCTGGAGTGGCCCTGGCTAGGCCGTAAGCTTAGCGGTGTGTTCAGGGGGATATAGTTAACATTACAACATGTTCATGTAGATGAAACAAAAGCTGTCTCTTTTCTAGAACAAGGAATTAGGCCAGTGACTTCTGTGCAGTATGAATGAGCAGCAGAAGATAGTGGCCGAATGGATACGTGATTGATCATCATAAGAATTTAGAAAACTTTAGAAACATGTTAGGCTTAAATCTAGTACTTCTTTCTGAATACGAGCGGTGTGAAAATTCATAGTTAAGGTTACATTTTCACAATTTTCACTTTACTTCCTTTTATTAAACATTACTGCTCAGTAAACAACAGATATGTGTAAAATATCTGTTCTTTTGGATGCTATGAAAATCCCATCATCATTCCTAATGGGGTTAAACAGTATTTTATTTTGTAGACCAATCATTTCCTGTAGTGCAAGCTCAATGCTAATCAGTATGCTAGTAGTACTCTGAGCAACAACCTTCAGCCTGCAATGCTTTCCTTCAACAACTTTTCAATAATCACACACAATCCATAGAGCCCATGAAATGACCTCTGAGACGGCATTTTCCACCAGTGTCAGAAACTTGAAGGGCCCAGGCAATCAAGCTAAATCACTCAGTCTCCGTTGGTAATGACAAGCACTGACATCGCCCTCTAGGAGACAAGTGGACCAAGAAACATTACCGAAAAATGACCAAACACCATTATCAAGCCACCTTCACGAAGAGAACTCTGTATGCTGGTGTTTCCTATAATTGTATCACATCCTGAGCTTCTGTTGTTATCAGTTTCATCGATCCTCTAGCAGATGATACAAACCCTGTGCATCTTTTCTGGAACAGTGCAATATTGCAGCATCTTTTTCTCTTGCTCCCTCTCTTGCTCTTACATGCTCCCTGTATGTCTGCATGGTTAATCCTTTGTGGAAGTTTTCTCTAAGGCAATTTAAGCTGCTAATAAATCAAATTAAGGGATCCCTGTTTGAGTGGTGCCCTGGTGTTTCCTGAAACCAAACTAGGGCACATAGCTTGGATGCCAAGTGGGACTCACTTAAGTTGCTGCCCTATAGAGTGGTGCAGGGATGACGTATTTTTGTAGGCCAACCCGGAAGTTAGCATCGCCCTGGTTCCCTCGACAAAAAGCCAATGGGATTTTTCCATTGGATTTTGGATTATTGCAGAAAATAAGCTCTGTGGCAAACAGAAGTTTATGATACACGTTTTGTTCAGCAAGATAATCTTCACAAATGAACACCACTTTTATGATTTTTGAAGCGTAAATGCAACCGCCAGAAGTAAAAAGCTAACGTTAGGCTATAAACAAACTACACCACGGTCGCATGACTTCAGCGTCACCACCACTAAAAAATACTATAAATTGATAAATCTACAAGTTGGAAAGTTTGAGTTGGAATAGTTTGGAAGAGCGTGTAAGAGCTTCAAAATTCACGAGTGGGGTATTTACTGGCGTATATTATGTCATAGAACAAAACGTGAAAACCTCTTAAGCTTGTGTTAACCACGGACCTTATTTCAGGCATCCAACCAAAAACCCATTCAAAAAACACATTGACTTCGAGACGAGGGAACCGGAAGTGCAAAAATGCTAACTAATTTCTTGGTTTTAGGACTCATTCCTGCACCACTCTATTCCACCATGTCTTTAACTCCAGACTAACTGGACTCTTATACCTGGGCTAACTAACATCTACACACTGGCTCCATCTAAAGGCTCTGGAGTGCCCTGTACGAGGGCTAGCCCAGGCATTGCTGGGTTAACAAACGAACTTACTCCTGGCGCTAAGTCATACTTTGTGAAAAGGGGTTAAATTAGCCCTGGGCAAGCACCTGGGCTAAGGCTAACCTGTCGCTAAGAATGAACACAGTGTGAAAAGCAGAACAAGATTGGGCGCACATTGCATCTCTGTCTCAGTCTTCACTCTTGTTTTTCTTTCTCTCCTATTGCTTGGTCTTCAGGAAGTCGAAAGAGGAGTATGATGAGGAAATGTCCCGAAGGCAGCTACTGGAGGACGAGCTAGGCTCCACCTCCCGTAGCTGCTCTGACGGGCCAACGTCAGAGGTCAGTGAAGCCCGGAAAGCCTCCGCCTCCAGCCAACAAAGCAATCCAGCCACGGTAAGCCATCATGAGCTGTAGGTACCAAATAAGACCTGTGACCCAGCCAACCTTTGGGACCTCATATGCCCCTTGTGAGACTTAGATGCTACCAGTGCTTGATGGTTACAGCCTGTGTTGTACTTCAGCCCCTCTTTTACATCACATCTGTACTTTTTTGATTTGTCCCCCTCTCCCATGTGCTATCGATTGCATGCTAAGACCAAAGCTGAGGGGAACGGTGAGAACAGCAGCAGCAGCAGCAGCAGTCACCAGGCCCCTCTGATCAATGGAAACACTGCCACTGAATCTGAACTGGTAACAGAATCAGACATATAGTGACCTATTGATAATCCACAGATAACCACACCACACTTTACTGCCCAGACTAAGGATGCAGCAGCAGACTAGATGTCAGGCAGCTTCTTTTATCGTCTGTACAACCTTCTCTGACAACCTATCTGTCCCTCTCTTCAGGTCAGCAGCAGACCCACCAGGAAAGAGGAGAGCAAGATGACTGCCACAAGAGGAGGTGCAGATCAGAAAGGTCCAGCCAAGACCAGCTCCTCTGCTCCTTCTAAAGTCACTGCAGGTAGCTCATGATAACATCAGCGTTCTGCCTCTCTCTCCAACTCCAACTCAGTCTTTACAAACTATCTGCCTCTTGTGCTCTTGCTAAAACTCCACACCATAAAATCACATCTGGCCGATTTCATAGGACATGGAATAATCCTGAGAAAACCCTGAATGAAAACTCGTTGTATTAATTTGAGTTGAATTGTACCAATGTAGATTTCTTTTGTAAACACGATTTAAAAAAAAACCAAAAAAAAAACCCACACAAATCACCACAGTATATATTGTACAAGTATTAGATGTGACATAATTTCATGTGCAAGGAAAGCACTCACTCCAATCATGCCAACCCTCCACCCAAGCAATGCTAGTGCACGTTTCACTCACTTTCTCTACACAGTTAACCTACGAAATAGAGCTTGCTGTTAGTGTTACTGCTGTCTGATGGTTAGCGAATCAAACTGGATATGTGTGTACAGACTGTGGCGGTGACCGTGGGGAGCCCAGAGTCCTTCCAGCAGTGAGGGTTCCAGTAAAGGGGGGTGAGCCCTCCATCAGTCCCAGCACCAAGGAGCAGAGCAGCGGCAGCCAGACGTGGCTGGAGGAGGCGCGCAGGGAGGCCGGCATCTCCCAGCCATACACTGTGAGTTTGTCTGTCTGTCTGTGCACCTACTAAATATCTGTGATCTACCGATGTGCTTAATATGATTCATTGTTCTTAAAGCCAGATTTCACAATACACAATCTCAGGCCCAATTTAGTTTGAGGAAAACAATCCTCATGTTGGAGGCAACTTGTCGTTAAAGCGTGATACGTTTGAGCAGGTCAGAGAGGCATTCAGACCCAGTATTTGAGCAATCACATCCAGCGGTTTTCAAATGTGATATTGTCAGCACAAAACCTGTAACACCCTTGTAGTGTGAGATATGTAGTTTTGAAAATGGCGAATAGCAATAACCAGTGAGAGCTTGCAAGGAAATTACTTTGGCTTGATAAATTAACTCTCTCTGGAGAACAGACAAGCCAACTATTCTCTCCTTCAAACTCCCTGTTGAGTCCTATTCTGTTCTTCGTTTTTGGCACAAATGAGTGCATACACAATAAGTGCTGTGAGCTGCTTTTCCTTCTCGAGCTCCAAATCCAAGTGAGGAATCTTTCAATGTGTGACCCTTAGGTCGTGTAGTTGGTGCTCAGCATAAATCATTTCAGTACAAAACAAGTACAATGCAGAGTTACCAGAGAACACAATGTCAGACGGCTTTGGAAGCATTCAGCACACACTTTGAAAAAACCCACACTTAAGCTAAATGTATCTTAACCCCGCCATAACTTACAGTTTTATGGGTTGGTATGGTTTACAAAAGAATTACCAAAATACATGTTATTTGTGTGTGCCTCCACCTCTGTCCAGGAGTTGTCAGCGTCACAGCAGGAGCAGCTCCAGCAGAGGGCGCTGTATCTGCGTCAGCAGCGAGACAAGCTGCAGGCCCTGAAGAAGGAACAGCAGAAAACCAGGCAGACAGCTGTACCAGAGGAGACACCCACCAAGCCCACACCAGCACCCACCACCCCGGTAAACACACCTTTTCTTCCCTCCACAGTCTCATATACACCCCCGAACAGACAGCCGGTCATGTATCTGAACCAGGGTTCAGGGGTTGTCGACAATTTACTGTCAGTTCAGCATGTCAACTGAAACAGTAATTCACATAACAAGACTTGGAACATCATGTAGACATAGATTAGATTAAACCTTATAATGATAATGTGATACTTCTTCTAATTCTTTTGTCACTTGACCCTAATCCCTCCCCAGGGAGGGCAGAGCACAGGGTCAGCTAAGGGATTCAGTGTCTTGTTACTTCAGCAGGGCAGATGCTTGCTGACAAGGGCGTGAAACTGGGTCCTCCAGTTAAAGGACACATGGCTTGATGTGCAAAACAATAGTTTATTGATCATGCAGAAGTGTTTGAAATTGTTAGATGGAACTAAACTGCTTGTTTCAGAGGTTTTGAATTGCGTCACTCAGTAGTCATGGTAACAAATTACGCCAGGACCTAATACTGCAGCTCCAAAGCCAGAGGCTCATCACTACTTTCATTTCAATTATTTTTTCTGTTTCTGTTTCTTTGTTTCTGTTTGGTTGTATTCTAGTATTTTGATCCTTTCTTTTAGTTTCAAATCTCCATTCTTGATTTCATCTGACTTTTTTTAACCCACTTCTCCACTAATTTTCCTCCTCCTCCTCCTTGTTCTCCTTCTTCTTCTAATCCCCCACCACCCACTCTTGACTTTTTCTGTTGATGTGGGTTCTTGCTCTCCATTCCCCCCTTCCTGTCTGACCTGGTCTGGCCTGTCAGGAGGCAGTGGGACAGACCCAGAGAAACAGGGCCTGTAACCCTCCTCCACCAGCACACCATGCTGCCACCTCCTCCAAACCGAAGGTGACCAATCAGCTGGCTTTGACTGATGTGAACACATAAATGTAAACGTACACGTACACACTTTTTGTGTGCTGCTGGAATATGCCGTACAGTACTCTCTCTCTCTCTCTCTCTCTTTCTCACACCCATATACTTTCACACACAAACACAAAAACTTGTTGAAGTTGGTGTATTTCCTGTCCATCACTCAAGTATGGAAAAGGAACAGAGTTTAGCTCTTTTACTACATTACTACTCCAATCAATTGCTTTTCAAATCCACAAAGTATAGAGAATGAGGCTATCGCTGAGCTATTGCATTGAAAAGAAGCATTTAAAATGATCTTCCTCTCCTCATGAGACGTACAGAGCACTACAACAACATATGAAGCATTTTCCTACCTTTTCTAAGCTGAAAATCAGTGTCACCACTGCTGACATGGCACCCTGAAAATGAAGCCTGTGTGTCGTCTAGGTAGGAGGTGCATAGTCAGATTGCCAAGTCCAGCCATTATGGTCTAGTTTGGTTTGCTTGGTTGTATTCTAGTAGTCTTCTCCATCCATGCTTTTTCACTTCCTGAACACTTTGTCTTAACCCACTGGTGGCGAGGCTAAGAGCAGTTCCTTTGGAGGGGTAAGATCACTATTTGTCTTGATTGGTAACCTCTGCCTGGCCTCTCTCCACAGGAGATCTCTGTTGAGGAGAGGAAGAAGCTACAGAAGAGAAAACACCTGGCTGAGAAGCTGAAAGAGGAAGTAATCAAGAAATAAAAGCTCCCCTCCCACCCCTCATTTATATCCTGTCCCTTTACCCTGGGCCGCAACCTCATGTCCTCCTTTACCCCGCCTCCTCCAGTCCGATGGATCACCTCATGTGACACAGATGAGGGCTATGAGATCTTCCTTGTTCAGCTGAGCCCCAGTGGGGAAACCAGACTGGCCCAGTCACCGGTAGGCACACCTAGTCTCGTTTCCTTGTAGACAACAATCAAAAGATCAGATCAGTGGACCACACGGTGAAACACATAGATTCAATGTTGGGCTGTGAATGGCGGCTAAAGGAACACCCCGGCTATGTGTTATTGATGAATTATGGGGTGATGATGGTAAAAGACAAGAAGTGTGGGTGTCTCACGTCATGGTGATGGTAACGTTAGCTGACATGAGTGTACAGTCCCGGGGAGACGAGTTCAGCTTCATCATATAGCTGGTTATAGCCCAGTATAGTCAGAGAGCCTCCGTGGAAAGATGAACATGCTGGACTATGGTGGTCATGACGGGACCGAGAGAACAGTGCGTCGGTGAGATTTGTATGAGGAATGCAGTATTTATCTTCAAACCAATCTAGAGTCTTCACTTCAATAATCATAATAATAATGCACCGATTCCTATGTAATAATGAAATCATGTATGCTGTTTAATAAATCCAATTTTATACAAACTACCTCGGCTGGGATCTCACGTTGTGTGTGTGTGTATGAGAACCTGTCTGTAAGGTGAGGTACCTGGGCTGGACTCCTCAACACATGGAAGTGTTCAAAATAAAGTCCAGTTGACTTTCTAAGGAGATTGTAATAAAACTGAGGTGCTACTTGGGAATCCCACTGCTGAACCATGTGGCCGAGTTATTACTGAAAATAGGCCCTTTTTTTCCCCGAGATGCAATACACTTCCCTTCAATCTTGACACAATGTCTGACCAGATAAGTAATGCTTGAAATCTCTGCCAAAATTTGGAGCCAAATTAGCTCCAATTAATTGATTTTTTGAGTTAAAGCTATATGGTTTTGTATTTTTAGTCAAAATTGTTCCAGATTTCATTTTTCTCTTCACGCTACTACAAAGATCACCTCAATAGGTTTTATTTGATATATAGATCTAATGTTAGAAAATGCCAGTTACCCCTTATGATGAGAACATCAATGCACATATGGTACTTCTGTTTTTGATAAGCTGGACACCCAAATCTCCACATTGTGTACATGTTACCTACATGTATGTATGAATATATTTAGGTGTATTTTACATGCACTTCTACACACCGTGACACTTTCTGTGCAAGAATGTCCCTCAGATCTGTTAATGTGACTACGAGCACATTTTTACAATCCTGTACATATGCTGGAATCTGTACCAAGGACCATTTTTGCTCTTTTTAACCACTTTAGCATATGATTTAGATAGATATGATTACTAACAGATGGCAATACAGGGTCATTGCAATTCAAATATTCATGGAAAATCTTTTTTGTTAAAATAAATCCAGATTCATCAGTTTAATCAGGGTCAAATTTAATTGGAAAACTTAAAGATATGTATACAAATGTTACGAATGGAGTCTAGTGGTAGTAAATGCACTTGGTACAAATTCATCATGGGAGCGAGAAAAGAAAACCTACTATGGTCTCTCAACAGTCGTGTTAATTTGGGGTGGCAGTAACAGACCGCAGATTTGGTCCAGAATGCAGGTGGACGTACAAATCACTGTTTGATAGCGTGTCACCTCGCACCTCGACTCCCAAAATGCATATTGGGAATAATGGCAGTGTTGTATATATGCCTACTCCTCTCCTCCTTGAAGTTTAACTCTGCTAAGTGAGAGGTTGCAGAGGAAAGGCTGCATAATCTAGCTAGCAGCTTTCAATTCCCTTCATCTGACCAATCAAATGTACTTGCGAGAAGATACAAATGCCTCTTTTCCTGCTGACATTGAAAACCTCTCTGCGTTCTATCAGTAGGAATGTCCGGCTTGAACAGCACTGTTCAGTCTAAAAGCCCCATGGCTTCACCTCACCTCTAAATCATGTTCATGACCCAATAAAAACTAGCTCAACCAGTTAGAATCAAACTGTTTGGTTCAACTCTTCCTTGACTATCAAACAGGTCTATGAGGCAGGTCAAATAAAGGCTGAAAGGATCAAGTTAGCTTTTCAAATCTTAAGATTCAGCCGTAGAAATGAGCTTCATGGTATTGACCAGGACCCACTGGTAATGAACCATCTGGACCCCAGGGGATGAAATGTTAGGTCCTTGGTACCCAAAGGCCCATAGCACTCACTAGAACCTACCTCATTCACACGAGGGGATGTTTATATCACCAGCTAGCTTTGGTACAATGCTACAGAAGAGAAAAGGTGCTAACGAGGTTTCCATGTGTCTGTGGAGAAGGTGCTAAGGCATCAAACTGAGTAGTTTTTGCACCAAATTAACTGCTCAGGTTTGTAACCCAGTTAAGATGTGGGGCTGCACTGTAAAGAGACCATTCAATTCTCAAAGCCACTAAAATACACACAAAACTCCAGACAGTGTCAAAAGGTTGGCTGCAAAAAATGACTTTACTGCAGTTTTAATACATGTTATTTTTAAAACCAGCATTTGCAACTTCTTTGCATTTTACAATGAATCAAATGAATTGGATTAAAAGGGTGAACAGTGACCCCACCTTTTTGTGCAACAACAAAAAAATACACAGGTAGGAAGGTATATCTCTGCCCTTTTTGAAATCAGCTCAGGGGCAAATGATTAAAAAGAAAAAAATAACATCTGTACAGTACTTTTTAACAAAGTCATGAAATACAGGATTTCTGGCTAACGCAATCCTGTGTGAGAGCATGTGTATTGTGTTTTGTGTGTGCCTCGGCCAAGCTGTTGCCCTGGCTTCCAACGGTTGAGTCCTGCTCCTCTGGAACTTAAGCCTCTGGTTGATTGCTTTGTTTTCTTTGTGGTACGTTTTGTCATTTTGTTACCTCCCTTATCTCTCACCATTTTCCTTAACTTGTCGATGTTGCCTGGATCCCTTCGTTCCCAACAAAATGAACAGTTCTGTGGTGGGGCAACACACACTGGTTCAGCCAGTCAAGCTTCCTTCAACTATGACGGCTAGTCCTGCTAGCCTGACTGGCTCGCTGGATAATTCATACACTGGCTGGTTGTGTTCGGATGTCCGCCTCTGTCTGTGGAGCTCACTGATTGAGGTTCAAGGAGGAAGGAAGGGAGAGTTCAAAAGAGGAGGTGTGATGGGTAGGATGTTGTAGTGCATTGGCTTCCCAGCTACTGTTGCTATAGCAACAGAGCAGAACAGGGAACAGCCTTGGCACTGTTCGTTGTTACCGTTGCAGCCTCTCTGGTCCTCAAGTAGCCAGGTGGTTGAGTAGGAGAAGGGTGTTCAGGGCTGGGAGAGCAGGGGAGTATACGGAGGAGGGAGGGGTGAGTTAGCAAATGGTCTGTGTGTCTCTCCTCAAAGGGAGAGGAAGAGCAGGGTGGTAGAAGGGCGAGGCAAAGTCGAGGGGTTGGAGGAGCAGATAGATCTGTCTCTCTTTCCAGTAGGAGAGAAGGTCTCCATCTCTTTCCACTGGGATAGGAGAGAGGAGCAGAGATCAGGAGGAAGAGAGTCAAGTGGGAGTTGGTCTGTCGGTCTCCTCAGTGGGACTAGAACAGTGACTGACAGGTGGCACGAGCAGGCCAAGGACCAATGAGACGACCAGAGGAGGGAGGAAGGGAAGGACTCAATGTCCGTCCACAACGACCAAGCAGAAGAGAAAAAGCCTTAAGAGCCCAGACGGGGTCGTTTCCTTGGGGACTGCTCTTCCTCCTCGTCTTCTTCCTCCTCGTCTTCATCGTCAGGGTAGTCCACCAGACCTACCAGAGCAGTCTAGGAAGGAGACAGGAAGAGAAACAACATTGATATTGACAGAAACATCCTCGCATACATACAAAGTACAAACAAAGCAACAGTAAATATGAAGTCCTCCTCTGGGCCAATCAGTAGCACGTGTCACCTTGTAGCTGTGTGAAACAGATATAGCTGAAAAGGAGCCATCACTCAGTGGACTGTACCTTTTGAAACACACCTCTTTATTTGGTCATGCCTTGGAAACAATTTTTTATGTTAAAAAAACAAAACAATCACAGGCATCTTTTGACATCTTTAGAGTAACAACTCATGCCAGTGTACATCGATGTCAAAATACAGAGTCGTTACATGAAATGTGTACACGTGAAATGTGAGGCCTCGTACTTAAAAAGCAACATTTTAAAGTTTGGGATACCTTCAAAACCGATACAAACAATCAGCACAGTACTAATTGATAGTGTTTTTTATACCAAGCAGTACATGTGGCTTTTGAGGAAATTTGAGACTTAAGAGCAACATTTGTGGACATACCTTGACTACCGGCGTTGCGGGCAGAGCAGCTGTCTTGACTGAGGAAGTTGAACTGCTGTTGTTGTTGTTTGGAGTAACAGCTGGCAAGGTGGGTGGGATGGCAGCAGCTTTACCATTGTTGTTGGCACCATTAGCTCCATTGGCGGCTCCTGCAGGAATAGAGGAGATAAAAATTCTTCTTGAGGGGCTGTTGCAATCTGGGAAGGGTTCTTCCAGACAGATACAACACAGTAACTCAGTAATGACAAGAGTGGCATACCTTTTTTGGCCTCCATGTACTTGCCGTAGCTGTCTGAGAAGTCGTCCTCCATCCGACTCTTCTCCACAGTCTCGCCATCATCATCGTCTTCATCATCGTTGAACCACATCTCCTCATCTTCGTCCAACGACCGTGCATCCCGACGATATCTACAGCAAAAACATAGACATTAAAACCTTCCACAACCAAGCCATGAAATCCACTTGTCTGTAGACATGTCTAGGACAAACCAGTGGGAGGTGGAGAAAACACAGGTAACAAGTAATTCCCAGTCAACTAATATTTTAAAAAGTTCAAACTCGCAAAGAAATACCGAAGTGCAAGCTTCTGGCATCGTGACAGTGTGTGTGAGAGTTACTGGGTGCTATCCAATCTAAAAATTAGCCACTAGATGGCAACATCATCTCTCTGGCTGTATCAGAAAGGAAGGGAAGCGTATCAAACCAAGGAACACCACACTGTGGTTGTGATCATCCTTCTAAATGAATGGAGGTGGTATGACCAAGCAGCCTACTGACCTGTTGAGTCTCTGACTCTGCCTGTCCTTCTCCTGCTCGTACCGGCCTTTCAGGCCCTTGAAGGTCTGGACGTACTCGATGGATTCAAGTGCTTTGTAGAAGTTGTCCACAATGTGAGCTATGAGAGATTTGATGTCCTCCTGGAAAGAGATAGAAGGCATGGTAGAAAATTATTTGAACCACAGTCCCCTTTCAATGCCAGGTTCCTCTGTGAGATGGTCTATGCCACTCTATTTAAATGAAACCTTTTATTATGAATCAGTGTGTCTACTCACCACTTTAATGAACTCAAAGAGCTCTATGATGGCTGAGTTAAGGAGGTTATATCGGGTGCCGTTGTCTAGCAGGGCATTGATGACCGGCTCAAACAGGTTCCCTTTGATGATGTAGCGGTTGTAGTACTCATCCTTCAGACCTATGATCCTGCGCATGAAACGCAGAGCACCTTGGGGAAAGACAGGAACAGATTAGTAAAACATGAAGGGCTTACAAATTGTTAAGGTTTAACATGTAAAGACAAACTGTGCTGGAGGTTCCCTTTGGAACTCATAGTTTGCCCATACAAAGATCTAAAGCACTCAGAGTTAAAAAAACAAAAGCCCTGATGCTCTGGGGTTTCCCCATTGAACAGGATAAAACATTAGGCATTTCCGCTTCTGCCTTGTTTACAACCAAAACTCCAGAGAGAGATACAGTTACAAAGAATGCACATTTAGAGAAGCAAAGATAAGCCAACAGATAGGACAGCTCCACAAGTACCAATAAAACTCTTATCAACTAGGCGCATGTGCATGCCTGAGTCGGTGTCTACTTACAAAGGGCAAGGAAGGTGTGTTTGGAGTTCATGAGCACCAGCACTCTCCTGAGAAGGTCTTTGTTCATAATGTAGGTCTTGATGTGATAGGTGTGGTGCTCCACACAGAAGGTCAGCAGCTCCAGGATCAATGCCAGCAGCTGAGCTGTCTGGAAGTTGTCTACAACCAAACAACATAGAAATTCCACATGAGTACATTGCAAATACACAGTGCAGAAATGTAATGATAACGAGAAGAAGTCCCTTGACTACAGTCTAAAATCCTGCACTTTTTTCCCATAAAAAAAACATGTCAAATACAATTTCTGTTATACAATCTGGAGTGTGTAATCAATCCTAGAAAATACGGTAAGTTGATTTTACACACCAGTTTTTTTTTGTTTGTTTTTTAAACAACTTGGTCAAATCACAGCAATCAGACAACATTTATAACTACTTCAAATAAATGCTAGTGAACATGATTTTATTTTAGATAATGAATTCTTTATAAAATGCAATGTCAGTATATGCTACAAGAACAATCATTTCCACCAAGCTCTGGCATGCAGATGCGGTTAGTTGAGTTGTGTGACACCTACCTGGACACACTGGGTTGATCTTAGTTGAGCCCTCCTGCAGATCTGAAAGGACAGGCCAAACAATCAATCAGTCATGTGGTCTATACATAGCCTATCTCACAGTTTGATAGTCACGCAGGTTCAATTCATGTAGGTCTCTCTCGCCTGCTCACCTTTAGAGTTCTTATCATGGGCAGTGTTGGCCAGTAGTGGGGCAGTCAGGACGTGCATGCAGTACTTATAGAAGAAACTCAGAAATTCTGTCTTCTCAGTTTTCTGATGGGAGACAAATCACATATCAAGGGCCATGAGAAATGTTAGATGCTCTAGTGCTAGAGTGGCAACACCTTGACTGATAGCTCACCTCAGCCTAGCCAGTAAAAATTTGTACATCTCATCTCAAAACAAATTGGCCCATCTCATGTGGTAGTACATTAAAAATAGTGTGTGACTGTGTGTGTTGGCCCTACTGACATTGGTGGGAGCCAGCATGTTCTCAGGGTCGATGAGCGTCCTGAGCAGGCCCATCAGCTGGACAGCCCCCCCTAGCTCTGGGTCCGAGTCACAAATCATCTGCTTGATCACCACATTGATCAGCAGAACATCCTGGAGCGAAGAGAAAACACATACATATGGAACGCAAGATAACACGGTAAGTATCGTACAGTTGAAATGTGGCATAATAAATACAAGAACTCACACACGATAACAAAGCCCATGTGATAGTGCGGTTTCATCTCAGTTATTAAAAACATGGGCTCGCCTAACACAGTGATGTTAAGATGCTTACGTCATCGGTCTGCTGTGGCTCCTGCATGACAAACTCCCTGACCATGGAGGGGCTGAACTCCACCAGGTAGGAGAAGATGTCTGTAGCCGCTGCCCTAACCTGCAGGTCATCCATTCCCTAGACACATAGAAGAGGATGGAGTGGAAAAGAGCAAGAGAGTGAGAGTGTTGAGTGGAGCAATATTTTAGTTGGAAACAGGGGCAATGAGAGAACTGTACCCACATTCAGTTCAAGTATTCGGCATCCACCAGCAAAAGACATACTAATCAGTACCTCAACAACATTTTTTACAACAATTTATATTCACATTGAAGTGGACGAGTGGACCTACCATGACTATTTCAAGAGCAGGTAGAATGCCTAGATTCGCCAAAGTTTTGAAGAAAGCATCCCTGTTTTGTGGTTGCAACGTTTGTGAAAAAGCACAGAATTCTTTGAAAAAGTTCACCTGGAAAGTAGAGGAGAAGCATAAACTTAACGGCTGGTCAACATTTGAGACATTCAAGCAAACAGATCAAGGCCATGTCTATCGATGTTTCTTTTGGGATGTTTTGTAGCAGTGCAAGGGTGGAAAAATGTAGTTCTGACTCTCAAACATAGCTGCCTTCTGTTCCAGGCCTGGAGGCAGTTCCAAACCTCAAAGTGGGTCTTGTTTCAATACTTAGACTTTAATTTTGGTTTAGTTCAAGTAGATTCTGCAGTTTAAAGGCGGCTTATTATTTAGTTACATATATCATGATACAGGGACAAACAATGAATTTTCATTGTATTTGCAGTGGTGGTATTTCGAGCTGAGGGTAAATAAATAAATAAATGTAAAGGAAACTGGGGGCTGGCTGATTGGATGATGCAATTTTTCAACAGATTTGGACAAATTTCAGTTTCAGCAGTGAGATGATGCTGCTGAATAAATATGCTGGAAACGATGTAAAAGGTGTCAAAGTGCTCACAAATCATTTGCTGTATTATAAGTTGATGGGTAAAAAGGAACTTTGTGTCAACATGATAGTGGAAAACTGTGCAGTGATGGTCACTAAATATCTAACCCCACAGAAACAATCCAGGATATATGCTGCTTGCAGAATCCATCCATATAAAAACAAATACAGCAACAATGAACATGCATGACTTAGTTCCAACAATCAATGCCAACATTACAATATCCATCCCAACCTTTAGGTTTGTACTTTTTACTACAACTAAAGACAACAACCGGGCTAAGGGATCTGACCATTGTTTGACTTACAAGCTCTCTCCTTTTACTGTCCTCTGTAGCTTCGTCTGTGAGCTGTGCAAAGACCTCTGTTAGGAACTTCTCGTCCTCCTGTGGTATAAGGAAAACAGGGTTAGCAAAGAAAGACACAAGACAAGTCAAGGCTCAACTATAGATATAAATGAAAGGGGGGGGGGGGGGGGGGGGGGGCACTAAAAAAGTTACTGTCTGCATGACGATAAGAACAGTATAGTAAAATCATTATTTTCAATAAATCCATGAATCAAGCAAGCTCATTAATGACAGCTGATTACAAGCCAAAACATCTTAACCCATTAGTTTGATTAACCTTTCAAACATTTTAAATATCTTGCCGTTTTATGTATTGTAAACAAAATGTTGACAAAACGGGTCAATCTACACATGAGTCAGTCTATACAGCTTCTTTCACACACACTTTAAGTGATATCAATTGATGTGCAATTCATTGATAACAACAATGATACAGGAGGATGATCAGAACCCCTTTCCCACAAACCATCATTCTTATCAAAAGAAAAGAATTAAAAGGCAGAGCTTCACTGCGTCACTTTAATAATTATAAATGCTCCAAACATGTACGTTATGTTATTGTTATGTAGCTGCAACACATTTTTATGAATGAAAAACTGAAAACATCAACACCGGGTAAGTTTCCTTTGGCCCAGGTTTAACATAAGGCAATGTAAAGCAATGCATTCTGAAAAAGAAATCATCCTGTTCAAATCACAGTGGAAAAGAAAGCCATTTCAGCAATACATGTACAGATCATCAAGATTATTGGCACCCTTGCATTTTATGCAGATAATGTACAATAAACATCTTTGGGTCTTGACACATTTGTTTTATTTAACAGAACATGATCAAACAAGAATACAAATATTAAAGAAAGTCTTTAATGGCTTTAAAATTGAAATGTGGCTATGGTCATGATTATTGGCACCCTTTTCTAATACTTTTGAATGTGTGTTTTGGGTCATTGTCATGGGTCCTGCTGGAGGAAACATGACCTTTGATTGACACCCAGTTTTCTGACACTGGGTAGCAGATTTTTCCCCCAAAATGCCTTGATAATCTTCTGATTTCATGATTCTCTTAATACACTAATACGCCCCACAGCATTATGGAACATCCACCGTATTTGACTGTAGATAGGGTGTTCTTTTCTTTAAAAGCCTTATTTTGTCATCTGTAAACAAAGCACTGATCTGCATTGCCAAAGACCTCTAATTTAGTTTCATTGGTCAACAAAACATTTAGAAGGATTTAGGTTTGTCCAGGTGGGTCTAGGCAAAGATCACTCGGGCCTTCTTGTGTTTCGTCTTTCAGCAGTGGGCTCTCTGAACATAAAGCCCTTGTTGGTTCAGTGTCCGGCATTTTCCAAATGGCTCGCACAAACCTTTGACCACATCTGAGATCAATTTTCCTCTTACCACCACATCCTGAGATTCTTAACAATTCCATGAGCAGCAAACTTCTTAATAACATTGAAAACTGTGGAAACAGGAATACCACGGTCTCTAGAGATGGCCGTATAGCCTTGCGAACGCCTATGTTTGGTGATCGTTTTTCTGACGTCCTCAGACGGCTCGCTTCTCTTCACCATTTTCACAGATAGTCTGTTCTGCTTCCCTGGGCGTTTTATCACTTTAAAATGGATAATTGGTTAATTTATACCATATGAACAAAGTCACATGGGGAGTTGAATTACAGTGCACTACAAATCAGAATCCATTTCCTCCAACAAAATTGAAATGTTCTAAAGGGTGCCAATAATCACGGCCACTTTTCAATTTTGAAACCATAAAAGATTTTTTGTAAACTTTCTTATTCTTATTATTTGATCATGTGCTGTTGTAAATCAATAGATGAATGTGTGAAGACTGAAAGTTGTTTCAATTTCCAATTATTTCAGAAGATATTGTACATTATCTGCATAAAATGCAAGTGTGCCAATAATCTTGGCCAGAACTGTATATTGTAGGTGCATGATTTTCTGAGTAAAAAACAACCTGTTAGCGCTATACATTTTTAGGATAGCCTCTTGAACAGGTGTTACTTGATTGCTTGTACTGCTTGGGCTCTAAGTTCCTTGGTTTGCATCCTTACCTGCAGCATGCTGACAATCTCCACCTTGTTGAAGAAGATGAAGGAGGTGAGTGTGGAGAGGAAGTTCTCCTCGAAGACGGACGGCGTGGGCAGGATGATGTCTTGGATGTACTGCACCCGGTAGGTCTGGTGGATCTTCTGCCGCAGCTCTGAGTCTGTGATAGGGATCACCTCCTTAAACTTAGCTGTCTTGGTAAGGAACTCCCGGTGCCGTTTAGGCTGAACCAGCGCCGGGTCGTACTCCAAGCAGCCCACCACATCCATGATACTGTCGTCAGAGAACATCACCTCGAACAGGGCCGCTTTATTCAAGAACAAGACGCCCCGGACAATCTCATACAGGTGGTGCAGGCCTTCCCTGTTGTCCAGGTCCTCGCATACCTGGAAAAGCCCCAGGAGCTTCTTGATGTAGCCCTCGCTCATCAGTGCCAGAGCAAGTTTTTCCCTGCGGATTGGTGAGGACAGGACAGAGGTGACCAGGTCAGCGATCTCCTCCAGATGGCTCAGCTCACAGGCAGGGAGCTCCACTAGGTGGCTTGTCTCGGGCAACTCCTCGAAGCGTTCCTCCTCCGACTCATCAATGGGGTCCTGGGTGATCTCCAGTGCAGGGTCCTTACCCTGCACCTGGGGGAGGGACAATTCAGAGTGAGGAATGTGACAAGCAATATGAATGTACTGCCTCTTACCTATATGCCTGATGAAGGGAGGGACAACTAAATGTCTACCCACTTTAGAGGTTTCTGTGCTCCCCAAAATTAAATGTTTTCTAGCATCCCTTGGCCATGGGATATTACAAAAATGAGCTTCATGAACCTGATGTAGAATATTTTAAATCACTGCACAGACAAAAGAAAATAAACTGGGTTGAATTTACCTGGCAAATCTTCTCCCAGATCTCATCGCAGCCAGCCTTTTCCTGGAAACTTAAAGCGAGGTCATAATTCTCCGCTTCTGACCAGACAATCAGTGTGTCCTGGGAGAAGGACAAAGCAACAGCAAACTGTTCACACACATATGCCCCTCACCATTACAGGACACACTCACACTCGCTCACAGACATAAATAACATCTCACACATAGCCAAACACACACACAAGTTCTGTAATGCTTGGATATTCTATAAGCTTGGTAGCATAACTCCTGTAAGAATGCGCTTTAGTCAGTCTGTGCTACAGAAGGCAAAAGGTATGGTTCACCTCTATTTGGCCAGTTTTATGAAAGCAACAAAAGTTTGATATAGAGATCAGGATTAGGGGAGCGGTGTAATTGCCCATTATTTGTTTCAGGTGGCCTCTGAGGCCAGATAATGCATTTCCATTTTCTATCTAGCAGTAGCTGTAATTTCCCAAAACCTAGTGGCCAGCTATCACTGCTTAACGAATAAAAACGAAACAGAGTTAATGTAAGTATTGAAAATCTAAACTCCTCCGGGACAATGAAAAAAAACCAAGCGTGCACCGTGCATCTGTACCTCATCAGAGGCAACAAAACGATACTTACTTGTTGTTTCTGATATGCAGTATTTGGACTGATCTTCGACTCCAATAGCAGTGAGCCTATAACACAAAGCGTGAGTTCAGCCTTACTGTCAAACTTGTGCCACTGATTACAACCTAAACTAACAGTTTGTTTAAGTTTATTGAACAATTCAATGTTGAATAAATTAACTATTATTCAGCCTAGCACAAAGCTTTCATGTAAACAACATGGAAAGCTTGGTAGATAGATTCTTACGCTTATTAAAAGTTAAGCCCTCCAACAATTTGGCCTTATTACCTAGCCTGAGTTTTCCTACTCTTTAGTTTGCGTTATTTGTGAATGAACACATAAGCAACGTAACCATCAAGTTTGTTAGGAGTAGACTTTGAGGCCCACATGCTAGCCAGATCACGTAATGTTAGCTACCTGCTCAACGATCAACTTGCTAGCGCTAAGTAATCAGCTAAGGCAATAGTGGTCTCTTACAGAAGGACAAAGCAAGTAGTTTGCGTAAAAATTCAAACCCCTTGGCTCCTGATGCCCCATGTCTAATAACAAGGCCAAGTAAACAAATTAGCCAATTAGCGCATTCTGGCTAAACCAACCAGTGGTTAGCGGGCTAACGTTAGCCAACGTAACATCAATGTGGCTAGGCTAACTGGAAACTTACCGTCTGATTCGGCCCGAACTAATAATGATATTCCCTTGAGCCGTTCAACAAAGGTAGAGGAGACGTGCCCGGTACCCCGGTCGTCCCATTGCCGGTCTTCATTCAGCGTATATACTTTCACTCGCCGCCGAGTGTCCGACATGGTCAACCGAGTCGGAGCTAGCAGGCTAGCTAGCTGCTAACAAGCTATCACTTCACACTGTCTAGTGTTTTCCTATCCTCGAGCTGTTAACTTTGTTTCTACCCGCATGTTCCAGACATACGTCCGAGTGTAGTTCACAATAATCTAAAACGATTCTTAATGACTACTTCCTAAACATATCACACTCAGAATGCTTAACAATTCCGCAGAAAGGCTAATATCAGACAGTAAAATTCACATAGAACACAACAACTACGACGGCCTCTTTGCTAACGTCCACAGACCGCCATCTTGTAATCCGATCTTGTGTTCTTTTTCTTCTTCAACGTCAATCAAGCGCTAACCGCCGCGGGGTCTCCTCTGAGGGGCGACGGAAGCCGGCGAGTGTGGTGAGGCGCAAACACTGCGGTTAATGTTACGCGTGTAACTAACTCAGTAGTGTGTGTTAAATAGCCTTTACAGATCTAAGTTAACGTATCCCAATGTACTGTAAATGCCCCTATTACACATTGTACAAAGAACCATATATAGCCTACAGTACACACAACAGGCTCATCATTCCACGCCATTCTGCAGTACTGTTAAACCGACCGAAATACATTTGTCTTTATAGGACTAGCCTAGTGACTTATTACAATCTATAAAAGCAACCGTTAAATATTTATTTACACATATTAATCCATATATAAAACGCAACACCACACTTTAATGTCATAATAAAAATACATTATACTAGTACAGTTCCACTAGTTTTCTTTCTTAACCCACATCCTGACCCTGACAGTTCAATAGACATTGCCACTTATAATTTGCCACTCAACAAGGTACAGTATCAGTCATATACTAACATGAATGAAAAACACAGTGCTTGTAGTGTAAAAACTACTCAATAGGTTTTGAGAGAAAAAAAATGCCTCCTTTTAAAAAAAAATTGAACAGACTACCTTTTACACTATAGAACCCATAAATACACAAAGATCAGAAAGGAAAGGACAGGGATCCATGGAAAAGATCCAACATTTTGAGCATCACTATCTAGTGAGCAAATCCTTAGCAATCCAACACTATTAATGCAATTATCTATGCAAGTATCAGGGCTTAGTACAGCAGCACTGGTTGCAGAACAAATGTTTGAAGGGCCATCACAAATGGAGCACTTCCTCCGGTGTAGAATTGAAGTGCACCTGAATGAGGACGAAAACGTGACACAGAAAAAAAAAGTGAGGAATTCCCCCTAATATCCGACATAGAATCAGCACAAGTGGCAGAGGCTAGAGGATGGTGTGAAAAGGAGAAACTTTAATACTGAAATAAAAAAAGAACAGACAACTTCAACAGAATATTAAAAAATGCCTATTTTTCTCCAAGTGTGGTTGAATACTTCTCAGCTCGTGTACAGGCCCAGCGGATTGTCTTTAATGAGCTGCAGTTCAGTCCATACCCACAGCAACAGAGTAAACACCTGTATGTACAATGCTGGTTCAGTTGAAAAGTTCATCCTGGGCTCGGGAGACTTCTTTACAGTGTGGCTGTACCAACATTAGATGTGGCACACTTTAATGGCAGCATCCACTCAATGTGAATCCAGTTTCGTGGCAATGCCAGAATTTGGTCTAGCACCGGGTCGGCATGTCAAGAATCGGCGCTGGTCGATTGGCTGTTCGCTGTTCCTATGGTGATACTCTGTTTCTCACTAAGCGTCTTGACAACGGTCGCCGCAGGAGATTGGAGTACCTTCCGCGAAAGCCTCATTCTGCCGTCTGTTGGGTCCCGTCCAAAGTACTTGACCTGTTGGCGGAGGTCCAGGCAGAGACAAGTAGTCCAGAATATTAACAAGGGATCAACTGTGTTAGGTCAAAAAGGTACCGTGACCGTCCGTATAGCTGCTGATACATACCTGGATCTGTTGCCCCACCTCTAAACCCAAAGCACTTGGATGTCTGATCTGAAAGAAAAAGACAGATTGAAAACATTTTGTGTTCAGGGCTCACCTGGAAATGAGATCATTACATCAGAGTCATTTTCCTGAATAAACAGAAAACCTACACAAATAAATACAGATAGAGTGCTCTGAATTCTTTACCCATTTCATCTGCCATGTGCACGCACACACACACACACACACACACGCACACACGCACACAAGACCAAATAGTTTTTAAAAAAGTCATTTTTCCCTGATTGATATCTTATCTTATCTCATGCTATCTTCGTTGTCCTGATGTAATCAAGAGAATGGTTGGCAACCACAGTTTGACTAAGGTGTAGTATGCACTCTTAACACACACACAAAGACATGGACAGATGTGCTAACCCGTTTGTGGTCCAGCTGTGAGTTGTGCAGGAGGACAGCACTCATATTGGGATACAGTTTCACCATGACACCAATGTCCCTGCAGCAGAGGGGGATGAGCGCTTTAGTCCAACGACACAGGACTTTTCCATCCAGAATTAAATTTGTGATGAGTGTGATTTGTTTGACTTTTCCATCCAGAATTAAATTTGTGATGAGTGTGATTTGTTTGACTACTGAGATCATGGATTAAGATCCTCTACGAAAGTATGTTTAAACTCAGTGCTAGTGACTGGAATCAAAACAGGTTGTGTAAATGACAGCAGCCAGTGGTTTACCTTATCTCAGTGATGGTGGCGGTGTAGACCGCACCAAACTCCAGCTGCTGTTCTTGCTGCAAGAGAAAGCACACACACACATACACACGTTTATGCATTTACAAGCACAGGCATGCATGTACATCGACCACACACACACACCACACTCAGATCAATGTAAGACTTTAAACAGTAAGCGGGGCTGTGAGAGGAGCTGATTTAGGTCATTTCCTTTCACAGTCTTTTCTAGCACAGTAATTTATAGATATAGTGTAGTCAACACCGTGTGAAACAGGTGTGTTAAAATCTAGAGGCTCCTGCACGTGGCAGAGACTCACATCATCTTTGCAGATCTCATTGATGAAGTCCTGAGCTTCATTCATGGCTCCTGGCGTTGGAGCGAACACAGAGAAAGTCTCCTCGTCCACCTGGCTTATTGTCACACCTTAAGGAGGAAACACAATCTGTTGCAATTTCAACGTTCTCCTCAAAAGGTTGTATTGTGTAGCAGACAGAAAAAGAAAGGGTTAGGTGTTAGCCGCACCTGTACAAAGAGCAACGAGAGGTGTTACTAACACTGTGATGCTGTACTGAACACACTCAATGTGAATGTCTCTCCACTAATCTACAAAATGAAAACAAAAGAAGCAATACTAACTGGTACTTAAACACAAAATGTATGGGTTTTTAAGAGTACTTGTACCTGTTTGAGCTTGCAACCTGCGAAGGTTATAACCCCCTGGGCCGACGAAGTGAGCTCTTCTGGAGACAGGCACCCGGACGTTCTCTAATCATGAAGACAAGAGTCAAGCACATCAGAATAGAAGAGAGAGACTGTCCGACTTGTTCCAATACTCAAATGCACACATATACACTCACACATACAAAACGTACCAACAACAGGTCCATTCTCCTTCCTAGTCGCCCTGGGTTTCGCGATACTTTTGTTCATAATGCCCAAGATCTCCCTCTTTGCCACTGGAACACGGTCATGTTGAAACAGAAGACAATCAAACATACTATAGATGCACTCATTTTATTCTTCAAAGTTTGACTGCCGTTCGGGCTTACATGTGGCCTGCTGGATAGCCTCCATGACCAGCTTCAGGGGCAAGCCTGGGATCTTTACGTCAGCCTAGAGGTTAGACAAAGCTCATGTGAAGCAGTGCAGAAACATGGAAGAAACCAGCGTCAGCATTGAGAGGACCATTGGATTATGGGTGTTTAGACACAGTACCTGTAAGGCATTGATGCCCTTGTTTGTTCCTGCCATTTTAAAGTCCATGTCTCCGAGGTAATCCTCTATTCCCTGTTTACAAAAGAAATGTTCAACTCATTCAACATCTCCAATATCAAGTTTACTTTCAGCAGGGCCACTATCCACGTGTTTGCTGAGAATTTGCCATTTGTAAGAAGAACTACTGAGTTTCATTTTGAAAAATGGATTGCCTTTCCACTTGAAGACGACAACCATGATCGATACGAGCTGTACGTACCAGAATGTCAGTCAGTAATCTGTAGTCTTGAATTTCAGTAGATTTTTCTGGGTTGGGCTTGGAAATGAGGCCAATGGCTACACCTGCCACAGCAGAAGAGATGGGAACACCTGGGGGACAAAGATGTGGACACTTCAGCCTCCAGAAGCTTTCTGTATTTCTGCACGAAAGCACTTCACTAGATGTGATTAAAAACCTTAACTTCTATCCAACTTTTAAAGATGATGTATATTTCCTTTGACTGGCAAAATAAGAGCCTGTCATAGGAAAACTAAGACTAAAATGTCTTTGATAGAACCTTGTTTTGGCTCTGCTCTGCATGTCTAACCTGCTCTTGACGTTGTATAAATCTCAGCGAGGATACTTTAACAACAAGATATAATATGCACTAATATTGCAAATGTCTCCAGTAAGGGTAATAATATATCATAACCATATATTATCGATTTGTAATATAATGAAATGTTCTGTTTTTATGATCGACTACTTCAATGTTCAATATCAGATTCATCAGATTATTTAAAAAGTAAAATGATTCGTAGTTGCAGCCCTTTAGTTGAGTAAAAGTAATGGATGGGAGTGATCTGACAATACGTAAAGATCAGTGTTTGCAAACAGTATCTGCAGTACCTGCATCCATCAGAGCAAGGCTGCCTCCACACGCTGAAGCCATCGACGAGGATCCTGAGAGGAAGAGAAGAAGAGGTGGAGTGATGAAGAGATCAAACATAGTAATCCCGTGTTGTCTGACGAATCCCGTTAGACAATAAACAAACTTCCCTCTGACAATCGTTGTGTTACACTGGAGAATCAAAGTCCGGGAGGAACTCACCATTGGACTCCAGCACCTCGGAAGTGACTCTGATAGTGAAAGGGAAGTCTTTTGGGATAACTGGTCTCAGTGCCTTCTCAGCCAGGGCGCCTGGGAATACACACACATAAATGCAAACATGCACGAACACACACACACACACACACACACACGTGCACAATAATTACACATAAGAGACCTGATCCATAAGAGCCCTGGTGGAAACAAGATGTGGGAAGATAAAATGCAGGTAGAAGAAATGTGAAGTTCAGCAAATACAAACCATGACCAAGCGCTCTCCTGTTTGCTCCTCCAGTCTTGCCAACTTCATTGGTGGCATAAGGAGGGAACTGAAATCGAGGGCAGGGGTCATTCAAGCTCACTTCACAAACTAAAGAACATGAGATCATACATCTTGTAATTTATATGACTTAGAAAATGAAAACAGGATTTTACTCACTTCATAGTGAAGCATGAAGTTCTTGTCTTTGACGCCACTATTGCAAGAAAATGAATAGAAGGATGGGATTTTATGGTCTGTTTTAGCTTACGCAGGTGACAGATCGATGGTGTTTGCCACATCGGACTATACAATTAGTGCCAAAGCATTTAGAAAAAGCATTTAGAAAAAACAGGAAAGTATTTGAAAGTCAATTTAAGGTACGTTGAACTGAGAACTGAGAGGCGTGACAACTAACCCGACTGTCTGAACTGCCCTGATGCAGTAAACACTAAGAACTGGATAAACGAGTGCTAACTTTACCTCAAAGCTGTGGTGATGATGTCTGCTTTGACACTGGATTCCAGGGAATCAAATGTGACACCGCACAGCACCTACAGTAAAAGGGAGAAGATGAGGACTGAGCCGTCCATCCCTGATATAACATTTGAGCACAATGGTATTTAAAATTCTTCATTCAAAGCAGTGGCGGCTGGTGCATTTTTCTCCAGGGGGGGCTATACCAAAAATCAAACAAACATGTACTAAGGTATCATCAGTGTATTTAAATAAATGAAAAGGCCTTTATTTGTATTTGCTGAGCTGAATGAACATTTGTTGTAATGAAACGTGCTTAAGGTAAGTTACGGTACTTCAATTAGTGCAAATTCTTTATAATAATTATCTTTTATACTACAATATGTAATGGTGAAAGACTAAAGTAACCGAAAAGTGCCTCGATAAGTGCAACAGAAATCTGACAACACAAAACCCTGAGACAATGGCAGAAAATTATCAACACAGTAAGACCTAATAGAAAATAACATTTAAGAAAAAAATAAATTAATATGGTATTACATTTGAAATACCCAGTGCCATCAAAACGCTGAGTGAACTGGCTCAAAGATATATGACTTCGCCTTGTGGCTTCAACTTTTTGTACATAAATTTTGCCCTTCTCTCCTTGAGAGATGCAGATTTCTCAATGACTCTATGGCACCACAGAACTTGACAGTTTATTATTTTAGACAGGATGTGCCTGTTTTTGTCAACCTCTTCATTATGCTTACAGATCCCTGTCCTGTTGCCTTCATCAAGCTGAGCAGCTATGTTTACTTTCCCAAACATTTGATTGCGCATGTACAACTTATAACGAGAGTCAATGGGCAAAGATTTTTGCGCCCCAGGCCGGAAATACGTGACCTAGCAGTAAGTTTAGACAACGTAGAACAATTTAAATCTACATTTTATTGCAGATTATACATTCTACTAACTAACTATATAATATTTACGTCGCTCATTTAAAAAAAAAAAAAGGAAAGTCATTTTTAAAGTCTTATTCAATGAAGTCTAGGATGTGGGGAGTGGTGGGGCGGCGCCCTAGCGCCCTCTATTGGCCAGCCGCCACTGATTCAAAGTAAGGTTTGGTTTGTGTCGTACTCACCTGTGTTTGTCCTCTCTGGAACAGTGCCGAGCCATGGAGTGGCTTGAAGATGTCCACATCACAAGAGATGTTCCTCAAAGCAGTCAACTCTCTCCCATCACACCTAATACACACACATGCACACAAACACATAGGTGTGAGTACATACACACACACACACACACACACAGACACAGGATCACATAAACATAAACACATACACAAATCAAAACAGAAACAGAATAATCATATCATGAGAATCTACACACTACAAGCCGTGGACTATGCTCACCTCCTGTACTCATTGAGCACGATACTGCGGAAGACGTCTTTGCACACGGCGTTGAAGGATTCCATGACCTCAAACGGCTCAGCTTGGGGGAATTTTTCTATAGACGGAAGACATGAATGTACACCGTTCAGATGACAGGTAAGAGCACAAGGGAAGCATACAGACCCAGGAACCATTTTAGTACAAGAGATTACATGTCTTAGTTTGGCTGCATGGAACCAAAGTATTACAACTTAACACTAAGTGCACAAATATTAGGACAATCTTTGCATAAAATACAATGACTGAATGAATTCAGATGAAATCAAATGATCCCATAGTAATCGTGCAAAAAGGGTGCAACTCTTAACATTTATGGCATGCAGCATAAACATTGAGGGAGATCTACCTTTTAGGCCCTCCTCTGCTTCTAGTCGAATTTTGTTGATAGCATCGTCTCTTGAAATCTGAGAAAAGATTATTATTATTAATAAAGAGACGAATTAGTCTTCTGGCTGCTTTTTCTTCACAATAAATACTGAAGATGAAAGAAAACTCAATGCTTACTAAGACAGATGCAAAATGGTAACAACCTGGTCACACATGGGAGCTGTGGCAGCAATAAAGAGCTATGGTTAAGGATATGGGGAAGAGCGGCAATGACTTACCTTATCATGGGTGTAGTCAGTGAAAACAGCATGGATCTTTTCTGAGGCTAACCTGCATGGCAGAAAAACAAAAACAAGCCATTACAAATGCCCCAAAAAAACATAGTGAATGTTATTTTTGGTCAGTGGAAAATAACCATGGGAAATCAAGGTTATATATATGTTTCAAATATCTAAGACATTTTTCTGCCTTAGCCTCACTTAAAGACAATTCTAGTCATGAGAAAGCCTTGGAAATGATTGATTTTAGCCCAATACTTGCAGTCCTAGTGATTCTATTGATTCAATTACTCACCCACCACCACATATAGATTTCCCACACTAACACAATGACATGAATAGTACTTGCATGTGCACAGCCCTTTTCCTTGACCTCCCTGGCCTGCCACCAACACTATTAACCTAAGAGCTAATGGAAAACACTGCTTGGTCAGCGGTCTTACTGCCGTGCATGCTCCACCATGTCGGCCGGGGCTGAGAAGAACTTGACCGGGGTGCGCTTGATGACCTTCTGCTCTCGCACCAGCTGCTGGATGGCCAGTATTATCTGCTGGGTGTGTTTGACTCCCACCTTCACGGCATGGCAGAAGTCCTGCTGCAGCACGTTCTCAGCCGACGCCTCAATCATCACTGACAGACAAGTAAGTGAGAGACAAGCGTTGTGTGATGCTGTCATGGCACTCTCCTCCATATCTGATGATGTTTAGTTTAGTTGAATGGTTTTTACAGTATCTGCCAACTTACCCACTTGACTGCTGGGAGCTCCGGCCACAATCAGGTTGAGAGTGCTAGAAGTCATCTCCGTCCTTGTGGGGTTGATCAGCAGCTCTCCATCTACCAGGCCCACACGCACAGCACCTGGACACACACACACAAGCTAGATTTCAACATGTGTACTACAACTTCACTATTATTTACTACTTCTCTATTAAACTGAACAGATAAGGGTAAGCTGAAGTTTAGGGTGTTTCTCACCAATCGGTCCGTTCCAGGGGATATCAGACAGGGACAGAGCAGCAGAAGCTTTAAAGAAAGAAAAGGTTTGTTTTAACAAGAATCGGTGTAAGAAACCAATGATGTTTCCACAATGACATGGATAGCTGAGATGTGGCTCACCTCCATTGATAGCCAACACATCTGGATCATTGACACCATCAACAGCTAGCAGGTTACACAAGACCTGCAGCACACAGACGGAAAGATGGAGATAGAAATACACACATTTTATCTTTGCTCAAAAAATAAGGAGTCATCAAAGTTGGAAAAACTACAATTACCACATAAACATGGCGTTGTGTAAAACTGAACTGACCTGAGTGTCATAGAAGTAACCGGCAGGGAAAAGGGGTCTAATGGACCGATCTGAGAAACAGAAAAAAACACAGCATTAACACTACAGCATCAGTACAGAGACCAACTACACCAAAGTCCCTTAACACAGCATTAACACTACAGCATCAGTACAGAGACCAACTACACCAAAGTCCCTTAACACAGCATTAACACTACAGCATCAGTACAGAGACCAACTACACCAAAGTCCCTTAACACAGCATTAACACTACAGCATCAGTACAGAGACCAACTACACCAAAGTCCCTTAACACAGCATTAACACTACAGCATCAGTACAGAGACCAACTACACCAAAGTCCCTTAACACAGCATTAACACTACAGCATCAGTACAGAGACCAACTACACCAAAGTCCCTTAACACAGCATTAACACTACAGCATCAGTACAGAGACCAACTACACCAAAGACCCTTAACACAGCATTAACACTACAGCATCAGTACAGAGACCAACTACACCAAAGTCCCTTAACACAGCATTAACACTACAGCATCAGTACAGAGACCAACTACACCAAAGACCCTTAACACAGCATTAACACTACAGCATCAGTACAGAGACCAACTACACCAAAGTCCCTTAACACAGCATTAACACTACAGCATCAGTACAGAGACCAACTACACCAAAGTCCCTTAACACAGCATTAACACTACAGCATCAGTACAGAGACCAACTACACCAAAGTCCCTTAACACAGCTTTAACACTACAGCATCAGTACAGAGACCAACTACACCAAAGTCCCTTAACACAGCATTAACACTACAGCATCAGTACAGAGACCAACTACGCCAAAGTCCCTTAACACAGCATTAACACTACAGCATCAGTACAGAGACCAACTACACCAAAGTCCCTTAACACAGCATTAACACTACAGCATCAGTACAGAGACCAACTACACCAAAGATATCACGAGGTACACGCCCATCAACTCACCTATGAGCCTGCTGGTGAGGATCTCATTGTCGGTGGTGCCCAGCTCTCGTCTCAAGTAGTTAGTGGGGATCCGACCTGCAGCAGCTGCCTTCTGCCTGTAGTCCACCTGTCAATCAAAGAGTCATTTTCAAATGTAACTCTCTCTCTCTTATTTATTTCATATTGTTCTCTAACTTATTTTCATTCTCAAATAACAAATAACACAGCAGCCATATCTTTTGCAGAGTGAGAAGACATGCATCCACTGGGAGTTAAATATCATGTGCAATTATACTCTTTTCAGTTTGGTAAATGTCTAAAGTCTAGATATCTAAATGATCTGCAGATAAATGATCTGCAGGCAAAAGTACTGTTTGGATCAAATACAGCTATAACATGACTATAGAACAGCTCATAGAACGTACCACAAGAGGCATGAACTGAGAGGGAGAGGGTTTGGTTTTGCTCACAGCAGTCACCATCACAGAGGTATCCCCCAGCTTCAGAGAGAGAAAGAGATGGTCCAGGTTACAAGAGATAAATGACATTTCACATGGAAGAACATAGAACAGCACAGTACAGATGAGACTGGGCAGTTAGTGTCAACAGTAGAGATGCACAAATACCAACAGGGATACTGGCACTTGTTGTTATTGGCCACAGATATCAGGTACTAATCAATGCTATTTGAAGCCCTGAGATGAAGAAACATAATATACATGTCCTTACTGAAAATGTCACACAGCATTCATGCAGTTCTATTGTTTTACACACACCTTTATCTCTACTACCTTTATCTATGAATGTCCAAAAAGAACACTGATATTGAAACTTAAATCAGATTCGAGAGTTACATCAGATCCTGTGTATTAGCAAATTTTCTTCATTTGAAAGATTCATTTGATGCTGAAGAAATGTGTATCTCTTATATTCGTAAATTATTGAGAGGATGTCATTTAATAAGCCTATTATAAAGTCTTTACAGTGTAACTGACTGTTGAGGGTTTTTTGTTTTGTATAGAATAAGCAAGGCCATAATATCCATGAACAAGATAAGTGATAGCCTAATAATAATAACTTTATGTGTACAACATTCTTCTAAAAAAGTACAAAGTGCTTCACACATCTTGAGTTAAGAGGTCAGAGATCAAACTGGAGGCATCGGAGAGACTTTGCAGAAGTCTGAGTGAGAGTAAATAAAGTGTGAATGATTTCCAGATTGCTAAATGATATGAATGAGAATGGCTGAGCAAAACAACACTGCACAACTCTCTTCACCTGAGCATCAAAGGTGAGGTTAGCATGAAAGATATATGTAGTATAACTACTCAAACCAGCATATCAATGATTACTAAAAGTCTAGTACTTGGTCAGCACCACACATACTAGCAAGGTAGCCATTTCTGTACCTGGACTACAGCAGATCCATCAGCAAATCTGGCAAACCTCCCAGTAGAGATTTCAAGTTTCCTACAAGAGAAAGGCAACACAACATCACATCATCTGAGATACAACATCAATTGTAGGCTATATGTGTGTGCTGTGTGTGTGTAAAAGCCGAAACAGCTTGGTCTGTAATAACGAACAGGTGTTACGTGGACAGCATGTGAAGTTACTAGCTTACTACGTTACTAGCTCGTAAGCTATTGCATTAATGGCAAGAAAAAAACAGCGATGACAAATTGCAATGAACCATGGAAGCTGAGAATGTCAACTCACTTTTCCCCTAAATCCACTCCCACTTTTCGTACAGTGCCGTGGCTGCTGTACACACTTTGGTGACATAACCGGACACGTAAGCGGGCCAACGACGGCCCGAGTCGGAGTAAACGTCTCATATCTAACAACACGAAAACGAAAAGACTATTTTTGCTGGGAACAGGGTGCCTTTACTCAACAGTATTGCGCATGGGGGCATCCATGACAGTTTATCACATGTACGGAAGTACGTTGTGAAGCAGCGCATTCTGATTGGGCGAGGCTCGTGTGTAACTTCAAAACGTGTCCCCGCATCCTCCACAGCAATTCCGCTTTATTTATTTTACATTTCGCTGCCATAGCCACATACCCTGTTTCTCATATCCTATAAAGAAGATCTAGCAACGAATATACCATTTGAGCCACTTAACTAGAAGCGTCTTACTGCTAGAGTGATGCAACAGCTAGCAGCTTGCCGGCTTCGTCACCAAATCTGCAATTGGAAGTCCTCGCCACTAGGGGTCAGCATCACCTCACACATCTGCAGCTTCAGCATCCTTCGTCATACAAGGGTGGGGCAAGTAAAAAGGTGTGTTAATTTCTAAAGCACTTTAATTTTGAACGATTTTTCTTCCATTCTATTGAGTATGATTGACCCCCCGCCCCATCCAACACACACTACACACACATATACACTACTTGGAGAGACAGAAAATAAATGCTTCTAACAGTGAGAGACGCGCGCGCGCGCGCGCACACACACACACACACACACACACACACACACACACACACACACACACACGCACGCACAGTCAGTAAATCAGCCACCTTGCTAGATGACCAGCCTGCCAGTCCATAAGTTTGTTTGTCAGCCAGGCAGCCTTCCTGGCTTTCAGCCAGCCAACTCGCTACAATGGGGTTGCTGCAGTTGTTATGGCAACAGATAAGTGTCAACAGCATCTCTAACACTCTCCCTCGATCACTTTCACACATACACACACACACACACACACTCCAGCGAATAGCAGGGGAAAATAGCAGGGCTTCACACACACACATGCGTACACATACACACACACACACACAAATACACAAATACACACTCCCCTTAATAGCATAGGATTCTACCAGGTTTCTCTTGTTGCCATGGCTTTGGGGCATATAGAGATGCCATCATTGCCAATTAGAGCTACAGGGGACTATTAGTGTGTAATGGACCATTCAGTGCTATTTGGTACAACAGGATCATATAAACAGTTTGGTGTTGTAGGATGTGTTGCTTTGTCTTGCAGGGAAGGATGGCTTTGGGGAGGATCTTCATATGTAAACGTCCATTGACCAGTGCGACGATATGATATAGAGACATATTTTAATGTCAACGTCTAAAATCAAGCTTTCATTTTATAGTAACATGAAAGCACGTTCAGAGATGAGATAAAAAAATTGGTCTTTACTATAATAATGATGTGGGATTTTTTCTGTGTGTGTGTGTGTGTGAACGGTGTGTGCCTGGGTCACTTCAGGACTCAAGAGGTTTAAGTGCTTTTCTTATTTCCATGCTGTGGTTTTATAGGAGGTGACAACAGGAAAGCCTGCATCAGCGCCGCACTGATCTCACACACACACACCCACACCCACACACACACACCCACACACACACCCACACACATAAAACCAGGGGATTTATTTTCCATGCATATCAAAAGGGTTTTTCAGCAGGGGTGAGAACTGAGGTTTCTGGTTCCTTGGCAGTCACGCCATGTCTGGTTGTGCCTTTAAAGGTAGATTACGTATCATCCTAACCATCCGGTGACAGCTTCACTGAAAAGACTTATTATATATATATATTATACTGTGAAGCATTTTATAACTAGAACTTTTTCTTGATAGATGAACCTTGCTTTAACTAACTTTTCAATAGTAGTGGAATTGCAGTTTGATGTTGTTTGTCTTCATCCTATTCTAAGGGTTGAAAGACTCCTCACCGTTGCTCCTGTCTGTTACTGAGTCAGTAATTGCATCACCCCCCCATGTTCGATGTGGACATGCAGAAGCTTGAGGGGGGCCACCGTTTAGACAGCTCACCGTGACTTGAATAGGGAAAGCGTGATTGCCTTTGTCACAAGCGTGGTAATTACATTATGGTGCATGGCGAGGTTCCAGGACGCTGAGACGCATGGTGATAGTGAGGTCTGTCAGACGTGGTGCTGCCAAAAGGCTCCGCTTTCCATTTAACACCTCCACAGCCTGAATGTGGATTGCACACACAGTTATATACAGCTTAGCGCGTGGCTATCTTTATCAATACACACATCACATAATGGATTAACCTAGCAGGATTGACCTATGGATTTCATACAACCTCTATTGTGTGTGTGTGTGTGTGTACATAGTTAGATAGTACCCTTTGTCTATGTAATGGTTCATAGATGAATGGATCAGTGTCATGCAAACTTAACAAGTTTAACTATGCCAATCAATTCCAAATATGTTTAATTGAGTAACAGAAAATGGTGAAAACGCAAAACGTCATAATGCAATAAAGACACTGGGAAGTCACTTCTAGTCTCTGAATCTCTCTCTAACATTACAGTGCTTCAACTCAAGTCAAGTCAAATTTTATTATTCCAATGGGGGAAATTTGGTTGCAGCCAGGTATTAAAACACTTTCAATCCATCACAAATACAACATAAAGACAGCATACCAGACATAACAGAGGCAACAATACAATACAGTACAGTGCAAGATCACTTCATGTGAAGACGATCAGTGCAGAAAGTGCCTAGTGCAATCATTTGTGCAAATTCAGCCTCCTAATTGCAGTGCAAATGTTATTTATTTGTTGCATATAATAAGTATAAAGGTTGTACTCAAACCAAATCCACTCCGCTTCCATGGAGGTGTCTCATGTTCCTCACGTCTGCATGTGCATCTGTACGTATATGGGTGATCTTGCCTAGAGGCACCAGGACCAGAGCCAGGACTGCCACTGTGTGAGCTTGTGTGGCCTATTGCAGTATGACGTAACTCAAGGAGGATTTGAACTATATAAAACTGGTCAGGACTTCAATTTTGAACACTACTTCCAAATTTCAAATGTAGAATTACAAAGAGTTATTAGAGCTTTGATGTTGGTGATGGGCTTGGATGATTCTCTTGATGTATGTCTACAACAGGTGTAGAGGCAATAGACGTTATCGATCTACAGTATCAAGCTAGGCTATCTGTCACCCATCAGAAAACGTGCTGCTTATTTACACAGGCAACACAAGAGAGAAAGTGGTAAAACCGGCTCTTGTATGATTCTGTCCGGGTTTTATAGCGAGCCATGTTAGTCAGCCCACCTCACGCTCAAAGACAGCATGACATCAACACTGAACCCAATCAAGATGTTTGTGGTGACTTGTAAATTCCAATGAAATACCTAACAGGAAACTGAAAGAGACAGAAGGAATGTTATCTTCGAGAGGACTTCAAGGTCATACAGTTGTTGTAAGAGCGAACTTGATAGTATAATTGCTGTTGTGGCTTCCGGTGCTGCTGCTGCTGGGTCAGTGGAATCTTTACCCCTAGGCTAAATTAACACAAAGTAGAGGGAAACTTTCCATGTGTTCCTCCTGCTGCACAGCCGTGAGCACACTGGCGTTGTAGGGCTTAAGGAGCTCTCCCCGCCCCCCGAGCCAAAAGGGGCGTTGTGGGTTTGCAGAAGGCAGCGGTCGGCGGGATTCCACCGGGTGGTTTGGCTGCTTGGAGAGCTGAGTGTGTGTGAGGAATGCTGCTGTGGGTCTGGACAGTCGCTGAGTCACGAGGTGGAGGTGGATGCTACTTTGAGACAAAACAACGTAGAGGCAACATGAATGAGAGATTATGACGAAAGAGGCAGGAGGACTCCAAGGTTAATGAATCCCAACACAAATGCATTCAAGCACACACACACACACACACAAAGCAATACAACATATTATCCATCTACCCCCCACCCAGTAATTGAGCACAACATAATTGTGTTCAGGCTGATGTGTGTGAGCACTACATGAGTCATGATAGGTTTTCATTATCTGCAACAGTGTTTAATCGTCCACTGGGGTGGTTGATGTGTGTGTGGGTTGCTGTAAAAACTTGTTTTTATTTCCCTGAGGGGAAATTTAATCTTTTTGGCAGCAAAGAACATGTGTAGGATGGTGAACAAAGTGCAAAAAGGTACTAAAGTATGTGAATAAAAAGGTAATATTTTGAATTGGTATTGATAATCTACATTTGCCATACACTGGTGTGACATAACATACTATTTTTCAAAATAAGAGACCTTGTAGACCTTTTAATGCAAGGCAGGCACAGTTTCATACATGGCCCTATTAATTCTAGTGTAAAATTGGCTTCTCACATCTGGTTTTGAAGAAAGAATATATGAGGTACCTTTGCCCCAAACTTATCTTTAGTCTTGCACGTCACTTTCACAGAAAAGCCACATTTTACTGTAGCACGAATGTCTATAAAGCCCAGCCTGAGATGGATGAGAGAAGAAAGATGACGAGAGGAACGCCCTCTGTACTGCAGCCTTCTCCATCTTCCTTCGTGACACATATGGGACGATAACATCTCTCTTTGGATGGTTTAATGTTTCGCCTGCTCCAGAGAAGGAGCATATGGAATCTCGATCGCTGGCGGTAAACCAGGCAGCTTTCCAGTACACTCACGAGACCCTGGGTTTTAAGGAAGCTGCATTTCATTCTGTAACCTCCCCGTGTACGCTCACTCCGTCAATCGTGTTTGTCAGGTAACAGCAAGAACAAACCAGACACAACTAGTTTAGCCAGCCACTAGGACTACAGGGCCTCGAGCACCGACAACAGCAACCGTTATTCTAAATGCAAACAAATGCAGATCTGCTTAGAGTGCTTTGGCTGAAATACGCTTAATCAAAGTTTTTGGGGAACATTTACAATAATCCATTGATTGTAGCTGAGAGGTGACCCAGGTCCCCAGTTCCCATATCAGTGATTGTGTTTTAATTGGCTATTTTGTTGCATGGGCTCCCTATTCACACCGACAGAGCCATTAATCAATTGTTGATTAGGTCTCTCTTATCTCTGGTGTAGTGAATGACTTTGGCTCTGGACTCGCAGCTGTTCCTTTACATCCATTGCCTCAGTGCTGATACAGCTAACAGCAATAGATTTGTAATTATTACTGGCTGCTGGTATGAACTGAAGTTGAAATCCAATATCCATTTCCTGTTATCAAAATAATGAGTAAAATGTGCTCAACATTTTTTTATTCCCCCAATGCAGGTTGCTTTTCCTTACAAGCATCCCTCATGGATCCTCTGAGAAAATTAGCTATCATGTTGTATTGTTAAAAAGAAAACACAGCTACTTTGAGACAGCTTTCATTTCTTCCCCTTAGAAGATACCATGTGGGGTGGTTTGATCTTTAGACCTTCGACGAATTTCGCACACCAGGCCAATATTTTAGTTTATTATTAAGTAACGTGGAGGGATTTGATGTGAGAGCAGAAACTGATAGAAATGCATCTTACCACCAGCATTGATGCCCAAGGGTGACTATGGAGGTTGATGTCCTCTATCTGGATGTAGCTCAGAAAACCTTAGGAGAGTATCCCCTTACTACGGTTTAAAATACAGTTACCGTAGTCCCTATACCTTTGTACAGTATCCAGCAGATGTCAGTGCTTCCCTTGCTGCTCTTATTGCTGACTAAGACATCTACAATATACTGTAAATGCACACAATGGGTATGTACCTTCCCAGTATTTCTACCAGAGCAGCATAAGCTAATACTGTATACCTGAACATATCAAAGCCCATGTATCACAAAGCACAGCACTAGAGCTGCACCCAAACTTCTCCATACTCTCTGTCTGTACCAGTGGTTGGAAACCTTGCTTGGTATGAGTATCACTTACATCCCCTGCTTCATATCAGCTTCATATCAGCTGAACTGATTAATGACCGTTGTTAATACCAACAATAAGACCTTGAATAGAAATATAAATGAAAAAAGGATACCTTGATCAATGCCCTATTTTTCTTGCTCTCGCGACCAGAGAGAGACTGGGGCTGTTCTTGGCGGAGGGAGATGAGAGAGAGAGAGAGAGAGAGAGAGAGAGAGAGAGAGAGCGAGCGAGCGAGCGAGAGGCGGTACTACGTGTCCTCCAGTCATCCTCTGAACCCTCTTAGATCAGTAGTATGCAGCATTTGAAGGGAGACAGAGGGGGGGAAAGTGACCAGACAGAAGAGGCGGATTTCTTCCCAATAAATATGAGGAGTAACCAGCCAACGCTTTTAAAACAAGGACCTTAAATCTTCTGACTCGTTTGTACAGGATATTCTTTTATTTCGACGCGCTGGAGGGATATTTATTCTCGGCCAGATTCCTCTCTGAGCTGAGATCTTGCATGGATGTAATGATATTAATAATAATGGGGCTTTTCCCACTGTAAACCAACAGCATAAAAAAAACCCGTACCTGCACAGGTCCCGTGTTTTCTGTCTCTCAATCTGAGATTACCTGCAAAGCTTTTCACGACAAAAAAAATGTGATTCCTTGTCTTTACCGAGGAGGTAGCAGAGCCCCATCACTGGCATTGGAAACAACCGGGTCGTGTGGAGAAGACTTGTGTGGATTACAACGTTTTTCCCCCTTGTACCTCAAAGAAAAGCGGTGGTCTTTCGCCGGTCATTTGTCTTCCCTGCCCTGCCGAAATGAGCGTCGACTTAATTGAATCAACCACATGAGCGGAGTCACAATAAACGCCCTACTATAATCTCCCGACGAGGGGTTCAACACATTTTCCCATATTTTCTGAGATAACCGGCGCCCGTTGAAGTGGATAATATGGAAAGCGAGGTTTTCACCCCTTTGCTCGAGCAGTTTATGCTCGCGCCTCTGGTCTCCTGGGTAAGCCGCCTAATGAAATATTGAAATGTTGCTTAAACCCTCTAATTAACGACCCGCTGCCCTTTCATCGCCCTTGTTTTAAGTGTGTATTGATCATCTTTACACCTATCTGCATTGTCCCATTTATTTCCAGGTGAAGACAGTGGGGCATCCGACAGTGAACGATGGCACCAATTTATCGGAATATATTGAGTTAGTGGACGGGATTTACCTGAACGAGGTTATGCTTGAGATGTAAGTAATTTTACACAGATCCACACAGAATACACCTCATCATTTTTTTATTTATTTTTATTTTATTTATTTTTCTTAAATCGGAGCCATGTGTTCTCAGTTACCAGTCCCCAGCATTGGCTACCCCAGCCTGTTTATGATTAGCAGAAAACCCTTGCCTGGGGTCTAGGACCACCAAGGGCCCCAAAAAGCCCCTGGTGCAAGCGTAGATACATTTGTAGTTTAATTGTAAATTTGCCCTGCCACGCAGTGTTTCATAATATCTTGGCCATCTTCCGTAGTTGTACATTTGAGCACATTTTTGGGATTGTTCTTGCACAATGTAATAGTGATCTCTGGTTGTGTAGGGGGGGCAGGCAAGGGGATACTTGCCCTGAGGCCCCAAGTGGGATCATCCTGGTATGGGCAGACCCATCAATTTGTTAACTCACTGCAGCCTCTGTCAAGCCCCTTTAAATCGTCTGCTCTAATAAAATACCCATACAGGAAGGTATATAGGCTAGGCACAATGGGACCTTGTATTTGGGGCAGTGACAGGTCACACTGTCAGAAATCTTTGCAGACGGCTATTGTTGGGATCCCCTGGAGCTCTGCAGACCGTCAGCTTTCGGTGGTGCAAGGAGGCAGCAGGCGGCTCATGTGAGTGTTTTTTTAGTCATCCTAGACTGTCATCTGCAGCCGCCTGGAAGACACCCCGCCCCTGGAAGCTGCAACGCTCTGACCTCTTGCTGTAGCTTTTGGAGGGAGGCTAGAAACAGTAGCCCTACACACACAGAGAAACACTGATAGTCACTGTGCAATGAAGGGTCTGGTTGCTGAATACACCGCAACCCAAATCCTTCATTAACAAGGTGGGGCAGTACACACATGCAGCCATACACATGGAACAGATGTGTATTATGTACTGTATTTAGATGCTCTGGCAATACTGTTGATAGAGAGAGAGAGAGAGAGGCTGCTGGAGGAGGAGGCTGCGGCATTAGATGTGAAATCAATCTGTCTTTCCAGTCACCGTCTGACACACAGAGTGTGACAGAAGACAGCTTTCCATTCCTTTGTCTGGCTCCAGGCTGCTATTTCCCCCTAGCAGGACATTTTTTCATATTTTCCACCTATCAACACTAGTGCTATGGTCTATATTGTCAGCAGTCAATTCTGCCCTTGGGTGTTACCAAGTCCTTTCCCAAAGCAGTTGATCTTCACTTCTCGAAACCTACTAAAATGCATTGGATTTTCACAGGGCAAGGCTGTGTAGTGTAGACTGTGTTGTGAAAAATTGTTACTTCCAAAGGCTGTACCTTTTGTTGTCACCAAGGTGTCACAGCGGCTACCTTAAACTGAAGCTGGGTCGGCATGCTGGTGTGGATAAGGATCGGTGTCTGAGTGTACTCTCTGGTATCCAGGGCGGACTGTTAGCAGGGTTAAACTGTAGCTGTGTGGCATGAGGAGCTGATTAACCCAACTGGCCATTTCCTCTCTCTGGATGGTGTCCTGTTCCTCCTGCCCTGCCTTCTTCCTCTGCCCTCGAATTCCTCCTGCTCTGTCGTATCGCTCTCCTAATCCAGCCTCAAGATTCAAGATTCAAGATTCAAGAACTTTATTTGTCACATACACACACGGGGTGTGTAGTGAAATGAAAAGTGGCAATGCTCAACGGGAATGTGCAAAAGGCAACAGTACACAGTATTTACAATAAAAAAAACAACACAATATTTACAGTATTACAGTAATTACAGTAAGAGCTCTTATATTAAAAAAAACAACACAATATATACAGTAAGAGCACTTTGGAAATGAAAAATATAGTAGTAAGGGAAATTGTATGAATGTAATATACTATAAATTATGTGTAGTCTTTACCTAAGTGTGTGTGTGTGCATAAGAGGGGCAGTGTGTGGGTCTTCAGGTCTCAACCGCCCGTCCTCTTCTACTTCTATTTCCCCCCCCCCCCTCCCCCCCTCCGTCCAAACTGCTCCCAGCTCCTCAGACAGGCGTTCTCCAGCCATGGCAGATTTAGTTGGGTCTATCCAAACCACCTTGCACTACCACTGCCTCTTCACTGTGGTGGACCTATTCAACATTATTTTTAGAGCATTTTCCCCTATGGGGCAATGAGACAGTGAAGAGCAACTGGAAGCATATGAGGAGGGAGGGATGGAGGGGGGGAGAGAAGATGACATGCCAAGTCGGAATCAAACCCACAAGATGACAGGGAAGATGGGAGAAGAGAGTGAAGGGAAGTGATGCAAAAATCTAGGTCAGTCCCAGTCCGCCGAGCCACAGAGCAACCCTACAGCTGTTCCTGTTAAAACTGATGTGTTTGACCAGCGCTAGGATCTCTGTCTTTTACTCTGCACATGAATCTACCACCGTCAGTAGAGCGCTGTTGTAGACCGATGCTGAGAGACCAGTCAGTGTTGAAATGTACTGTGGCTGGTGTACTGATCGCCTGACAAGGACGTCGGGGATCGCCAGTCACACTGAGCTCTGTGTGTGCGTTTTATGCATGTGTCTGGTTATATGCTGGGCTTCTGCATCTCTGTGAGTGTGTGTGTGTGTATCTGTGTTTTTCTTTTTTGCTGTGCCTGCGTTTTGGTTTTGCAGACGGGCAGCTGTTGGCAGTCGTCTTGCCCAGCCACCCTCCCACACAGTAGGCCTATTGTCAGAGGTTGTGTTTGTGAGGCTGCTCTTTGTCTGCTTCTCCCACTTCACGGCTTCACAGTCACCTCCAGCAGGGTTATCTAACTAAAATAAACCTCGTCGCGAGCTAATATTCACTTCACAGCTCGTCGTGCATCTTCACTTGGTGGCTATACATTGATGGCAAGCTCAGTGGGTTGAGCATGGCATATGACACTGCCACAATGAGGGGAGTGACTCTCCTTAGGGCCCCCTCTAATAACAGGGCATGCACTCATAATGTTGCAAAGAGTTTTGGATAAAATTGCTGGCTATATAGTATGTTGGTTCTATCTTTTCCCCCATATATGTGCAGACGTCGTTTTACTGTGTTAACCTCTGAGAGAGAAATTTAGTTAGCTGAGTTAACCATGTTGAAGATTATCCACTGAATTCAACTAGTTGAAACACTTTAGAAACTCAGAAAGCTGAAGCTGAAATTTCAATGCACGGGCGCGCGCACACACACACACACACACACACACACACACACACACACACGCACACACACTCTTCTCCTCACCCCTCATGCACAAGGCTCTGTTCTGAGTACAACATAGTGTGTGTTAGTTGGCATTGAGCTTCCTGCCATCGATCTGCCTCCCCTCAGTAGCTGCTGCTTACTTTGAATAATTGCTGTTGAGTTTACACTGATCACACCATTCATTGGCAAAATGGTCTCCACTGCCAAGAAACACAAGTGTGAATTGAATTATAAATATGGTTTCAATTGCACTAATCTGCACTACACTGACTTGGCATTAGTAAGGCCCCTTTAAGCCAACCAGGTGTTTAAAACACTGACTGTGGGGAAATGGCGATTTCATGATTTCAGCTGCTCTAGTATCGTGTGTAGTCGCTGTGTGAATGTCTGTCTGGCTCTAACCAAGCTGAGAGAGACAGACTGGCAGCAGTTGTCATTGAGACAGCAAGGGAAGTGGGGGGGGGGCAGGGGAGAGGAGAGGGAAAGAGAGAGACTCCTGGATTATCTAACGGTTTGCTGAAACCCAGATGGCACCATACCCGCCCACCGTGACTGACCATTACCTAGCCAATTAGATCTCCCCCTCAATGCTGTCTAACCAATTAGTTTTCCCTGCTCAGCAAGAGCGAGCCAATTAAACCTTCGTCTGAGTGACGACTGTCCAGTTGAATTCTCTGCTGTCCTGCCAATTCCCCAGAACCGTGCTGGCCTTTTCAGTCTGTCTTTGGAAGCTGCACTGTGTGTCTGTGTGTGTGTGACTGACTGTGACTGAGTGAGAGTGTGCTCTGTGTGTGAGATACTTGCACAACCATAAATTAGACTTGACATATCCACCAAGACTTCTTGCAAACCAGTTACACAATGTCATGTTACCTAGCTGGGATTTAGCATCAGTCATCAGTGGCATATCCTGCGTCGGTCTTTGGATTCGACTTGCGCAGATTTTGCACTGCATATTTGCAAAGCGTTTTTTGCCTTTCACTTCAGCCACTGATTATTTGCTAGTTTGGTTGTTAAAGTGTAAATATGTGAAAGTGAAATATACTTTGATTGCAAAGAGAAATTTGTTGTACGTGCTCTTCAGCCTGATGGCTCATTCACCTTGCTGCAAGTCTAAACGGGTCTGTCCATAGCCACACACATGGGGATGTGAGTATCCATAAGCTGCAGTCTAAACATGAGTAGGTAAAGTGCACCTCTGCATGTCGTTAGATAACACACAGACACGAGTGGTTGCCGGTAGTTGTCTATCATAGAGGTAAACTGATGAGTCATTGAATATGGATCCATCACAACGGCAGATGTGGAAAAAAAAGCCCTGCACACGCTGAGGCTCACAACCACATGTATGAAAAAGTCGTAATTATCACTAATGGTTGTTGTGATGTCACTAATGGTTGTTGTGATGTTTGTGATTGTGAGGCAGTTCAAATAAGCAAAATGTTGATGTTGAACATTCATCAGTGTGTGTGTGGCAGCCAAACTCCCATTATGTGGCCTCCAACCTGCAGTTAGTCCCAGTTTTTTTTTTTTCCCCTCAAGGCCACTTTTAATCCCCAGATGCACACACACACACACACACACACACACACACACACACACACACACACACACACACACACACACACACACACATACACATATGTGCATGCACGCACATTGGCTTTTGGTCCTCACTTCTTCTGTCATCACTTCCTTTCAGGACTGAATCGTTTTTCAACACACACACCCACCCACACACACACACACACACTCGGCACATGAGCAGTCAACCCAGCAGCAGATAAGATTTGTGTTGAGGTTCAACGCTTGAAGTGAAGTGAAAGTTGAGTGATGAGCTCTGCGCTCTCTTTTCATGTGATGATCAGACGCATGATTCTCTGGAAACTTGTGCTTCCCCTGCCTTAGAGAGGCTTAGGGGATAACATTGTCAATGGGGGCTGGGGGTTGAAGACATTCAATAACCTTTAGGAGCATACATCAGGCTCGTGGAGCTCTTTGTGATAACCTAAGCAAGCAAAATATTTGATTGGAATGCATTTTAAAGTTTGTCTTTTTCACTGTCAGAAAAAAAAAGATGTGGCCCAGCTTGAATTTTAATGAGCCCTCAAAACCTTGAACACTGCGCTGCTCAGTGCTGAGCTCTTTCTCTCTCTGTCTCTCTCTGTCTCTCTGTCTCTGTCTCTGTCTCTCTCTGTCTCTGTCTCTGTCTCTCTCTGTCTCTGTCTCTGTCTCTCTGTCTCTGTCTCTGTCTCTGTCTCTCTCTGTCTCTGTCTCTGTCTCTGTCTCTCTGTCTCTGTCTCTGTCTCTGTCTCTCTGTCTCTGTCTCTGTCTCTCTCTGTCTCTGTCTCAATTTCCTTATGCCCTTCACCTCTCTTCCAACCCTCCTTTCCTTCCCTCATCCCTCTATTGTTTTATCTCATCCTCCACACCTCACCTCTCCTTCTCCCTCTCTCTATCTCAGCTCTCTCCCTCTTTCTGTCATCCCTCTCTTTCATCACGCCTCAACCCCCCTGCTGTCTCTTGCTCTCTCCCTCTCTCATCCCTAATTCTGTTCTTCTCACTTTCCACGCCTCACCTCTCCTGCCCCCCCTTTCCCTACCTCTGCTGTTTTCTCGTTTCTCTCTCACCCCTGTCTCTCCTGTTTTGTCCATGCCTCACCTCTCCTGCTCCTTCCCTCCCTCCCTCCCTCTCTCTTTCTTTTTCTATTTTCTTTGAGCAGCGTGCCGAAGCCTTTTGTTGGCTTTCTCGGAGGCTAGTTACAGCAGACATAGTTGGGATTCCAGCTGGACTAGAGGAGAGAGAGGCAGCCAGACCTGCTGCTGTTCGGTTCCCCCTCTGCTGCTGCCCGGGCCCTGGGGTCCGCAGCCTTCCACATCAAAGAATTTAGAGTCAGACGTTACTCTGGCCACTCTCGTCTCATCCTCATCCGTGTGCCTCGCCTTTCTTTTTCTCTCTGCCTGTCTGGCAGGAGGATGTGTATAGAGTCAGACGGGAAACAGCTGCTGTGACCTTGAGAGTACAAAACATTAACAAGGCTGTGTTAATGTGTGGCACTCCAAACTATACAACCAAGGACAAGGAAAATCCCACAGGAACCGCTGTAGGAGTGGTTGGCTGTGAGTCGTAGACTTTTTAAATCGATGCATTTTCAAGGTTAATTGGGATTTCTGGGCCGCACCCAGTCTCAACATGCTTCAAGAAACAGCATAATAACATATCTAACCAGTTCCACAATGTGTTAATCAATGCTGCAATCTATCCTGCTTTAATTTGGCTGTGACTGTAGAAAGAGGATTGTGATGAGGGATGTACTGATACTAGTACTGGTTACAGGCTGATGCCAGGTGGAAATAGAGAGTTTGTAATGGAGAATTTCCCCACTACTAAAATCAAGTAATATCTTTGACACACAGGGATCTTCTCTTTTGACCCCAAACTAAGTCTATATAGATCAGATCGGTGCTTGGTATTGGCAGATGAGTCTGATTCAGTATTGGCTTTTAAAAGGTGGCATTAGTCCTTTTAATTGTGATTGTAAAACAAGGGAATCCAGCCTGGCAGGAATGGGTTAGGCAGGGGCCCCTATGGATACAAGGCCAGAGGAATGGGAAAGAGGCCCTACGGAAATGGACAGGAAGACAAAGACCGGGGAGAAACGGGTCTGTGAAAAGCCAAGACGAGGAAGTGAGGCAGGGAGAGATCTACATACCAACGGTCAGAGTGTCACTGGACTGTTTGTATACTTCTGGTCCCACAGGGAGGATAGTGGGGGATGAGACCAGAGAGCATGTCATCTTCTTGTAGGTTACCATACCTCTGATACCAGAGAGTCTGATGTTTTGACATATCTTGATATTACAACGTGATGGTGCAATGTCCTCATTTTCTAGCCTATTCACCTTGACATGATCCCATGAACAGTCAACACCCAACATTTGTATTTGTAGTAGTAACTTGTTTCTTCTTATTGATACAGACAAACAGACAGATACTTGTAAGATAGTTTGTTGGTATCTGTGAGAAAATCTTCAGACTAATGGAGGCAGAACAAAAACATGTCAGTGAAATCACACCCGTCCACTCAACAAGATCAGGCACTCTTGTATTATTGAGATAACATATTGTAACGTGATACTGGTTCTGGTGTAGTATCACTGGGTAAAATTGAGGTATTTTGGCAACCTTAGTTGGACGTTATAATGTGCTGTGATTGCAGGACGCCAGATGTTCTCATGGGTGTCAGTCTGTTTCGTGAGGATTGTGGACAGTCCACATACAAACGTACCCACACAGAATCTGTACTGGGCGCTTCACCTCTGGCTGCTAATACGAGCTCATCCCCCACATTTCTCTTGGCTGTTTGGCTTTTCCGGTCTCTCTCTCTCTCTGCACACACACACACACACACACACACACACACACACACACACACACACACACACACACACACACACACACACACACACACACAGTCCCCTAGTGTGTTCGGGCCGTACAGCTCGCAGGCCCTATACCCAACACGTGGCTAAATGTAGCGTGTGTGTGTGTGTGTGTGTGTGTGTGTGTGTGTGTGTGTGTGTGTACCCATGCTGACTGTAATGCAGCCTGTCATATATAGGTTAACTCTCCTCCCTAACCCACCCAGCCAATCAAAGACAGCAGATGAGAGGAAAAGCCCCCTGGCTCTGCATAAGGCTGCGGTGACTATTGACAGCACTGGCTGACTGACTTATTGACTGGCCAGCTGGCTGACTAGCTGGCTGGCTAGTTGGCTTTCTGGCTTACTGGCTGAGAGTCATGTCCCTGGCCTATTTACCTAGTTGAAGTCTTAGGGTTATTGTACCAGCGGGAACAGGCAGGGCGACAATATCTGGGATTTTGTCGTCCTAACTGCCTCTAAAACCCCCCTATTCATGCGAGCCACCCAGGGGGGATGCTGTCGCGTGCTGCTGGGTGTCTGTGTGGGATCAGAGGCGGAGCCAAAGCAAGCTGAAGGGAGGATTGTGTGACGTTTTTCATGGTGTTGTTGTGGCCGCCATGTTCCTGGCGATGGAATGTGTGAATGGGTCTCTCTCTCTCTCTTTCTCTCCCCCTCCCTCCCTCCCCCCACCAGCATCACATCACCCTCCTCGCCCTGACAGGATTACAGCCTCCGCTCTGCTTTTTAATTAAGGGTTAAATAGGACCCCCTACTATGGCCCTCGAAAGGGTGTGTGTGTGTGTGTGTGTGTGTGTGTGTGTGTGTGTGTGTGTGTGTGTGTGTGTGTGTGTGTGTGTGTGTGTGTGTGTGTGTGTGTGTGTGTGTGTGTGTCCCTCTGATTAGCCCGAAGTGTGTGTGTGTGGGGGATGTGTGTTGGGGGGAGGCTGATCACAAGACTATTAACTCATCCACAGTGCAGCCGGTTGACTTCAGAGACCAGGATGCTCCATTCCAAACTAGAAATAGTGCTGTTTTTCTTTTAGTAATATACACATAGTGCTATATTTATTTATTGTTTTTCTTAGTATTAAACAATTAAACAATTAATAAACAACATCATACACAAACTGTCAATCACCCAGCCAGTTGAGTCATAAATAAACAATTAATACACATTCCAATGAACAAGACACAATCATGTTAACACCTCCATGTTAAGTATTGAGCATCGATGTGTTGATTGAGTGATTTATTTTTTATTTTTTTTTATTTTTTCCCTCCCTGGCGAAGTAGTCAAGTAGGTTTTGTTGGATTCATTTGGCTCTAATAGATGTAGACTCATCTGGTGTTAGTAGAAATAGGGCAGCAGGGTGGTGATTAGGAAGACGTCCTTCAAGCAGAAGTCCCCCGCGACGCCAAGCATCCACACTGCTCCTTGAGAAAGCGACTGAATCCCTCCCAGCTCGAGTGGCACTGCTCTGACCTCCCCGTGGAGCAGGACGAGCAAAATAAAAAAAGACAAATAATAGTAATTTTTTTTAAAAGAGGGGAATTGGTTTTTGGGAGTTTCATGATCACGCCGTAGCGAACAGCACCCCCGTACTGACACAAACATACAGTTGTGCTATTCTGGATCAGATGCAGACATGCAGACACGCATGACTACACACACACACACACACACACACACACACACACACACACACACACACACACAGGACTCTCCTCCCCCCTGCTGTGCTGTGTGCATGTTTAATGACCCACATATATAGGTCATGGAATATAACATGCTTTGAAGAAACCTGTCCCTGTCATGAAAAAGAGCCATAACAGTGTTGTTGATTGACAGAAGCCTCAAAACACACACACACATGAGTGGAGATGATTGTCTTTTCATTGTCCCTCCCAACACTCAAGGACAACAACGCTTCATACAGTATATAGTAGAGCACAGTGTTTTTGCAAATCCTGAGATGTGAGACAAAGTTGTGGAACGGGAAAAAACTAAAATGGCTAATTCTAGGAGAAATTGGTGGCTTGAATGTCTGGTTATCAATGGCAAGGATAAGGCCAGGGCGACAAGGTGGTATGAGTGAATGAGGAAACTGCCCTGGGTTCAAGCCTCCACTCTGATGAATTCCTTTCAGCTACGGGGTCACTACCCCTCCCTATGGGGATCAATAGATCACATTAAGGCCACAAGGCTTGTATAATATCAGTATTTACTCATACGCCTTTAGCATGCCAGTGTACAAGATTACTACTCTTACTGTCACAGCCAGCCTTCAACCAGCCCCAACAGGTTCACCCTCCAAATACAACACGAGGAGAGTAATTGGCTGATGAATGCCTAGATGAGTGCTAAATAGTGGCTGGGTGATTGACAGGTCGTTGGCATGTCACATATATTACAAGGAGGCAGGAGGCATTGCTCACCACTCCTGATTACTGTGGTAACTGATTGATCAGTTACCACAGTAATCAGGAGTGATGAGTAATGAGCTTTTATCATTGAAATACGGTGAGAACGGTTTGGGGTTGGACAAGGACTCTCCATAGATGTGTGAAGTATTGTTTTAGATAGCGGGGGCTGGGGAGGTGGTACTGTGAGTGAGTGGAATGTCTATGAACCTCACTAAAACATGTTGGCACCTGTGATAGCATCAGTAGTCACGCAAAGGCCTTTGGGCAACACACACACATCGACAAACACACACACACTGAGCCTTTCTATTCTGTAAGTTTTTCTCTTTGATTCTAACAAACTGGGACAGGCGGGTCGTAGGTGAAGGTCAGAGAGCTACTAACTCTGATGACGTCTTCTCACTGTGTCGGTGAAATCATTTAATCTCCTATAGGAAACTGGCTGTTGTTTTAGCTGCATCTCCTCCCCCTATACCTTCCAGTGGTTCAGAGTATACACTAGATCTCCTGTAGGATTGGATATCTGTGACGGTGTAGCCTAAGGACTTGGCAGGAGTTTACAATGCTGCTTTACAAAGGAGATGCTTGAATCGGCTTCAACTCCTTCATTTACCATGGAAGCCCATATTTTAAAGGGGCATGGTGGTGAAGCTGCACAAGTACCTTGTTTAGCAAGCTGCCTGAAACACTTCACGACAAGACTGATTGGGGGGGCAGCTTTTTTTGCCATGTACTCTATTTGTCCTAGACCTGTAGACCTGGGGTGACTTTAACATGGTTATGGCACTGACCCCGCTTAAACAAGGGCCCATTGTCACTCTGGTGCTAATGTTTTTAGCTAAACCGAGACCCGTTCATCATTCAGAGAAACTTGGTATTTCAAAATGTGTCTCAGTTTCACACTCCACCACACCAACACTCAGTAACTCAGAAATGGTGAAGATCATCCATTTTCTAACATGATTTGTCTCTTTGCCTGCAGAAACCCAAAGGCCACTGTGCAGAGGACCAACAAGAAAGTGAACAACGACCCCACGCTGCGCATCCAGAACCTGTCTATTCTCATCAGGCAGATTAAAGTCTACTATCAGGTAAGAATGGGTGGGAGTCTGCCTAGAAAGCTGCAACGTCAAACATCACCATACACTTCAACATAACTTGATGTAACTATAGCCAAAATTATGATGATCAACTGGTGAAAATCATAAGTTTTGCCGTTGTGGGTTGGTCAGAAAGTAGCAACCCTGCAGCTTGAAGTGGCTCCCACCTCTCAGCTGGGTGGTCTGCAGTCGGTGGCTTTACCCCAGAGGTTGGTGGAATGGAGTTACCGTGGAAAAAAACAATCAGACTCCAAGACAGCAATTAACTAGGGACACAAGCTTTCACTCACACACAGACGTACACAACTGCATATACAGTATGTGCACATGCCACATAAACACACAAGACCTGGCAATATAAACAGACATATTTGCAGATGTGTATGTGTGTGACTGTGTGTGATGTGGTATCATGACCTCCGTCCAGATGTCAGACCGGGTCCCAGTAAACAGACCCAGACATCATAGAGGTGAAACACACAGAAACACAGCCACTGATGTGGTTCTGCCTCTCATGCTTTTCCTGATGAAGGTCTGGCGTGGACCTTTTCTGGCTTTTTCTTCACAAAATTAGCTTTTTCTACTACTTTGAAACTCTCTACCTCTCCAGTACCACTTACATGGCCACTCATAAGCCTGATATATTGGGCATGTTTGTCTCAGGTGCTGCAGAAGGAGCACAAAACGGCAACATGCAGCCTACAGTATTAAACTAACTTGGACATAAAGCTCTAGATGATAGAATCAGGCCATGATGTAGTCAAGTCTTATCTCAAGCATGGTAGTGCTGTTTACTGACCAGCACCATATAAAGCCATCAGGCCCTGTTACCGTTTTCACTCTCACCACCATTTCACCAGTTAATCATTTCCTTTTGGCCCAGGCAATGACAGAGACTTCCTATTAATCTAACGGTGAAAGATACCAGAGTCTGAGCAACTGTCTAACCGACTCCTATTCTGGATAAAAGTTTAGAGAGAGAGAGATAAAGGGCATGTTCCTCTTCTTCAAGCAGGACTAAACCAAAGCTAGACCTGGCTGGACAGCAGACATGGTCATAGCCAGAGTTTCTGTGCAGTAGGAAAATTTCTCTCTCAGCCAGTGCACTAACATTACAGGTCATTCAGTATGATAATTGGTAGTTTCTGCAGATATTCTAACTTACAAAAATGTGACTCCAACACAAATCAAAGCAGAACTCGCCACTGGTACCAATTGGGCCAGGGCTGCTACAAGGGTACAATTCTTCGGCTTTGACTGTTTACTTACAGCTTGTTTGTGTTTAGTCTGCTGCCATACAGTATGTATTATCTGCACAATATCATATTGCATTATGTCTTGCCCCTAGTTTGCCAGTCCAACTGTTACTGTACCAAATAACCAGGTCATAGTCCTTGTGCAGCCATTCGACTTGGCAAATTAAAGCGATTCTCGAGAAAATATGGCGACTTGAACGTGTTTTGCTGTCACTGTTATCAGTACACTACAATGCTGCAGCAGTGTCTTGACTGTGTTAGTGATAACCGTGAAGCGAACGTGATCCAGCATGCTGTAGACTGTGTTGAGGAATGTTAGGATCTTACTGTGTTACCAAGCGGTTGCACTGACAGAGACAGGAGCTTTCCCACGCTTCAGTCTTAGGACCCTGACCCGTCCCCCAGGGTCCCTCAAGACTGTGGAAAGGAAGTTACTCATCACCTAGTTTGAGCTGTTCATGAGTACAAGCGTGAAATGGAGAAAGCGGTAATGGATTTAGACTGCTACAATATTGTATTGGCACTGTCAATGTAATTACATATTGGCTGTAAACTGATGCCTAACTACGTCTGAATAACAGCTGTAGGGCTGTTCAGTGTTACGGTACTGAGCTTCTCTATAACTACCCATAATGTTTTTTTCAGAAGACCCATGTTTAGCTGTTCTCCAGAAATACAATGTGTCTGATTTGGTTAACTCATCAGAGCTGCATTAGCTCGAGACATCCTGTTAATCACTTCCTGGTCATCTTGTTTAAACAATCAGCCTTTTGTATCGGCTTTGAGATTAGAAGCCTTCAAAAGCCCCACTAGCCTCTCTCTCAAAACGGCTAGCAGACTGATCTGTCACTGAGTCGATGAGTGGGTTCAGTGTCTACCGGGGGTTAAGTAGTGACCAGCAGAGTTGGTGGATGATGAGATGACGGGAAGGGTTAACGACATTAGCTAGGGGCGTCTTGGTGGCTCTCTTGGTGAAAGCACATAGTACCCATAATGTCCGAGGTTCAAATCCAGCCATGTCACTCACTGCTCTTCTCTCCCATATGTCCTAACTCACTCTCGGCTGTAAACTGTCATATGAAAAGCAAAAAATGCCCAAAACATAATCTTTAATCTGCGCTGTTTTCTATTTAACTATTTTCTATTTAGTCTTTATGGCCCAGATTCATTTTGTACCACGCATGAACCAGATTTTCGTATGTACTGAGGATGCTGTCAGCGTTGATAAAGAGTAGAACCGGTATTTGTTTCCCCCTGCAATCATTGTAGAAAACTCACTTTTGCCGCCCCAGTGCATTGATAACAGTGACAGCAAAGGTGCGTTAACGTCGCCACGGGAAACATGATGACAGGCCAAAGAAAGACCAAAATAAATGTTGCGGTGCCCTGGCAATCTAATAACACGTCTTTTTGCTGGAGGTCTATGTGCAGGGTAAGAAGGCAGCCATCATTTGGGTGTGGTGTCATTAGAGTAGTTTTAGCTTCAGGAGGGCAATGTAAGCCAACAATGAAACTCCATGTTCCTCTATGGTGTGTTGTTAGTCTTCTCTGTCCGTCCTGCCTCGCTCTGTTGACCTCATGGTCACACTATTGTGCAGCCACCAGTGTCTGCAAGCGCCGCCGTGCAGACCACCTGCAGCCTAAGACCCCCCTGGTTCTCCCTTGCCCTCGCTGTCTGTCTCTCTGGCCTCTAGATGGCCTTTCGGGGACTTAACCAGCCACTGACGACCACTCAGTTAGTTGCTAACGAGAGAGGCTGGCCCTCTCAGGGGTTTAAACTGGACAATAGTGCACATGTCAGACAAACGTTTTTTTGTTCTGTGGAGGAGGTGATGAGTTGGCTTGTTTACAAGGGACCATCAGTCCTGCATACCAGAGGATTTGGGGTTGACAGGGTTTGATTTGATGGTTGACGTGGTTTGAGAGATCGTCTGTTTCTTGTCCTTTTCCAGGAGACTAAATCCTTTTGACTGCAACCCAATTAAAACAATCTTCTTTCTCATGCCTTTCCCTTTTAATCTCCTGCTCTGTTTTGTCTCAAAGGAAATGGATATCAGTAATTTTATTGATTAGCAGTCACTATGATTGAAGCAGTAAAGAAAGCTTGACATCCTAAGATGGTTTATAATGTGTTTTTGAAGCTGAATGTACAAAACAACAACCCTGACTCAGATTAGGAATGGTCAGATGTTGGTCAAGACACAATAAGTAAGACCATTGGGTGAGCGAGAGACAAGCATGACTGAGAGAGAGAGAGAGAGAGAGACAGATTACGAAGGACTCAAAAGTCATCATTTGGTCAGTAGGTCAGTAGAGACTGGTAGATGGTAGGTGCCTTTTTACCCACTATATCGTTCCCTTTACCCATACTAGCCCACATAATGCCTGTTAACATAATCTTAACACACACACACACACACACACACACACACACACACACACACACACACTCTCAGTCCTTATTGGAGGCACAATGGCTTTGATATTTTGATATACTGTCTTGTGGTCCTCTCCCTTTTCCTGTGGTTGTTTTGTCACTTAATGGTCTCAGATTTCCAGAGCCATATGGAGACGGAACCATTCAGGTCTAATGGACTTAGCAGGTTTTTAGTTTACAGTATAGCTCAGCACTTGGAGCTAGTATGGGCTAGATACGGTTGGTTGCTTCCCTCTAATTCAATACATTGACCTCCCTTAAGACTCCTTGTAATTGAATTTTATCTATTGAACCAAGATCGGTATCCGTTAGAAATCACTTTCACAGTCTGCTCAGTAAGGATGTTCCTCCTTTACAACTACTAATAATTGGTTTGCCGGTCTACTAGCCAAGTAGCCGGTAGCAGTTTTAAAGCGAGTGGTCCATCCATCTTCCTTCAGTGAAGCAAGACAGGAGCAATGCAACAACATGGCATGAGCTGGTTTCATACCGATAACGTTTCCCAGGGAAATGCAATGGGTCATTAAACCACCAGGACCCTCGTGTCCACTATTGCGTTGTCTGCCATCTTTTGCTCCGAGTGTATGGAGGTGTATGGGAGGAGGAAGGCGGGACATTATTGAGTTGGGGCTCTTGCTGTGTCAGCGAATCGTCTGGTTCAATGGGCAGACGGACAGACAGGCAGACAGACAGGCAGACAGACATGGACCTCTCCTGGGACTTTCCCTACACTACTTCCTCCCCCCTTTTCCACTCCTCCTTCCCACTCCTTCACTTCTGTACTAGCTGTAACGCATGTGTGCATGAGAAAGACGTGGGGAATAACTATGTGCAGAGGTTATAGATGCTGTCCCCAGACTAGATTGTGTGTGTGTGTGTGTGTGTGTGTGTGTGTGTGTGTGTGTGTGTGTGTGTGTGTGTGTGTGTGTGTGTGTGTGTGTGTGTGTGTGTGTGTGTGTGTGTGTGTGTGTGTGTGTGTGTGTGTGGTCTCTCTTATTGTTCTTGTACAGTAGATTGTGTAAGAGGAGTTCAATGTCTAGACACATTTGTTGCTAGTCTTTTATTTCAGAATATGTTGTATGGATCAAGAAAACAGCTGTGTGTGTGTGGGTGTTTGCGCATGGTTGTTCATGTGTATGTGTGCACACAGATGTATACGTTCATGTTTTTTGTCTATGTATGTTTTCATGGTTATGTAGTAACAGACACTACTGCAGTGCTGCGTTTTCAAACCAGTTTAGTTTAGTAAATCTGTATACTAGCAACTGGGATGTTATTGTTACTCAGTTCTGTATAGCGGAGGACTCTGAAGGTCTCTTTTCTCTGTCGGTCAGTCCAAATATATGCTGGGCCTCTTTAATTCAGTGGCTTTGGTTTGGCATTCATAAGGGGTGTAATACTGATCCCCAGCCAGCTCAACTAAAGGTTCCACTCAAATTTTCTAGCTGCTCTCAAGGCCGTCTAAGTGAATCTTCCAGTTCTGCTGAAGTGCTCCGAGAGCATGTCGCCACTCATTCAACGTCAAAACTACACTCTCAAACCGCTGAAGGGATGGTGCCTTTTATATAACAAAGAAAATAGTTAGTTATTAACAGCACAAGAATGTTTGAAAAATGTTGTTTAATGTCCATCTGTCATTATGCAGGCTAACTTACCAATTTCTCTGTGTCGTGAAGTCAAAGTAACATTTCTCTTTGGTCCAGTCCTTTAAAAGCTGTAGACGCTATTTTGGATGAAGAGGAGGTCTGTCTTCTCCCTCCATAGCCACTGCTTTGGTTTAGGGTGTGGCGTGAAGGCTGGGAGCTCGTTCTGTTTTGACTGCGTTTAAAGGGGAACAGAGGACACCATTCACTCTGAGCTGCTCCTGTCTGGCCTTAAAGCTTCATCAAGGCTCACACTGGCTGACTTAGGATCAGTAGTCAGGTGTCCTTAACTGGTCCGTTTGTGATGATGTGCCAGCCAAAGCTGATCGGAGACAAGTGAGCCTGAGAGTATTTTGCACGTGTCTCTGTGTTCAGAGACCGTCGAAGGGAGCCTCGCAGTCTGTAGTGTTATCAGGAACACAATCATTTTTGCTAGCATCTCAAGAAGGGAGCCTCAAATGTGGGAGGATACACATCTGTACTGTCTGGTCAGCATTCAGTATTAAGAGTATATGAGATATCTGGAAATTTGGGTGAACGGAGGATTGTCAGTTGGACCTCTGTCACAATTGCATTAGCATTAAATAGCATTAAAATCCAGAATAATCCTCTGTGAGGGTTAAAGCCTGGCCCGGCAAAATCGCTTTGAAAGCATGTTTTTTTGCGTTACTGACCTTGGCATGCATTTTTTCATCTGTAGTACACACTATATTATAATACACTAGTACATTTTGCTGTAACTGTTTTTTTCTTATTCTGAGCCTCTTTTTATTTGAGGAGTAAGCATTTTTAAGATTCCCGCTAGCTAGCTGTCGCCTGGTGTGGAGGATAAGAGAGACGGGCCTCTTTCCTTGCTGACCTAAAGCCTCACAAAGATGCTCTGTTAGTGCAGTTGGGACACACACACACACACACACACACACACACTCACACTCTCACACTCTCACTCACACACACACGCAGTCCGTTTAGGTCTAACATAGCTATGGATGAATGTTGTTTTTGTCTTTAACTTGGACAACATCGTGGAAAATATTGAAAGGAATGCATTTGTGTGTTCTTGCCGTCCTTGTTATTATGGCTTTTGCTTAAAGCCAGCGTTTTTTTATATTGCTTTGAATTAGAACTCAGTTAGCGTATTTGTTTTCTTTTTTATGATATATATTTTTTGAATGTCTGGAATCCCCCAGTGGTCCTCGCCTTGCTGCTCCTTTCAGCCTCAATCATAAGCAAATCGGTTTATTAGGGCATGTGCTTGTAGCTGCAGGCCAAATGTGTGTCGTCATGCAAACTCACATGCTAGCTAGCCTGAACATCCTGTTGATGTCGGCGTAACAGCTAGCTTGCTGGGATGCTAACTAACGAACTAGTAAAGCTTAACGGGGTTGAAGAAACGAATAGACGTCATTTGAATTGAATCAAAGGTAATTGTTATAAAATCAGCCTCATATCGGCACAAAAACGTGGTCAAGCTTTTTCTACTTCTATTAGTCTGTCTGTAGTTGAAGTCTGGTTTATAAAGTGACTGATGTGGTTATGCCATTTTACTGTGCTACTATTGCAGCTTGGATGGTAGATGGTAGTGGAGAATGGGATTTCATGGTCTCGGACTGGGGGACTGCCCCTGTTAATTGCCTTTTTGTTTCCCTATATTGCTGGCCTTGTGCTGGAACTTACTGCCCTGGCAGAAAGTTCCCCATTCCCCTTCCCAGGCTGAGACCAATTCTGTTCACATGGACTTTCTTAGCTGATTGATTGTCGAGAAATGGTGGTTGTTCCTCCTGGAGAAGAAGTGGATATGCAGCCACACCAGTACAATGCATACTTAACACAATATAGTGCATACATACAGTAGCATACAATTCAGTACAGGTCAGTTCAATTAAGTTCATTTGATCTATAGTTGAGAGGGAGATGGGGGAGGGGATAGAGGGAGTCTTTTTTTACCAAAGTCATGGCACATGGTTATTTCTTTTCTTCACCAAACATTCCCTAAAATGAATTGTTCATGTACCAAAAGCCACAAGCATTCAGTACAGTTTGGTTCGGCTTTATGAAAAGCTGATTAGTTTCAGTTGGAATAAACTGATTTGGCAGAATATAAGAGAAACGTGACCTCCCATCGAGGCCGGCAGAGGCTGAGAAAACAGGCACCGCCTTTCTGCAAATCATGCTTTTCGTAATTTCCATGATTCATTCTGAATGTAGTCACTCATCAGAGGTTGTTCTGAGCTCAGAGGAGAGACGAGTCACAACTAGGTCATAGTCAGACATGTTTTGGGGAATATTGTAGTATAAGGCCGAATCCCAATTCTCATTTTCACCCCTACGGCTTCGGCTTGGCCCTTCGCCTTGGCCCTCGGAACAGAGTCACAAGGGGTAGTGGTAGAAATCTCTCCCTAAGAATTGGGACAACCCTTCAAGACGCTGATACGTCATCGATGACGTTTACTACAGACGGGACGAGTTTGTTATCGGATATTACTATGGCAATAATGGTATTATCACAGTGACATTTGCCGTTCATCTGATGGAGATAGAAAAGCATGGACGCTCTCGATTCGTTCACAATTTATACGTTTCGCGCTACTAATCGATCAAACAAGTCATCAAATAAAAAAAGACCACTGCTTCATTACCAGGGCCACTTCTTGACAGAATAGCGTTAGCGGTGCTCTGTAGTCTGCACTGATATTAGAGGAGCCGTAACAAGTGCAGCAACTTTGCTGCTGGACTTTAGTTATGTTTCGGGCGTCATATGCCATCAAAGGGGGGAAATGCGACATGGAAATATGTCAAAATGCAGGACTGTCATGCACAAATCAGCCTAAAAACAATGTTGTAACGTTAACTAGCGAGGTAGAGACATCGGCATACTAGCGATGTTTTTGTTATGCTTGTTATAAAGAAAAGGTCTATAATACATTGAAACGACATTAAACTAAGATAATACCACGGTTAGAATATTTTTTAAATCTTTATTAACGAAGAAAATACTACATTTGTGGTTCACTTTGATGGTAGTGTAGCGGTCGCCATGATCTTCCAGTTGATTCGCAGGTCATTCTGGGAGATTTCTCATAGCCCTCGGTTTGTAGTGTGCCCCTGAAAAACCTCCGTTTGAGGGCCATGTAGCCCTAGCACTTCGCCCTACCCCTCGATCACAAGAGAATTGGGACACCCCTACCCCTTCACGTGAACGCGCAAAACGGAGGGGAAGGGCCAAGGGGTGAATTGGGATTCGGGCCAAGGGGTGAATTGGGATTCGGCCTTGGTCTTCTCTCTCCACACACACACACACACACTAGCGTGGGAACTGAACCTCGGCTAACCAAAATAACTGAGTGCCTGTATGTATGCACACATCTCTTTGTGCACGTACTTTGTGTGTGTGTGTGTGTGTGTGTGTGTGTGTGTGCTCGGTGTTGAGATAGAGTACATGAGGAGGAAGAAGAGGAATACAGTTGTGGTGTACAGTAGGTTCCCATATGCTAAAAGGGGAGCTATTTTTAAGTGTTGCTGGCTGACATGTTGCATGAAGAGGAAGCTAGAAGCTCATTTCTCTTTTCCAGTCCGCCGCTGAACCAGAGCAGCTGGGTTGTGTCTGCAGGCTTCACTGCCCTGTGGTATGAAATCCAGCCTACCAAGCTGCTTCCCGAAAATTTAGAGTGGTTTTATGGTGTTTACCCTATATTCATTCAGCAGTGGCACCCCTGCTATAGAGGGGGAAATGAAGGGGGGAAAAAATGAAGCCTGTTTCTCCCCAGACATTTAGAAAAGGAGGGCCAATGTCTAGCGTCACCAGTTTTTGTCATACTAACATCCAAATAAGGTGTTTCAGCACTACATCCTCCACTAGAACCAACACTGGGGCTGATGAGAGGTATGTCATTTACTCCATAACAGCCCCATGCTAGCTATTGAATTGAAAACCATGGATTGGTGTTGCAGAGAACAACCACCAGAAACGACCAAGCTTTATTTGAACTAAGCCGTCAAGAGAGCAAGAATTGAAATCACGTGTGTGTGTGTGTGTGTGTGTGTGTGTCTATCAGGAGAATATCTTTCCCAGCCAGTGTGAAGCAGGCCCCGGGGCGAGGGGGGCCCGGCTACCCCTGCCCACCTGCCCCCGTCTTAGGGAAGAGCAGCAGGATCAGCCCCTCCACCTCTGCAGCCCCGGGGCCCCGCTGTAAAAGCACTCTAGCTGATAGGTAACAGCGGAGAACAAAAGAAAAAGGGCACTAATGGCTTGTTCTCTCCTCCTCCTCCTCCTGTAAGAGGTGATCTGTCCATCTGGCCAACAGGAGGCCTCGGCTGGTGTTGCCGCTGCTGTTCCTTTTGAATGGAGTTTTACTGTTCAGACGAGAGCAACTGTTGAGTCTTTTTTAAAAGCTGCTCAGGCCAACAGGCACATCGTTATTTCATCGGTTGGAGGGAATTAACTTTTATTCTCTTTTAAATTTGAACATCAACAGGAATTAGGTGATAATCAGTAAAAGAACTTGCACATTTCTGTTGTTTTTTACTCAGTACTCAATATGTGCTGAGAGAACGGAGTAGAGGAACTTGGCTGTTAAAAGCTTTCCTGTCGATCGATGTGGACAATTAACCCAACTTGTCTGATTTAGAGGTGTCGGCTAGCTCATTTGCAATGGGCTTAAACCAGCACTGATAAGTCATCACAGGAAGGCAACGTGATGAATGACCAAATGTTTTTTTTTTGATACTCTGGTTTCCGTCAGTGGATCAAACAGAGCTTGACAGGACTTCATCATTAGCTCCATTCTTTATTTTGTTTGCACAAATGTTTTTTTTAGCTGTGCTCTAGATTCAAAACTACAAATAGTACTTCCTTTTGGTCCAGTTTTACAAACAGTTTGATTCACCCCTGGCCCCATTTGGCACAACAAGTATTATACAAGCACTATTTAAGTAATCTAGTGGATCCTTTTGCCAGGAAACACAAACAACGTATCCAGATAGTATCCACGGCCAGTATAGTTCTTTGGATCATTTTCATGTCGACTGACTGACTGACTGACTGACTGACTGACTCTGTTGATATGAAACTATTGGATGATGCTTTGCTCACTGATCTGCAGTGTACGGCTCCTTTTGTGTTCATACGTGTCTTTTTAAAGGGCTGAACAATAGGAAAGCTGTCTTTGCATCGATTTAACACATGGAGGTGACGATGAAAGGTGTTAGGGTGCGTGCGAGTGAGAGATGTGATGGAGAGAAAGAGGAAGCATGCTCTTTTCTATTGTTGGTGGTAGTAGGAATTTCCTCCTCTCTCTTCTAATCTTTGCTAGTTCATAATCTCTGCAGTTTTTCAGCAGGAGAGTCCGCAGTGCCATACCCAGAGGAGGGTGTGTGTGTGTGTGTGTGTGTGTGTGTGGCTTGCATGTGCTGGCGTGTGTGTGTGTGTGTCAGATTCACCAGGATGGGGAGAATAAACCCATCTCCTCGTTTCTATGGTAACTCACTGCATGTCTGCAGAATGGGTGTGATTCAGGCTTTCAGGGTTCAGGCAGCATGCGTCTACACACACACACACACACACTCACAGTTGCAGTACAATTAGCCCCCTGTTAAAGCTCTGCCAGCAGCGGAACTTGTGCTTGGGTGGTTGGGGGGGCGGCAGTGGTAGGGAGGTGTGTGTGTGTGTGTGTGTGTGTGTGCATTCTTTAACAGACAGGGCTGCTGTGAGACCATAACATGGCAGCTTTGCAACCTTTCCACCAACACCCATTTACCACACACACACACACACACTATAAGCATCCAACTGCTTACCTCATATTGAGGCTGCAACAAGCATGAAGTGTGTGTGTGTGTGTGTGTGTGTGTGTGTGTGTGTGTGTGTGTGTGTGTGTGTGTGTGTGTGTGTGTGTGTGTGTGTGTGTGTGTGTGTGTGTGTGTGTGTGTGTGTGTGTGTGTGTGTGTGTGTACTAAGCATGCGTTAGCAGAACTGCGCCACACAGTCTACAAGGCTACTGTCTATCAGCAGTATTACATGTCAGCCATCTCTACTGTCAGCAGACCTCCATTCAACCCACTGTAAGACAATAGGTGGGGCAGGATGCAGAGCTGGGAAACATTTGAAATGTTGGCCTTGGACAATTTTCACTTCTCAAAGGAAAAATCCGCCCTAAAACACTAAAACATGTTGTTGATTGATGGTGTATTTTCTTTTCTTGAGCAAAGCTACAATGGAGTTTGAAATCAGAGATCAGAAATGTTTTCAGATCTATTGTTGTTGTTGCTCTCTCCACCTACACCTAAAACCCAGCTGAATACAAGAAGCCGTGCCAGGTCCTCCAAGGGGATGTCAAAGGGGCATTCTGGGAAATGTAGGAAATCACTAACTGAAGTAGACAGGTTGAGGAAAAGTGGGTATAACAAAAAGGTAAATTACAACACTTCCCCTGGAATGAACTGGGATTTTCCTTTAAGAATGGAATACACAGTGATAGATCTTTGAATAAGGTTTGAATTGGGAACGTCAAAGATCAACTAGCCGGAGGAAAGGTCTAATACAGAATCTGTTTGCACATAACGACATGCAGAAAGAGAAAACACAGCTGTCTGTCTGTGAACGGGGAGTTGATATTGAGTAGATTCCTTGTGTTTGACAAGCTCTCCTTTAACAGACACCTCAATCTATCAGGCTGTCTGACTGTCTCTGTGGAATTGAAGATCCTGCTGGAATCAATAATACAGCAATATAGGGGCGGAATGGGGAAGGGGAAAGACAGGGAGAGGAGGAGGAGGAGGAGGAGGAGGAGGAGGAGGAGGAGGAGGAGGCTCCTCAGCCCTGCGTGCCTGGAGTGTGAAGTGATGGAATCAAAGCAGCATCTCTCTTTCTCTCAATCTTCCCTTCCCCCTCCATTCGTCTTTTACTTGCCTTCCTCTCACTTTGTCGATCCTTCTACCCCTCTTGCCCTCCACCTTTTTTTCCCCTCCCCCACTCACTTCCTTTCTCTCTGCATCTGGGCTTTTCTGTCACATTATGAATGACTGGCCATTCAATTTTTTTTGTGATTTGTACTTTATTAGACCATGTACTGTATATTGGAGAGTGACATAATGACATTTATTTTGTCACATAGCTGCAGAGAGGCAGGGAGAGCTTTCCATCTGAGGGGTGTGTGTGTGCACCACTCACTGGTAGTAGCGTACCATCGTGACATGCTCGGTGTGGTAGCTGTTCTCTCTCTCCTGCAGTGTCCGTCATGTTTTATGTATGAGAGCTAAGCCTGCGCTAGCTAATCCAAGTGGCATATTGGTCTACTGTCTTTTTAGCTTTGTTATTAGCATGCAGCTAATCCTCAAAGCATATCATCCCACACACCCGTCATATATGCTGTCCGTTATGTCTAGCATCATATTAAAGCCACAGTATCGGGACTACACCCATTATCCATGTTCATGGTGCAGTTGCAGCAGTTTTAGCGTCCGTGTTTTCTGCCCATGCTTTGACATCATCATATTAATAACCTTCTACTTTAAGATTTTCCCCTGTCTTTAGCAACTGAAGCGTTCAGAAGGCCCTTTGCTTTGTAATTGGTGATTCAATGTCCCTCCCCACATGGCGTAACCTTGAGAAGCATTGTGCTGTACACCCCCTCTCTGCTCACTGGGTAGGAATGATTAAGCCGAGACAATGTCATATTCTGCAAATTCAAAGGAGGATGCTTTGCTGGCAGCACTCAGTTGGTAGAACGTGCTTATGCAGCATCTATTCAGCATTAGTAGCAGGTACAGCATATTCACGTTTTTTTGTCAGAATGTCATGATGAGGCCAGAGTGTGTGTGTCTGTCTGTCAGAGCTCCAGGCTGACACCACGGCCATTCAAAGGAACAAAGAGTGAATGACAGACCAGCAAGAGGAGCTCAAAGGATCCTTAAGCAGGGAAGGAAAGGAAAGAAAAGTGGAACTGAATAGGCAACGTGTAACACTAATCTCATGCTTCTCAATCGCCTGCGTGCCAGGTCATTCCATTTAAACTCGCCACTGACAAGTGGGAAAATTTCCAAATGACTCTTTCGGAGGTTGAACAACAGTAAAAGTACTGCACTTTTAATGTGCAATACAGTACATAGTTACACCTGAAGTACTTTTTTTCAACTCAAGTCTTCAATGAAATGTGAATCGTCCTGAGCAGTATCACTCTGTACTGATGGAGTGATCATTGTGTTTGGGTGGTATGAGAAAGGTCTGACAGCCTGAAACGTGCTGCTTGCACAGCAAACACATGCTGACAGTGAAGGGGACAGGTGTGTGTGTGTGTGTGTGTGTGTGTGTGTGTGTGTGTTGATGGGGAGCAGTGCTTAGAAGTGGGACAGGTGTTTGTGGGGGGTGGAGGAGAAAGTGTGTGTGTGTGTGTGTGTGTGTGTGTGTGTGTGTTCCTACCAGCCCCCAGACCCAGTTGAGTTCTCCCCACGACTCTGACTCAGCATTCTCTATGAAGCTAAAAGCATACCTAGCAGTTTGCTCACGCAGCACAGTGCTTGACATGTGTCCTATTCTACCACAGTGTTTTTGTCTTTTCATCAGGCCATGTACAAGTCTTACTCTGAGTCCGTGCGTGTGTGGAAAAGAGAAGTCCCAAAACTTTAAGCTAACACTCTGCTCCACAATTTTCTCTCATCGGGCACATTTGGGTTTCTTAGCCCTAAAACTCTGTTGAGAAATGTGAGAAATGCTGTGATGATTAACTGGGTCTGCCCAGGGCTCAGCCACTGCTGACATCTATTCTACATGGTGAACCCTGAGAAGACACCAACTGGGGCTGACTGGTGATTCTGTCTGACAAATGTTGGGTCAATCTGTTTTAACCTTTAAACATCCTGTCTGTCCAGTGATCTCTGACTAGAACAGCTCGATATTGGTCATCCATGATGGCTATTATTATTATTATTATTATTATTATCAGTATGGTGGTCAGTTCGAGAACAGTGTTGTTAAATTTCTAAAATACTGACAGGTTAGGAACCAGGATGCAATGCACCATAACCCTCCCCCCCATACCCCCTGCACCAGTACAGACAGACAGGGCATTTGGGGTCTGACAGGAAACCATGGCAACCATGCTGGTAACCATGACTGACCTTCGCTTCGACCTGCTCTTTGACTCACCTCTGGTCTTGTGTGTGTGTGTGTGTGTGTGTGTGTGTGTGTGTGTGTGTGTGTGTGTATGTGTGTGTACACAGTGGTTCAAACATAGCTCTGTTCCTCATGCTCTTTGTTCCCGTCCTATCTACTGTCAAGTCGTCAACACCTTTTAAAGCTGCACTAAAAAAACAAAAAAGTGTATGTAAAAATAAACCGGTCTTATCAGTCTAAATCACAAAGAGGGGCTGCTATTGAGAAGAGCGTCCCCTCCGCCCTAATTGAAACCATGTAGATTTGCCCTACACTTCTCCAGCCACAGGAAGTGATGAATCAAATCTTTGTGCAAGCTAAAACCGGTCTTCTAAACAGCAGCAAGCGACGCTCCACCAACATTAGATCTTTTCCTCACTCGTCCCTGTGGTATCACACCGGCTGGGTTGGTAAACACGAGCAGGCTGTGTGCAGTTTATCACGTTACATTCATTTCTGGGTATTGAAGTTCAAACGGTTTCCCATCCACCGTGTGGAGCCACATGGCAGTGATGGGAAACCTGCTAAGTTGTTTAAGTTTAAATCATTTGTCTCTGTTTCAAACTGTCTTCCTATCTGCTTGGAGCCAGATGTGAATGATGCAAAAGACATCGATCACTCCCCTCCCTCCCCTCTTCCTTTGTAAACCAGCGGTCGTCTGTCTCAGAGCAAACAGCCAACAGAGTTTAGACTAGCGCTGGCAGAGAGACGCCTCTGCTGCAAACTCATGATAAGGACGACATGGTTGAAGTTGTTTGTAAATGTACGCAGCAAATTTCCCCTAATACAAGGAAACAGTGATGGACCTATGTGCGTCACTGACCGCAACCATCCTGCTCACGTACACAGGTAGAAGGGAGAAAAGGGAACTTATTACATTACATTATCAGATTGTTAGTAAAGGTATATTAGAAATCCAAAAGTGAAATGATCTGCATTTCCTCAAGACCAACAACCTACTGGTTTGATTGGATTGGGAACGCTTGAATCAAAACTGCCAGAGGACGGTATGTCGGATTTCCTGCCCCCCACATGGTGAGGTAATGCAATATGTATAGGACAGATGGTGGACCTACTGCTGGATAGGGCTTCTCCAAAACCCCTCTCTTATATAAGCCTCTTTCTCATGACATCAGCGAGAAACTGCATAGAATAGTGAATCAGTTCAGATGAGTTCAGACTGCACTCTGCCTCCATTAGGTACACATGAAATATTCAAGACCGTAGAGCAGCCTTCCTCTTCAACGGTGTTGTTGGCATGCATCGTCCTGTTCTAGATGGACGGAGGGAGGGAATATATAAAAATATATTGGCAGGCAGTTATTGAGTCAAGGCTCCATGTACGATCACCAGTTGGTCGAATCGGCTAACACTCGTCCATGTTAAGTGAATACACATCGGCTTATTTTGGCTAACACCAAGATCTGGTGATTGGAATATATGAAAACATGGATAAAGTAATTTCCTGTAGCTAGCTTGTTTGGCAGCACTGAACTCCTGCTTGTGTTTTTTCATTGTGCCGATGATTTAAACCAAAACATACTACATACTACACATTCAACTAGTGGCGGGAAAGTCTTCCCCGTCCCTGCCTGCGTCTGTGTATGTGTTTAAGTGAATCTGTGTTAAACTGCAACTCATGGTTTCATCTTGGTTTTCATGATTGACATGTGAACGGAAGGCCTTGTGGCAAAAGCCGCGCAACCAATTTCACCCACATAAATACCACTGTCACTTGCATCACCCCACACACACACACATTAGATGACATCACCTGCCACATGAGACCATGGCCCTGTCCATTATAGGAGATTGATACTGTTAATTTTGCTGTCTTGGCTATACTCTACTTTGAAGTTTAAAATCTACACCTAGCCGCACTGTAACCCCTCAGGCCACCGCCTTGACTGAAGATGACTTTACAGCCTGATACCAGCGGCCTCCCCCACACTATCACAGCCTTAAGGATCAGAATAACAGTCTTGTATATGATGTATATGTTTCTTACTCTAACATTAAAAGCATGAAACATGAAAACCTTTTCCCTCTTGGCTACAAGTTCAAAGGCCTTTTAATGTGGAATTACTTTGACTACTCCAATGACTCTCTTGTTGAAAAAAACAAACATTAAAAAGTCTACTGCAGTTAGTCCATAATGGAACAATTAAAATCAACCAACTCATTTGGATGTACTGGTTATGGCTGCACAATTAATGGTGTAGAATCATATATTGCAATTTTAGTTTCCACATTTAGCATCAGATATTGGAATTGCTATAAATTCCAACTGTAATGATTATCAGGATTATCGTTTTTGTCAGAATGGTGCAGCCCTATTACTGGTCTTCATCAGGGCATTTTTTAGTCAGTCCATTGAAGTGTTTGGACATTTTGATAACGTGTTGTATCCTGCTGACAGTTTTCTTTGTTTGAATAACAGGAGAGTCTCCAGCAGCTGGTGATGATGCCTCTGCCCAATGTGTTGGTGCTGGGCCGGGATCCTCTCTCAGGTACGTGTCCATACCACAGAACATTATACAGAGAAATCCTTTGATCGAGGCTGATGCAGATTTAACTCTGAACATCGAGCATCAAATCACCTGATGCAAAACAAAAAAATGCTCATCTCATGTACATGACGGTCTTCTATGTCATTAACAAGCATGCATGCAGCTCACGCGAGAGAACACGCAGTCTCACCTCATTAAAACCGCAGACCTGTTATAATTGCTTTTATGTTTGAAATGAGTTTTCCCTCTGGCTGTGGATTTTATTTTCTAACAACATCCATTCTGTCTTTGCTCCCCCCATGCTAGATGATTGATGTATGATGTAGCTATAACCTGTTCCACCAAAAATTAGACATGAATCTTTTTGGGGTTTTGTGAAGAGATGTTTGGTGCTGATTCATCGCTGCCATCGGCTTCCAGTTCCAATTCCACTTCTACATCTACAAAAATCACCACACTTGAAAATACTACGCTCGCCACTAAGATATCAAAAGTCAAACAATGCTGGTATTTCCCTACAGGCCAAATGCTAAAGAAAGAAATGTCATTTAACGGACCTCTCCAATACTCGTAGATGAAGGTCTGTGAAACTGACTGTATGTATTCAGACATGATGGATTTCCCCACGGCCAAATCCTGAAACTTCTATTACCTTTAAGTGTTAAATTCTTTCATTTTGCAGCTAAGCCTTGACCTGGTGAGCCCGGCCATGTTATTTGATATGTCTGTGCGTGGCCTTAAAGCAACAGCAGTGCAGTGTGAAGTGTTTGAATTTCATGAAAACATCACGGAGGGGTGCCCTGACCAGCTTGACCTATGTAGCCCAAATATGCCATTTGATATTGCGGCGTGACCTTTGTAAAGCCACAGCCTGCTACTGTGGAGAGAGCTCGACTAGCAGCCCACGGTTAAGGCCACGCTGTACTTGCTGTGGAAGTTAATTAGGTTTTTGAGTTTTTTTTCCTCAAACACACAGTATCCTTTTGTCTGCACAACCCTGACAAACCCAGGCCCCCAACTGTGTGGCCATTTGCAATTGGTCTAAAATATGATTGGTTGTGGATCTGTTTCCTTTTCCGGTTCATTGCCTTTGTTTTCATTTCCATGCTAACATCTCGTGGTCAACTCTTTCATGAATTGTTTCAAGGCTTGGCTTGGCTTCTAAATTCTCATATTCCCTCAGTCGCCTTTGTCGCTCTTTCGTTGTTGAATTATTGTCACTGCTATTTCTGGTTTCCCTTGATTATGATTACCTCTTTAATCTTCATGCGACCCCACTGGCAGGGGGAGTACATAAACAGACGATACGAAGCTACAGAGAGTAAACACACATTTGTATGCAGCGCTGTGTTAGACTGTTTCTCTATTTCGTTAGTAAACCACCACCTTTACACAGTAGGGATAAAACAGCAGCCACTGACCTGCCAAATGCATGGTCAAAACGAGCTTTGTGCTTTTGGAAGACCAAAGCCATGAACTAAAATATAAAGGTAACCCTTGTGTGAGCTGGTCTGAATATATATTGATTCACTTACTAGTGATGATTACAATTGGCACTATATACAGTAACATAACATTTCGTTAGCTCCTTTCCTTGCTGCTCTCTATATTGAGCCAAGAGGGATTCTTCTGTTGGGAATTGAGACGCAGAACTCCCACATTGGACCAAATGCAGGGGAGTAGTGGATCAATTTATTTTTAACTCTACCATGTATAGTTGTTGTCATAGCTAATTTCACAGCAGCATATTCCTCAGAACATCCAGCCACAGCCCCGGTGTGCACATTCCTCATGGTGTATACTAAACTCAACCCAAAGTGGAGGGCTTCTAGCTCAGAGCAGGCAGTGAGCACTAGACTGCATTCCTCAGGGTTCCTTTTGCCCTTTACCCCCGAGCTAGTCAGAGAGTCAGTCAGCCAGCCATTCGGCCAGCGGTGGCTATGGGGTCTGGCTATCTGGCTCTGTGGCCGCCAGCTGAAAGTCATCGGCCATGTGGCTTTTATTATGCTCTCATTAGGGGGCAAGGGGCCTGTCTGTGTGTGTGTGTGTGTGTGTGTGTGTGTGTGTGTCTGTGTGTGTGTGTGCATGGGGGAGGGGTGCATTAACAACAGTACACTTTGGGAACACACTGTAGTACCCCCAGGCTTGGATTTACCCTAGTCTGCCTTATCTATACACACACACACACTCACTCACTCACTCACTCACTCACTCACTCACTCACTCACTCACTCACTCACTCACTCACTCACTCACTCACTCACACACACACAATGAGATGCACAAACGATAACACACACTCACTTGTGCATGCAGGTATGCTGGCATACACACATCCACACACACACACTACCTCTTTTGTGTAGTGTGTTTTAAAAGCCTGTGAATGTTCATCTGGTCTGATCTTATGAATGCTCTGTATCTTTCCAGTCTGAATGCTGCTGCTTTGTCGTGACTATCAGTCTGGTGTTGCTCTCTCTCTCTCTCTCTCTCTCTCTCTCCCTCCCTCCCCACTACTGATTCTTGATGAGCTGGCTAGTCTGTAGCTGATCCACAGCCACTTAGCATGGAGTCAGTGTTGTAAGCATTATTGCATAGATGGAGTCGGCAAGACGGGGAATGCCCTCAAAAACGTCCCGCCTCCCTCCACTACTACCGTGGGGGAAGACAATGCACAGTTGACATAGCAGGCCAGATGCAGCCCAAATTCATTCATCTTTTCTAGTGGATATAAACAAACATTTGGATAACAAAATCAATGAAAACACTGTTTTAGAGAAAAGCTGTTCACAATGAACAATGGCAACAACAGGAGGGACAACTGCTCTCCACTGACAGCTGATAGACTGGGAATTGACAGCTACATGTGTGTGTGTGTGTGTGTGTGTGTGTGTGTGTGTGTGTGTGTGTGAGGGAGCAGTTATGTGAGAAAGCCAGGCCTGCTACCTTTTGCTGTATAAGTTAATCTTGCATTGTTACATTTTCCATCGGTGTAGACGACTACTTGTTGTGTGTACAATCTGTTTTTACTATCTTGCGGTGTCCAATGTGTCCGTGAGAATGGAAAGTCTATAAAAGTCTGTGTCTGTGAAAAGATGTGAAGTGTTGGCTTGGCTGTGACACATAAGACTGGAACAGCGCAGAGAACTTGAGGAACAAGATGAAACTGACTGACGGTCCAAACTAAACTTCAGCCAGCTCGCTGCTCTTTGCGGCGAGGCTGACCTCCGTTTCAGTTTCTTCACCCATCAGCCTGTTTTTGATGTCGCTTGCCACCGCATACTGTCCAATAAAGTATAAAAGGGCCTGGCCAACCCATTCTGTCAACTGTTCCAGTCAGATATCTTGAATGTACAAGCAATGTTGGATTGCTTGTACCAGTTATATCACTGAAATACTAGTCATCAGGTCCAGCATGACTCTATAAGGTCATGACTGAGGAGAGGAGTGTACCAACACATCACACACACACACACACACACTGTCTGTTTTTTCTCTTTCATTCGCATCCACACAACCTAATGAACAATGGCGTTGCAGGAAGAAGGGTTAGTCACTGTCCTTCTGACCTCGTGTTTCCTGCCAAAGGGACAAAGGAGGGAGTGAATGAAGGAGGAAGGAGGTGAAGAGAGGGCTTGGAGGAGCGAATGTAGGGAACAGATGAGTCCCGACATAGCCGACATCAGAGGGAGGGAGGAAAGGAAGGAAGGAAGGAAGAAAGGATGGGTGGATGGTGTGTTGCAGAGAATAGACGGATGGATAAAATGAGGGTATAAGAGGGGAGGGAGAGAGGAAAGATGAGGTGAGTGTGCTAGCAGAGAGATGGGCTGTGCTGTGATAGAAAAGCCTCCTTGCTGCTTCTGCTGCTGGAGGGAGATTTCTGTCATCTATTTTCAACCTTGCCTCGCTGCCTTCCTCTTCCTCTCTTTTTTTTGTTTGCTTCTCTATTTTTTTTTTATCCCCCCCTTATATTTGTTTTTCTCTTGCTCTGTGGTACATTCCTTCTTTTGTCTGTTTCTTTTCATGTCTCTCTCTCTCTGTCTGGCTGTATAAATGATTCATCCTAGGAGTTTTTATCTCTCCTATGTTGCTCCAGTAGATTTGCTGTGTTAAATCCCTTGCCTGAGTAGAATGGGTTCCTATGGCTCTATTAGACTACCATTAAGCCTTGCAGCCCTCTACTCTATTTTTTCTTCTTATATCATGAATGACAAATAGCACCCACATTTATTGGTTGAAAAATGAAATCCACCAAAGTGCACTCTTACAAAATGATCGATAACACCACATGAAAGAGTAGTCTGCTTCTAAAAACCATCAACTTTATGTTTAGATATGCCTGGGTTTCAGAGTAGTATCAATCCCTAATATTGGACTCGCTATCAACTGTTTAATACCAGTTGAATTCTTATGTTTCCGGCCCAAATAAATGTTAATGTTCTCTATTGAGTTCAGAGTACAACTGTGAGAAAACACTGTGACATGAGACTTTCACCCAAAGCATTGAAATGTGCATTGGATGGGCGAATATGGGCTAACTGGGGATACGTCTGGTGGTAATCTTGTTTTGAATGTCCACTCTTATTCTGAAGTGGCTATCTGGAGTAGTCTACAATCCAAACCAACACGGTGCGAGCAGTGGCTTAACCCTTCAGTCAAAATACTGTGTGTGAGCGAAGCCGATAGGGTCACGGCAGGCCATGAAATGCCATGCCTCGTTGGTACTCGTTGGCATTTCCCTTGTACTCTATAACCCTCACTGCTTCCGTGCTGTCTGAAGAAATCTAAGATGGAAAAAAAAAAAATAAAGGAGCATTTGTGTATTTCTGCTTTGGGGGAAATGGTTCCAGACAGCAACCGAGTTGTGCAGACTCCCTGGCCACAAATAAAGTTGTGTATCAGGGAAATATATTTGGATGAACAGAGTACATTGTAAGAATTGGCATCTACATTTTTGCACGTTTTGTTTTAATGCTTAAAATATATAGAAATGGCAGACTCCACATGGGATAATGAATGTACAAAGTCTTTGGTCCACCTGCTCCTTGCATGAAACAGAAGGACCAGGTAAATCCAGGTGGAAGCTCTGATCCCTTGAATTCACCTTCTCAATCCACTTCAGTCATTAAGGGGAGATGTTGTTGCAGGTTAAAAGAGACAGGCTGCATGGGATACCGTGTATATCAGAGTTCATATCTCAATGTTAATATTAAAAACAGGATTTTTCATCCAACCTATTTTTCTATGTCTAGCTCTACATAACCATGATGTGGGCAAAGCTGTAGCTGCAGTGAAGATTGACCCATTAGACTGGGGGGAAAACAGACCACCCATCACAGACAGTAAACATGGAGGCTGTCACTAAGCTGGATTTATTGTTATTAGAGCCGGACACAGTTAGCACTCGCTACCCCCTGGGCCACAGGATGAGCTGGCTTATCACACACACACAAACACAGCAAACACACACAGTCTCGGTTACAGACGTGGAAACAGCGTCTGTACACAACACACACACCACCTGGTTTACTATTACTCAGCCCCCAATCCCACAGATGAGCTCAGGCCTGTTGAGCACGCTAGCAGCTGTTTGTGGGTTTCATCATTTTCTGACAATATGTCCTGACATGTGGCGGGCTACTGGAAACTCACCCTGCCAGACCGCCATACTTAAGAAAACACTGTTCCACCGTAACTAGAGATGGGGATCTTGATGGGGGAATTGATGAACATACAGCTAACTGTCAAAATACAGGAGACACACAAGCAAATGTGGGATATGCAGCATTAGAAAGCAGGTGTGGTTGAGGTACACCGAGCCTCTTAGAGGGCAAGGTAACTGCTAGTAGCCCTAAACATGAAGCAGCTCTGAGTGATCACCTTACATATCCTACCCTCACCCAAATGGTTGCATCTTCTTCTTTGCCTGTGTAACCTTGTTTCCGTATCTTTCATTTGTCTTGACATTATTTTAGAAAAATAAAATACAATAAAGTATTTGTCCCGATTGGTGTCTTGTGGGATGGCGCCCTATCCACGGGGCACAATCACTCAGTGGTCTGAGCATGAAAGCCTGATGCCACAGCTGTCTCAGTCACCAGATCTCAACCCAGTTTAGTGATGTGGTGCCTGAGGCTGCATTTTCCACCGTCATCGCAAACTACAAAATGCCAAAATGATGGAATTTATTTTGGGAAAATGGTCGCTCCTTCCTCCAGTAGCTTTCTAGACACTTGGAGAATATAAGCGAAGATCCACTGAAGCTGTGCAGGGGCTCATGGTGACCATCACCCTGTGTATCTAAAGTGGAAATGGTTACATGGTTTGATCAATTTAAAACATATTTATTGTTTCTGTTTTGACGGTCATTGTTCCTGGTGATCCATGCAGCTATGGAGAACTAATTCTCTAGTACTGTTTGTGTATCTCTGCAGAACAAGGTCTGGAGGAGGTGAAGAAGCTGTTGCTGCTGCTGCTAGGCTGTGCTGTCCAGGTAAGGGCTCTACTCACACACACTTCATATATGTCCATAAGTCATGCACCTTTTGGAGGAGCTTCTTGACGCTTGACGAGGAATTCTTGCCGAACACAGTCAAACTTCTTTGAGAACTATTTTACCTCCTGTTCATGAGTCAGAATTTCAATACTACGGACGATCCCACCCTCATGATATTTAGTATTTTTTAAGTTAAGTATAAGTACAATAAGTGCTACTTTCTTTCAACAGTCATTTTGTAACAGCAGGTACCACTTTTTTCCAATAGTGGAAACCTCATTTTCTAATAACTCTTAATGTGTCTCTTAGCTGAAGCGCCCTTTTCATCTCTTCTAGATTATTAACATTTGCTCCCTCTGATGAAACTAATGATCTCTCACCTTGCTAGTACTGAATACTGTGTGATGAATGGTGTAGCAGACCTTTCCTGTCTAGTCATGAAGCTCCCACTCAGCCCTTACTCACTGCAGTCCCAGCAACAGCGTTGACCTTTCACCAACTCCATTGTTTTAGCAGAAAAAAGGCTGTATGAGTAACTCCAACTGGGTCTGTTCTTGTTTGACTTGGGTATTTGCTTGTCCTTTACCTGTGGTCTGGAAATCCATCCTTTTAGGTGGTGCTCTCAACATTTTTCCTCTGCAGATGGGGGCAAAATACTATTTTAGTTGTATAGATATGGATACTTAAATCTTGAGGGCTGTTTAATTTATTTTGTCTCGCAAATGATACGTCCACTTAAGAGTCTGTCTGTCTGGAAAGAGAACTGACTTTCAAATATATGTTTCTGTCTGTTTTTATGTTAAATGACAAGTTTACTGAACAGTGGAAGCCATCTTATAAGTCTGTCATCAAGCATAGACTCTATTTCTGCATCAATCCAGCATTAGCACCGCAGCAACTGGTATTCAGTTCCTCTTGAGGTTCAGCAGCAGTTCAGCAGTAGGGCAGCCAGCATATCTGGTTAGCTTTATGCTGTGTATCTGCAGTGGTAATCTACTGACCTCCAGACAACCCCCCCAACTCTTTCTTCTCTTCTCTTCTCTATGAGATTCTTCATAGATCTAAAACAAAGTAACCTCAATCTGCTTTGGCCTTCTTGCCCCTGCACCCCATCCCCTCCCTCTCTCTCTCTCTCTCTGTTTGCAGTGTGAGAAGAAGGAAGAGTACATTGAGCGTATCCAGACTCTGGACTTTGACACCAAAGCTGCCATAGCTTCTCACATCCAAGAGGTATTTGTCTGTTATAGAGGATGGCGGTCAAACACAAACCCATCGAAAAGCTGGAGTGAAGATGTGTAACTGGCTGGGCCTCGTTTGGTTCTGTGACCATTCAATGTTTATGTGTCGGGCTGGTGAAGGACATTTTAGACAAATACTATTTGTGGATGCCTCATAACTCTATGGTTTCCATCAGGTGTCAGCAAGATGATTTCCTAATGTTGCTCCTTTTTGATTTTAGAAATAGAAAACAGAACTATTTTTATATATCACACACACATAATGCATGTTTCAAGTACCCTAGAGTCATGAAACCTAACACATGAGCTAACTACCATGAGTAAAAGAAATGAGCCATACCAAATCCTGTCATTGAAGTTGTAATGGTTGTGATTGTAGGTGACTCATAACCAGGAGAACGTAGTGGACCTGCAGTGGTTGGAAAGTGGGGAAATGCCTCCTGAAGACCTGGACAACCTCTCCAGGAACCTGGCCTTCCACCTCAAACGCCTGGTGGATGAGAGGGACACACAGCTAGAGGTGGGCTGTGTGTGTGTGTGTGTGTGTGTTGTAGTTTTTTAGATCTTTATTGATCCCAATAATGAGAAATCCCTTCATCACCGAAACACCATAAATGAGACAACAAAGCACAATAGGCAAGGCAGAAGAAAGCACAACCAGTACAATGTTAAAGACAGACCAGAATACCTCAGTCATATAGAAGACAGGTGTGTGTGCATGTGCGTGTGCATGTGTAGGCAGATGTGCATTTGTATAGTTGTCTATCACAATTCTAAAAAGCATTTTGCTGATAGAGTGGTGGGCAGGTTTTAGGAGGGCTCTGTAAATGTGGAAACTTTTCCCTTTTACTGCCACCACAAGAGAGCTGCCTCAGGAAGGAAGGGTTAAAACTGTTAACTGTCTCCTGCATGAAGAGTGTGTGTGTGTGTGTGTGTGTGTGTCTGTCTGTGTGTGTCTGTGTTTTGCAAAGAGTATATGCATTATTAAGTGGGTTTTCCAACCCATAGGGTACAGATGCCAATGACTGATATAGCTGTTGTGTGTGTGTGTGTGTTTACATATGTGTGTGTGTGTGTGTGTGTGTGTCAGGGGTTCTAATAGCCTCCAGATTATCACGGAGTAGTCCAGCCGCTCTCAATTAAAATCCCATTTCCTCTCATGGGCACTGGATGAGAACGGGCTGTGTGTGCTAATGTGCTGGGTCCTTGGGGTGAACCCATGGGTGCTGCCTCCTCTCGTGTTGTCACGGCCCATTTGAGTCCATTCTAGTCCCACTGTCATAGCCATCATAGCCCAGTCCTAGACCCAGTAGATCCCAGAAGCCCAGTGACTCTAACAAACCCTCCCTCTCTCCCTCCAGACGATAGTGGAGCTCACCCAGGAGAGGGACTGTGTCCAGCTGTCTCCCCTCGCTCCCTATCCAGCCCACTCCCCCAGTGGCTCGCCCAGCATGAGGAGGACCGAAAGCCGACAGCACCTCTCTGTGGAGCTGGCCGACGCCAAGGCCAGGATCAGGCGCCTGCGACAGGAACTGTAAGCACCGCAACCATATCGGTTAGATAAGTATTTAAATTGTGCAAATTGGGGGGCAGAATTGGAGGGAAACAGGAACTGTAAGTACTTCAATCCCATTGGTTAGAATCAGACCAGAAGAGGAACTAAAGTACTAAAACTTCATTGGCTGGAAATGGATGGTATAGACTGTAAACACTACTCTCCTGATGCTAAGATGATGCCATTGGTCATGACTTGTGACTTTATGGGCTCCTTTGAAAAATCAGACATCATTGTGTCTGTGTGATGGTTGATGTGCCATCGCTCTATAATGGACTTCTTTCATTACTGTTTTGGAAATATTGTGTCAATCTGTTTTCCTGGAAGTGAAATAATTCCTAGACTGTTGTTTGTGACAGCCTAATTTTCCCACTTTCTGAACATCAAATTTAAAATGTTTGACCCAACCCAAAATGGTACACAGGGTTTGCACTGGAATTCCTGGAATATCATGGAATTTTGAGAGGTATATTTTCAAGACAGGGAAAGTCAGACAGAATTTTTGTGTGGGACACTTTACAGAAGTATACCAGAATGTATTTAATAACTTTGTTTCACACATTCATTACATTAGCTTGTGGTTTTAGCTGTTTTTATTCACAGCCCACGGTCCAACTGAGGTGGAAACTAGTCTGTTTACCCTTTAGAAAACCATTAACAAACCAGGAAGGAATCACATACCGACTTAGTTGGAAAGTCATGCAAAAGTGGACAGTATCGCTCTTGTGTTTTGTCCATTACGAACACACTCCCTCAGTCTGTAGCCTTCTGTAGTTTTGAGTATTGAGCGAGTGCAGGACCTGAACAGGATGCTGACGGTGGAAGAGCAGCAGTGACAGGGCAGAGAGGAAGACTGATGGAGAACCACGATCCATTTCTTCCTGACATCTCTATTACTCACACACCCCTGCATTAACGCACACACACACAAACACACACTATACAAACACATATATAAATACACACTCACACAACACAAACCTTGGGGAGACCTTTTAAATTGTAGCCATGAATAATAGAAGTTCCTCTTTAAAGCTCTATAACCCGTTGCCACACTGAGGCCTAATGGTCAACACTGGTCAGTATTAGCAGGAAAGGAGGGGCCTCTACCAGACGTGCCTCCGTTTCAGGGGGGAAGTTTGTCAGTGTTGCACAAACACACTATGTAATTTAATAGGTAGGCTGGCGTCATGAGGTCGGTGGTGATATTGAAGTGCTTTGACTGGGTCTCTTGATGTATTGTTGTCGGAAGCTTAATACAGAGAAAGTGCTTTAGGTCCATCGAGGCACAAATAAAAGTCTACTGCCGATCTGTCTTCCTGCTCCAAAACATTTTCAAAATTCAATCTTAAGTTTAAGTGGTCCCGTGTCAGATTTCAATGTTGTTCTAGTCTCCAGCTGATTCAGATGTCTCTGTTTTGAGTTTATCACAGATCAGGTCACATAAGACAAATTTACACTGGGCAAACTTGGCCTACTGTAAATGTATTTCAGTTGCTCCATCTTTGAGACCCGAAGTCGATCCATCACCATGACAACCTAAAAATAAATACAATCTCTGGGTGTTTTACAGATAGAAAGTTATTTTTTTTTCATAAATACTGCATTTTTTGACAATTCAATTAAAATCGTTGGTTATTTTAAGCTCTTTTCAATACAAATTGTCAGTTCAATGAATGTGTTCCTATGAGAGTTTTGCCTGGAAAAGGGGACCTGTTTTTTTCTAAGGTCGTCAATAGTAGTCAATAGGTCGTAAACAATAGTTCTGGATTCAAATGGATGGCAGGCTAACCTCTGCTTGGTCCTCACATGACAAGAGAAAAGTATTTCCTCATGAGCTTTTGATCCATCAGTGTGGCTCTTGTGCTGAACTGATCTGACATCCTCTGCTGCAGGCCGATCACTTAAACATCCTTGACCTACTTTATGATGCTTTCTTCATTGGACCCACAGAGGGCTACAAAACAACAACCAACAACAAGCTGCTGAGATCGTTTTCATTGCTTGTTGGTTTCATTGCTTGTTGGTTGCTATGGAATTGTTTACTTGTTGCTGCGGTGTGTGTGGTTAGTGGGGTACAGTGGCACCGTCATGTGATGGGGCCGACATGGGGCCGAAAATGGACTTTTGCCGATGTGCTCTGGTCACATTCTTCTTCTGTGGGGCAAAAATTAGCCGAGTGCCTTTGCTGTCTGTGTGCATGTTGCTGATTTGTGGGTGTTTGTATCTGTGCATATGTATGTGTGCATGCAAGCATCTCTGCAAACAAGTGTGAGTGTGTGTGTGAGTGTGTGTGTGTGTGTGTGTGTGTGTGTGTGACCGACCAAGTTAAGTCAGAGCCTGGGGGTACTGCTTGGTGTTTCCACACTGTTCTGTCGTTAATGCTCCAGTTAAAGCTAGTGTGGCTTGGCAGCTTCAACTCGCCTCTATTCAAACTCAACCACACACCCGGTTTTCCCCCTACCAAACACCGAGGGATTGAAGAATTGTTCTCAGACTTGTTCCAGTTGCATTTCTAGAAACCCAACACTCTTCCAAAAGGAGTCTTATGAGTGCTTAGAGAAATACATAATGCCTTCAAATAATCTAATCCTATTTTCAACATTGGGCCTGCTCTTAATTGTATATTGTGGATCAATAAGATTAGATGATGCTTTTTTTTTGGTTCTTTCTATTCTTTGCCGTGGGGCGTGCAGTTCCAGCAGTCGGGGCGCTGCTGCTGCTGACTGGATATGTGGGGAAAAAGGCACAATGTTTGTCTTTTCTAATGTTCAGTATTGAAGCTATAGAGTGGGTGGGTTTGTGTGTGTGGGCCAGAATGAGCCAGCTCCAGGTGGTACTAAAGTGATTGCTGTTGAGGTGAGGCTGAATAGCTGATGACAGCATTTGTTGTTGTAGCTTTATACTTGAATGCTGCATGTACCATAGAGTTGTGTGTTTAGTTCAGTTTAAATTCAATTAGTTCAACAAGTTTCATTTCAGATTTCAAAATGACTGAATTGGAATGGACTTGACCCAAACTCTGGTCTTATACTTCTCCTATGTGGACCAAAAAGAAAAAAAAAGAGAGAAATTGAGTTGGTTCTCAGTTTGACAAGAGTCTATTTTTGGATTAGGGTTTAGATGGGGATACATACACGGTAAAGGTCAGGCATGTATTAGACAAGGGTGAAGGAATGAATGTTGCCAATGGAGGTCCTCACAAATATACCAATGCAGAAAAGTGTGTGTGTGTGTGTGTGTGTGTGTGTTTGTGTTTGTGTGCATAGATGCCCGTGTGTTAAACCATTACCATCAGAGGAGCCAGCTGCAGCCATATGAGCCCTAAACTAATCTACCATGCTGGAGTTGACAGGTGTTTGTGATTTGGAGAAGGAGGTGTGTGTGTGTGTGTGTGTGTGTGTGTGTGTGTGTGTGTGTGTGTGTGTGTGTGTGTGTGTGTGTGTGTGTGTCTGATGAAACAAAAACAGACCGGGCAGGGGGGGTGAAGTAACATCCTGCCTGCATATCAATTCCCCAAAACTCCCACCTTCCAAATTCAGCCATGGGCAGAGGAGGACGAGGTGGGGGCAAGAAAAGGACGACATGCTTTCCTTAGTGAGATGCACGCCAGAGAGCTGTAATCACATAGGCCATCAGATGTTCAGTGGAGCAAGCAGTCTGACACACACACACACACACACACACACACACACACTTTTCTTCAGAGCAGTTTGACAGATTCTCCCTCTACAGTAGGAGCCTGCAACACACACACACACACACACAGCAAGCGTCAGGCTGCCCCACCTCTCTCTTGCTTCTGTTTTTAAACAAATGATAGAGGAGAGCATTTGATTGCTGTGTGTGTGTGTGTGTGTGTGTGTGTGTGTGTGTGTGTGTGTGTGTGTGTGTGTGTGTGTGTGTGTGTGTGTGTGTGTGTGTGTGTGTGTACCACTCACCCAACCAGATGTTATCTAGATTCTATCTTCTATATAGGTGTAGTTCTACCAGGGGGAGTTGGAGCCCTGGAGGCAGGCAGTTAGCAGATTTGCCTACATGTTTACCTCTGAACTGTCACAGGGTTTGGATACTATAGATATACTATATAATGTTATTTTATAACCTATATACTATGTACTATATAATGCTATTTTCTGACCTCTTTCCTTCCTTTTTTGTTCCGTTTGTCATCGTGTATTATGCTGAGTGAGCATGTCCAGCAGAATGAGGCTGTTTATTGACAGGCTGCTGGTCTGACCCTGTTGACCCGGCTGGTTTAACTAAAGAAACTGGGTTAGTGGGTTGATTGATATGTCTTAGACTCAAGATGTGGGTTAACTCAGAAACAACCAGAAGTACTTACTTTTTCTAACTCGCCAACAAAGGCCCAGTGGTTTGATGGGATGTTGCCTATTCCAAGTATTGCTGTTACAATAAACTTTTAACTGAAAGGGTTTGATGCCAAAATCTATCCATTAAATGGTACCTGCAATTAATTTAACAATATCTAAGAAATATAGCTTCTTTTATTCAAATGTTGCCTGACATGACAGAAAAGTAGGATAGTCAATGGATAGTTATTATAACAAATCTTCCAAAATGGCAGGTCATTTTACCTGCCTTCATCCGATCTGTCCTTCCTCTCCATCTCTGTGACTTTCTCTGACCTTTTTGTTCTTTCTCCCTGTTCCTCTCCTCTCTCTGTCCCTCTTTTCCAGAGAGGAGAAGAGTGAGCAGCTTTTGGACACCAGACAGGAGCTTGAGAACATGGAGGTGGAGTTTAAGAGGCTTCAGCAAGAGGTAACGACACACACACACACACACACACACACACACATATGCTCTGCTTCAGTTCCCTCCACCTGCTCTCTCCTCCTCTGTCCAAGTGCATACAGTACTTTCTTTCTCCTGTGCTGCCAGGCTCTAATCAACCAGCTGAGGGCCTTAGCTCATTATGGGCTATTAGAGCTATCTTTAGTTTAGCAATAGCCTGACATGGCTTTTGATGTAGCGTGGGTGGCAGGCAGGCTGGCTGGCTGCAGTAAACAAGGTGAAAGAGTTCAGGCTGCAGAGGAGGAGTATGCACAGTATCTATTAGTCGGGATTATGAAAGTTTTGTGTGTGTGTGTGAGAGTGAGAGACAGAACGGAGAATAGACACATACTCACATATGGACATAATCTGCACATGCATGATTGATAGAGAGTTGAGTGTTTGTGTGCTAATCATTGGAGATTGAACCCACTGAATTGTAAAGATGTCTGTGGGTATGTTGGTCTGTCTCTTTGTGCTTGTGTGAGTCTTTTTCTCTGCTTTTGTCTGTGAGTCTACAAAATGTACAAATGTTTGTGATTATGTGTGCATGCACAGGTGGGTGTACGAATGTGAAAGAAGAGACATTGTTTGTGCACATATACACATAGTGTATAATGTACACATGAACGTATTTCTACATGCTCTTCATTTGGCTCTCCTCTCCCTCAGAGCTACCAGCTGCTGTCGGATGCGCGCTCGGCCCGGGCCTACCGCGACGAGCTGGACTCGCTGAGAGAGAAAGCCATCCGCGTGGACAAACTGGAGAGCGAGTTGAGCCGATACAAGGAGAGACTTCACGACATCGAGTTCTATAAGGCCAGAGTCGAGGTACACACACACACACACACACACATCGTTGTTTACGATTGCGATACTCTCTGGAGCTAGCACACAACCATTGGAGCAGTGATTGTGAACCCCTGTGGGATGATTTAGTGGTGCAGCTGACATTAAAGGAATAATCCTTTCATCCAAACAGTCTAAAGTCCTTCAACTGATCCTTAATCCAAACATAAACAAAGAGTCCTGGCACAGAAAAGCTTTTTTAAGTCCTACTTCTGAAGAAGATATATACTACTATATATGTATATACTGTTACTACCATTATATCCACAATTTTTACTATTAATTATACTGCTATTGATAATACTGATAATAAAAACAATAGTAATGACGATTTTCTCAAGACAATCTATCCAAAATAAATTGTTGACACGGTGTGCGATTTCTTTAACCGGTGGTGTGTGTGTTGATATGGTGGTGGGGTGTGTAGGAGCTGAAGGAGGACAACCAGGTCCTGCTGGAGACCAAGACCATGCTGGAGGAGCAGCTGGATGGGAACAGGGCCCGGTCGGACAAACTGCACCTCCTGGAGAAGGAGAGCCTGCAGCTCAAATCGAAGATCCACGACTTGGAGATGGTGAGATGGATGGATGGATAGATCAATGAAGAGATGAATGATGGATAGATTGAGTAGTGTATCGATAGATGGATGGATGGGTCATTAGTTAGTGCATCACTAATGGAAAGCTGGATCAATTGATGGAGGAAGGGAAGGAGAGCAGGGTGTACATAGAGAGGGATGAGAGGGAGAGATGGTGAGCTAGGCAATAAAAAATAGTAAAAGATGCCGACAGTCTTTTCATTTTGTCTATTAAACATGTTTTTAGTCAGTTCAGTATTTGCGCTTGTGGTCCTAATACTGCCTGAGATGTTGAAACACCTCCCATGTATCTGCCGTCTCTAGGAGCGCGACCTGGACCGTAAGCGTATGGAGGAGCTGCTGGAGGAGAACCTGGTGCTGGAGATGGCCCAGAAACAGAGCATGGACGAGTCCCTGCACCTGGGCTGGGAGCTGGAACAGCTATCCAAGACCCCTGAACTGACCGAGGGTAAGGAGGGGAGGAGGTGAAAGACTTGGGGTTTAGAGTGTGAGATAAGGGGGAGGATAGGGTGAAGGGAGGAGGTAGAGAATGAGGGATGGAAGGTATAGGAGCCAAGGATCCAGTTGGAACCAGAGGGGAGGTAGATGTGGGTTTGTAGTACGTCTGAAATCAGGTAGTGAAGAAAGATGGGGGACGAGAGGGGCTGGAGGCTTCAGCTGGCCAACAGACTAGACATTTGGCCCGTGGCTCTTGGCCCCGGCTTCATCGCCACCCCCCCCCACCACTTGTGCTCCTGCCAGCTCCCACTGGGTTTTCTTTCCCCTTGGCTGAATCCTGTAATTAATATTCAGCGGATCCTCCTGGAGGATAATCTGAGTTTGGATTATAAAGGCTGCTAAGAGGGTTAACTAGCCAGGGATCTGGATAAAGACTGTAGAGGACTGTTTGTTAAAAGGCCTGAAAGGTTTAATGGATGTTGTAGTTATTGTAACATGTAGACTCATTATTGTAATCTTGATGGTTTTGACTTTTCTTGATCCTCGATGGTCTCTGTGTCATTACTCTGACACTTGCTTGCTTAGATATATTTGTGTGAATTTATCCAGTTGTGCTTCCTACTTAAACAGTGAGCTAAAATCCCTTCAACCGTATCCTATTGTCCACCCAGTCCCCCAGAAGTCTCTGGGCGAAGAGGTGAATGAGCTGACGTCCAGCCGTCTGCTGAAGCTTGAGAAAGACAACCAGACTCTGCTCAAGACGGTGGAGGAGCTCCGAGGAGCAGCCAGCCAGGACGCCTCGGGAAAACTGGCCAAAGCCAGCCACGAAAACCAGAGGCTGACCCAAAAAGTAAGCAGTGGACCTTGTACTACAGAGATTAAAACTAAATAAGTTTTTTTCAAAGGTTGGGCAAGACTTAAAAGGCAGTTTACAAGAAGATTTAAAATGATTTCTCAATTTGTTCTGGAGAATCTAATAACAAAATGTGTCTGTTAGGTTGCCAAAATGTGAGGAGAGAGAGAGAGAAATTGAGGTTTCTATCCTCCATTCTTTGTGTTTTCCTGCAGCACTGTTTAACTTTGAATGAAACTTCCCCTCATCAGATTTAACACCAACCATTCAGATCAGCGTCTGGGACCAGCCCCCCTCTTTAATATATCACCCTAACACTTGGCTTTCAGACGTTTTAACTCAATTGCAGGGAGAAAGGAAAAGGTAAAAGAAAGAAAGACGGAGGATAGAGAGAGAGGGGGGGGTGGATAGGAGGATGAAAGCAAAGCTATAAATCCAGACAGGCCTGCATTGCCTTTTCTTTCCCCGGCTTTGACACTCGAACGCCCCTCGCTAAGAGAAGTCTCTCAGCTATTTTCAGAAACATAAGCCTCTCTGTGCCCTCACAATAAAAAAGCATGAAAATTTGTTTCTCTCTCACAAAGGCGAGAGGGAAGCCAGAGTTAGAAATTTATTGCTGGGTGGCCCAGAGTCGAGAGCAAAACACATTAAGATGTGAATGCAGCTGGGAGGCTTGAACAATAGAGCGGGGGGTGCATGTTTATGAATGCCTGTGTTTGTGGCGCTGTTTTCACAGGATTGTATAGTAGCTACAATATATCATGGATTAATAATTGCACTGGCTCCAATAAGTAAAAGGTACTTGTTAAAGTCTTTACTTGTATGTGTTGGTCCAGCGTGGATGTGCAAACTGTGTTTCATCAGTAGAGACAGGAGACAGGAGAGGTGAAGTAATAGCGACTATGAAAGTTGCTTTCTGTGTCTCACTCTCTCAACAACTTGTAGTTAAGTTGCCTTTTGTCTGGGAGTTGGACAACTGACGATAGATTGACATGGCCAGGCAATCGGGGATACAGCTCAAGTGCAGTTTAAGCTTGAAATGATCTGGTCACCCTTTTTCATGGGCTTGTGATGAACCCATATGTGACAATAATGCACCCTCCTAACCCCCATCACCACTAGCATCTAGCACCAGACAAAACCTTCAAATCCAGTCAAGGAATTAAGGTCTGGAGTTACAATACTCTTTAGGAATTAGATAGTTCCAAAAAGATACTGTTTTAAATGCTATATTTCTGTGTGTGTGTTTGTGTAGCTGGGGCAGCTGGAGAGTGAGTTGACGGCAGACAGAGACTCTCTCCGCAGCGCCGAGTCGCTCAGCACTGACCTGATGAAGGAGAAGGCCTTACTGGAGAAAACTCTGGAAACACTCCGAGAGAACTCTGAGAGACAGGTACACACACACACACACACACACACACACACACCAGATATGAACGACTGCTTACATGCACACAATAATCTAGTTTAGGAGGTTCATCTAAAAACAAGATATCCATCATTCTCAAAATTGGACACATTCTTACAAAATTGTTGCTATCATGAAGGCAAAACTGCATTAGGGAATATAATGGAAGTTAATACAGAAACAACATGTTTTCACTTGCTGAGACTCCCAATAGTGGTGTGAGTTTGGATACCAATGACCGCATTAAACATTAACACCATGTAGAACAAACATGAAACATGAAGAGTCTGATTGATGGTGTTAGTATGGTTTCTGCATGCCCAAACAACTGCCGAGGCCGGTTAATATGGCAGCGCTCCACAGTCTCAGTTACAGGTTGAATGTTCAGGCAGTGATCTGATTCACATGGAGCATCATTTGATTAAAATGTCAATCTGACTAATGTCTTTATCTGAGATATCTTATCATATCATATCTTTATCTCAGTGTTACATACTATGTATACCAGAGGTTGCAACAACACTCAAACACACATGGCTTTGAGACTTTGCGTCACACTCGTCTCTTCACAAAACCTTTATTGATTCTTGCTCCAAGAAGCTCCAAGAAAATAACATGAGTGAACTATGTGATTGAGCCAAGCCTAGATTGAGTTTTCTCGAGCATAGAGGAGTCTTTCAGCAAATGATCTGCCTTTGGCACAGAAAACCTGCTAGGACTGTTTTATTGACTAGACAGATTTCTGCTGCTCCGTGCCCCAGATGAAATGGCTTGCCTGTGTCTGGAGAGTCTTTCTAGCGGTTAGAACAAAATGTGACGGCCTTGATCAGGTTAAATATTTGATTTGTAAAATCCTGCCTTGATGAGCTGCAGAAACATTCAGAAAACCTTATTCATAGACGATTTACAGAACAGGTACTAGGCAGGATTACTGTGGACTATTCTATCCAGATTGTAAACATTATGAAAGTTTCAAAATATATCATTTCAAAATGTTATTGACCATTTATGCAATCTTCTATATTCCCTGTAAACTGCTTTCTATTTCCACATCTGTTAGTTCTCTCCAGTCTGTTGAAAGGGTTTTGAGAACTCAACCTTGAGAAATCTTTAATTGGACCAAATGAAAATTTGAAGTAGATCCTCTGTGTAACGGCGACAGTCACATTCTTCCCTTAAGCCTCAGCACACACTAACTCATTTCACCACAGCAGACTGAAAGAATCCATTGCATAGCATCTTTTAACCCAATTCTGAAAGATGTTTTCTAATGTTTTAATAGTTTGTAACATCATTCCCATGGTCTAGAAATGAGAGATACTGACACATTCACAGAAATGCTCAATCTACATTGTCCTTGTAAAATAAACTCAATAAGGTGCTCTGTAGGCTCTTTAAGTGCAGTCAATCAGTACATCTCTTCACCAATGTTAGCAACACAAATGTGTGTACTTGGCGATTTAAAGTAATTCTGATCATCAAGTATCATTCAGTCAGTCAGTCAGTAATCAAACCTCGTGTCCCTTCCCCAGTTGAAAGATCTGGAGCAGGAGAACAAGCACCTTAGCCAGACGGTGGCATCCCTGCGGCAGCGCTGCCAGGTGGGTGCCGAGGCCCGGGTCAAAGATGTGGAGAAGGAGAACCGTGTCCTCCACGAGTCCATCTGCGAGACCAGCGCCAAACTCAACAAGCTGGAGTTTGAGAGGAAACAACTGCGTGAGTGACATGTTATGTTGCAGGTTTTGTGTGTGGCTGTGAATTTTTGTTAGTGGCTTCCGTTTGTATAAATCAATATCCCAACTTAACTCATTTCTCAAATCTAACCAATACTTGTGCGTCCATGGAACTTCCTGACGAGTGCTTGCGTCAATGGCTGATAAAGAAATATTGAATGCTTATGAATGTGCGTGTACTTGTGCGTGCAGGTAAAGAGCTGGAGGTCATGAAGGAGAAAGGCGAGAGAGTGGAGGAGTTGGAGATTCAGGTGCAGAAGCTGGAAAGGGACAACGAGAGCCTGCAGAAGAAAGTGGCCAGTCTCGGCATCACCTGTGAAAAGGTCTGGTGGATTCTGTTCTCTGTCTCTAGTCTTTTCAGCATGCCCTGCCTTAGTAGCTAAGACTTCCACTTTTTGAGGTATTAGAGCTATTTCATGTTATTATCCCTGTGGATGTCAGCCTCAGGGAGAAAGAGCTCTTTGATTATTAGATGTATGATGTGCCATGATCTCCTCGAGTATAAAGGCTTAAGGTTCTGCATCAGAAAAAGGGAGCTCTTAGCTTTAGCAATGGAGATTACCTGTTTGATGTATTGGATCTTTTGTATGCCTATCCCCTGTTGGTGTTAGCCTTGGGTAGGACATCTATACTGCAGGGAGTTGAGACTTTCAGGGTTGGATGTAGCTGCACAATGGCAATATTACCATTTTTAACAGTATTTTTGAACCCATGCTTTTTGAACCAAGCACTTGGGTCCTCCTACCTCTGGCATTAATATGAAGTTCTACTCCTTTTCCTCTTCCGTGACTTATTTCTATGCAGGTATCTTCCTTGGAGAGGGAGAACGCTGAGCTGGAGGCAGAGGGCCGTCGTCTGAAAAAGAAGATGGATGCTCTGAAGAACATGGCCTTCCAGTTGGAGGCCCTGGAGAAGGAGAACTCCCAGCTGGAGCAGGAAAACCTGGAGCTGCGGCGCTCCGCGGAGAGCCGCCGCTCGGCGGGGGCCAAGGCCGCTCAGCTGGAGGCAGAGAACAGGGAGCTGGAGAGCGAGAGGAGCCAGATGAAACGCAGCCTGGAGCTGCTCAAGGCCTCCTCCAAGAAGACCGAGAGATTAGAGGTAAGATTTAAGGCTAGGTCACACTAGATGACTTTAATGCTGATTCTAAGGCTGACTGGACCATCCCAACAGGTCAGGACTGGGGGCCCCGACAGTCAGTGCAGATTATCCAGTAGTGTGAACAGGCTAAAGACTGCACCCACCCCATGACTCAAGATCATTCAGACCATGACATTTTTTTCACATGTTTGATTTTACCCAAGAGCAGTTGTTTAGTCTGTACTGACCTTGTTGGGACAAGCACTTGAACTATTTGTCTTGCAGCCCTAAAGTTTAAGGACTGCCATTACTATGACCACTATTAGAGCTTATACTGCTACTGGAGAGTGACAGGATCCAGCTAAAATGCCACCTTGAGCTGCGCAGGGCTTTCTCTGAGAAACTGGCTGGAGTGACAAATGACTTATTATGATTCTTAGGTGAGGGGGGGGGTTCATAAAACTAGTTCATGAAATGCTTTTAATATCCTAATCTGGTTATTCCTTTCCCAGGTGAGTTACCAGGGCCTAGATACAGAGAACCAGCGCTTGCAGAAGGCTTTAGAGAACAGCAGCAAGAAGATCCAGCAGTTGGAGGCCGAGCTCCAGGAGGTGGAAACTGAGAACCAGACTCTCCAACACAGCTTGGAGGAGCTCAAGATCTCCAGTAAACGCCTGGAGCAGCTGGAGCAGGAGGTAGGCAGAACTATTTTCTGATTCCCCCTATGTTCGTTCTGTAGCTGTGACCCATTCGTTGCTGAGAAATTGCCCTGAACTGCAAGAAAAAATGTCAAAATGAAATGCCCTGAAAACACAAACCCATGTAGAACAGAATAAGAAACGCATTTCAACCTCACCCAGCTGTAGAACAGACATGGAACAGGGACAAAATCCAAGGGGAGACATTGCCGTGGGCGGTATTACTGACATAGCTTCAGTTACTTTTCTGGGATGGACTGATTTTGCCTGGCAGAATGGGGCCAATCGGATTGTCCCAAAAGTGCAAACCCTACACATTTTGTGTCCCAGGCAGACTAAAGGAAGTGTGTGTGTGATATAACTGGAAGGATTTGAATTTAATGACTCAGATTTAGAAAAAAAATCACACATCACTGTCATATCAATTATACAGACATTTAGTGATGTCCACACATTGGATTCGATGAGCAGGGCAAGGCAGCCAGTTCATGCACATAATAGTACAACATGTTTCCATCAAATTTGGATTATTCCAGATTATTTATCCAAAAAAAAGATTTTTGAGAAATTGAGTTAATTTGAGTTAGTGTTTTATAGCCAAAACATGTATTTACAGGGCATTTACACTAAAAGTAATCCTATCAAATGACATTTATTCATCCATCCGCTCTGTTTCCATCCCTTCCCCTTCGCCCCCCAGAACAAGACCCTGGAGCAGGAGAGCTCCCAGCTGGAGAAAGACAAGAAGCACCTGGAGAAGGAGAACAAGCGGCTGAGGCAGCAGGCCGAGATCCGTGACTCCAAGCTGGATGACGGCAACCAGCGGATCTCCCAGCTGGAGAAGGAGAACCGCACCATGGGCAAGGAGATGATCTTCTTCAGGGACTCCTGCACCAGGGTCAAGGACCTGGAGAAGGAGAACAAGGGGCTGGTCAAACAGGCCACCATTGATAAGAAGACCCTGGTCACACTCCGAGAGGTATGAAGCTGTACCGTCTCTGAAAGCCGTGAAAACGATGAAAGCCATAAATGGCACTTTTATTTGAATCGATTTCACTCTGGATATAACTAAGAATCAATTTCAACACTGAATATGATGCTCAAAGCAAAAAATCTATTGGATGTGTGACTACTGGGGCCTGCAGCTTTTCTTGAGATTACCCAGTTGAATTATTGCTGAAGAACATATGATTATTGATGGGTATTGGTTGTGTACTTTACTGATTGCTTCTGTGTTATGAGCAGTAATAAAGACCAGAGCAGCCTATTAGATCGAGATGACTTTTCCATTAACGTCATAAACCTGGGTTATTGATTAATGAATGGAGGGTGGTAATGACCTTCAGAGTCACTCAAAGTGTGTGTACGTACGTGTGTGTGTGTAGGAGTTTGTGAGTGAGAAGCTGCGGACTCAGCAGATGAACAATGATCTGGAGAAACTGACCCATGAGTTGGAGAAGATTGGACTCAACAAGGAGAGGCTCCTGCATGATGAGCAGAGCTCTGACGACAGGTAACCAAACCAAACCGTTTCAGTCTGGAGCCCAAATGAGAAAGTCTCTCGTCTTGGGATCAGAAGCATTAAAACTTTTGTACTTTTGAACTAGTACTTTTGTTATGTGGGTCTCCACCAGAAACAGGCCTGTGACCCATTTGAGGTGTGGTGCTATGGATTGAATTCATCCTGGTCTATTGCAGAATCATCCTGTGGGAGATTTCTGAGACAATATTCTCCTCCACCTGTGATGCTCTTGCCAAGAAATTGTTTGCCCTTGATATATCGTCATTGAGGTTAATACATCTGTGTTTGCAGTCCAGACTGGATACACATGTACACACGCATAGCTAACTGTCCCTGTATGCTTAGGTTCAAGCTGCTGGAGTCAAAACTGGAGTCAACGCTGAAGTCATCTCTGGAGATTAAGGAGGAGAAGATCGCCGCCCTAGAGGCCAGACTGCAGGAGTCCTCTAACCTCAACCAGCAGCTCCGCCAGGAGCTCAAAACGGTCAGTCACACACACACACACACACACACACACACACACACACACACACACACACACACAAACACAAACATAGACACAAAAACAAACCCACACACACAGGCCAGGGGGCATCTACCACAATAAACACACAGCATAGAAACACATGCCACAGAAATCCACCCCCAGGAAACGAGAATACCAATCTGCCAGCTCATCCACTAGAGAACAGTGTGTCCCAAAACCTTCCCCCTGCAGTCTGAAACACTAAAACACTGAAAACACGGAGGGATTCTCAAGCCAATGCATTATTTATTCATCCACTCTTCTATCGCCACTTTATCTATTTATGAGGCGGAAAGAGTCTGGGAAAGAGTCGGAGGGGAGGATGTCGGCTTTTCTGACACAAATCCCATCCATTGCATCAGGGCTGAGTGGAAAGGTCTCCAATTGATGTTGTCTACCTTCATGTTGTGTTGTTTTTCTATGACTGGTTTGTGTCACAGAGTTTTCTTACTTCTTCTTCTTGTAGCATTTTCTCCATCTAATCAAACCAGGAAAATGGTTTCACATCCTCCAACTATTTTCAGGATACTGATGTTGGAGGAATAAATGTCAATGTACTGAATCAACCTACTGGCCGTCAGATACTATACAATGTAGTGTACAAGCATTTTCACTCTGTCCCTCTCTCTCTCCAGGTGAAGAAGAACTACGAGGCGCTGCGTCAGAGGGAGGAAGAGGAGAGGATGGTGCAGAGCTCACCCCCTAGAGGAGGGGATGACCCACAGACCGTCAGTAAATGGGAGAAGGAAAGCCACGAGGCCACCAGGGAACTGCTGAAGGTCAAAGACAGACTCATTGAGGTGGAGAGGAATGTGAGTTAACGACTAACCAACCTCAAATGTCTAAGAGAACGTAAGAACGTGCACATATGGCTTTATGTGTATGTATGCATCTTTTTTTCATCCCCTTTATTTGTGTGTGTGTTTCCCAGAATGCCACGCTGCAAGCTGAGAAGGTGGCCTTGAGGAGCCAGCTCAAACAACTGGAGACCCAAAGCAGCAACCTGCAGGCTCAGATAGTGGCCCTACAGAGGCAGACCGCCTCCCTACAGGAGAACAATACGACACTACAGATGCAGAACGCCAAGATACAGGTAAACCAGTAGGCACCTTTAACCATACATACTATGTAGTATGCTCAGATGGTGGCTCAGAGATAGACTGTCTTCCTGCAGAGGAACAATACCAGGATACTATTACACACCTCAATCCCTGCATACTATAGCACAGTGGTTCTCAAACCTTTTATGTCAGGCCCCCCTTTAACATTAGAAAAAATTCCGGGACCCCCATCATGAATTGATACTTGATTTCTATGAATGCTAATCATTAATATTGGATAATATTGGTAGGTAATAATGTTGAATATGTTGAGTTTTTTGAGGTGTAAAAAAAACCCCCAAAACAGTTTGCTTCTCCATCTTCTACTTAATGTAACGCAAATTATGATGTTTTTCTGTTGAAGTTCATCTCCACTAGAAAGCCTAGCAGTACCAACAAATTTTTTTCCCTCAGTTTATCTCCGCGCCCCCTTGCAGTACCTCGGTGCCCCCCCTAGGAGTCGCGCCTCACACTTTGAGAACCACTGCTATAGCACTTTGTAAACTTTGCTTTTGAAAAATGCTATAAAAATACAAATTGATATATTCAAGTTATTGTACCATCTAGTAGAATCTGCAAAGCTAAATAAATGCAGGCAGCTCTCTCCACCTTCCCTGCTCAGCTCCCTCAAATGGATTTAGACTTGTAGTCCCTGTTTGGCAGCCGTTCAAACCATGCTTACATCAAGGACACAGGATTTACACATGACCATGTTGCTAGCTGGTGTAGCTAGTTGTTTGCCTGTTTTCGTGTACAGGTAGGTGTGTGTGTGTGTGTGTGTGAGCCAGAGTGTGAATACACACACATGCTAGTAATGGTTGGCAAAACCACTGTGACCACAGCGGAAATATGAAAGGAAACATTTTCCTACCAGTTTTGTGTGGATGGAATTTAGCCGATTGGATACACAGTGCCCCCTACAGACGGAAAAGGCATCAACATCTGTTCACTTCCCATCCTTTGATGGTTCAGTACCGTTATTCCTAGTAGATCACCATCGCAAATAAGGATCTAATAGGTGTAGATAGATGTTAAAAAGTGATGGGTATGTTAAACTACTCTCAAATGCTTCACGTCCCCTCCTTTAATTCTCCCTCCAACCCCCCCCCCCTTCCCCTTTCTTCTCCTCTCCTCCCTCCCCTTCATCCTCCTCACCTCTAGGTGGAGAACTCCACCTTGAACTCGCAGAGTGCTGCCCTCATGGCCCAGAACGCCCAGCTGCAGAGCCAGCAGAGCAGCGTGGAGGGCGAGCGGGAGGGGGCGCTGAAGGACAAGGAGGAGCTGAGGTCCACCTACGAGCTGCTCCTCCGCGACCACGAGAAGCTGGCAGCGCTCCACGAGAGGCAGGCGGCCGAGTACGAGGCCCTGATCGGGAAGCACGGGGGCCTGAAGAGCTCCCACAAGAGCCTGGAGCAGCAGCACAGGGACCTGGAGGACAGGTGAGGACATGGGTGGAGGAGGATGTTGGACATTTTTTTGGACTTCTGTCTTCCTTTTCAGAGCTTGGAATCCACTGAATGGCTGACTGTTTGTAACTGTGTGTGTGTGTGTGTGTGTACATTGGTACAGGTACAAGCAGCTTCTGCAGAGGAAGGGGGAGCTGGAGGAGCTGGAGCAAACTCTGAAGGAGCAGCAGGAGAAGATGGTGTTGGAGAACCAATCCCACCGAGCCACGGCCGACCAGTGCAAACTATTCAAAGAGGAGAATGACAAGTCAGTCCAACCTGTAGCAAATGTTTGACTTTGAGACTATGCCAACCTGTAGTTTTAAACTGATACCATAACTACATCTACAGACTTCTCCTGAACAACTGCATTACCTCTTCCCAATTGAAGGTGTTTACAGGGACGCCGTATCATTAGCGAGACTGTCTGACTGATTGAGTTCATGGGTTTTTGATCCCAGTGACGAGTTCACCCCTATCCTCTCTCCCCCTGTCCAGACTGAACACCACGTATCGCCAGCTGGTGAAGGACAACGAGGCTCTGCAGCTGGACCACAAGAACGCCAAGAGCCAGCTGAACAGTGCCAAGCTGGAGCAGACCAGGCTGGAGGCAGAGTTCTCCAAACTGAAGGAGCAGTACCAGCAGCTGGACATCACCTCCACCAAGCTCACCAACCAGTGTGAGGTGAGTAGACGCTTCACTCAGCTCATTGAATGTCTTATATATGGTTGTTGAGCCATGTTGTGTTTTGGTTGTCCAACTCTTTATTGTATCTCTGTGTGTGTCAGTTCTTCAACCAGCTGTCTTTCGGGTGGTTTATTTTGTGTGTGCATGTGTGAATCTATGAACAGCATGGACCGGTTTTGTTGATCCAGCTGTATTTTGGGTCCACCGTCTCTTTAATGTCTGTGTTTGTGTGCGTCAGTTGTTGAGCCAGCTCAAAGGGAACCTGGAGGAGGAGAACCGCCACCTGTTGGACCAGATCCAGACTCTGATGCTACAGAACCGCACCCTGTTGGAGCAGACCATGGAGAGCAAGGACCTGTTCCATGTGGAGCAGAGACAATACATGTAACTACTACCGCTATATCACTGAGTCTCCGGTATACACTTTGAAATCAGATTTTTCCTTCAGTTACCACACACATCACTTCATCTCATAATATGTACATCCTTTAAAATGGAAAGTAAACACCTTGTCTCACTTGTTCCCCATCCATCTCTTACATTGACTTGAGTGTCTTACTGGATGTTCTCTCCTCTCCTCCGCCCTTCAGAGACAAGCTGAATGAGCTGAGGAGACAGAAGGAGAAGCTGGAGGAGAAGATCATGGACCAGTACAAGTTTTACGACCCCTCACCTCCACGCAGGTAACGAGCGACTTCATCTGGTTTCATTCTGTGGACACTGGAGCGCTGGTGAAGCACATCTGGTTTGAAAAAAACAACAAAAACTCAAAAGCAGCTTGAAAGTTATTTTGTTGGAAATTTGTAACTGTAAATTGGCTCAGACATGAATCCATGAAATACTTGTAAACAAGTCAATATATCACTGACTTGGTAAACATGGCTCTGTGGTGTTTATTCTCATCCCTCAGCCTCTGTGAAACTGTAGTCAACAAGCAGACTGAAGTCTCAGGATGGAATGTATCAAATATTGATGCCCTGCAGAGCTTTTAAACAGATGAAGTTTATATGGCAACCTTTTGATTTTGAGCATCATTAACTGGAGCGGTTGGTTCAGAGGCTCGAATGAAGTCGACATATGGAAGGAATCAGACAAAGTTAAAAATGACTTTGACCTTGTAGACCTTTATAAGGCTTCAAAACTTAGTCTCTATATGTTATATGATAAATAAATAGTCTAAACATTATATACTGTATATGTGTGGGAATGCGTCCACATTTTGTGACCAATTTCTAACACATTTGTGACAAAAGAACCTGTTTTCTTTTGTGTTTTTGATACTGCTGCTCAGTCAATCTCTCTCTTGCCCTCTCTCTCCCTCCTCCTCCCTCCCGTAGGCGTGGCAACTGGATCACTCTGAAGATGAGGAAGCTGATCAAGCCGAAGAGCCGGGAGCGGATGCGCTCTCTAACTCTGACCCCGTCTCGATCGGAGTCCAGCGACGGTTTCCTCGGCCTCCCCCAGGACAGCCAGGACAGCTCCTCCATAGGCTCCGGCTCCAACTCGCTGGACGACGCCCTCACACAGAAGAGGAGCAGCAGTGAGTTACATGCTAGACGCACATACACAACATACACACTCTGGCACGTACACACACACACACACACACCTACACACACACACACAGAGACGCAAGATTCAAGATAGACTTCATTTAATTTCACCCATGGCTGCTAGGAACATTTCTCAGGGGAGGGGAGAGTGGGGATGAAAGTAAAATGTTTTTTATCTCATTTACTCAAAGATTTATAGAGATCAGAGCATGATGAAACGATAAAAACAACTCCAGAAAATGTACTTATTGCACTACAAAATGGATTTCTGTGGATACTGCCTTGAAACGTGTGCGGTTCTGGCTGGCTGCTATTAACCACATCATTCAAGCTTATAGAGTATTTGAGAAAATGGACGTGTTACTTCCATACCATCTCTCCCCTACATCATACAATTCCACAATCAATCAAAAAAAAAAACCCACATAAAATCAATCAAGCAAAAGAAAAGCACCAGTGATCACATATATACTATATTGTGTGTGTGTGTGTGTGTGTGTGTGTACTATATATACTGGGTCCACACTGACAGACATGCATACGCTCATTCATGCACACACACAAGATACAAACACACGAGAAGCAGGAGCAAGAAGCAAGAGAAGAAGTAGTAAGTGCCTTTTGATACTAAATGCACATTGACAGACAAACACACTCCCTTACCTGCACATAAACACACACACACACAAAACACACTCTACTCCACCACATGCTGCATGTGGGTTTGTATGGTTGTATACTGGCTGAGTGGTTGAGTGGGTGTTTCTTCCCCTAACTGCTCCTCTGCTTCTTTATCTCTCTCTCTCTGCGGAAGGGAGGAGAGGGCAGCAGTCCAATACCCAAGGGCAGGGTTCCATCAATGGTATGCCGCGGATTGGGGGGGTGGGTGGGCGGGGCTTGTGAGCCGACTGTCCTGTCACTCGGGGCATGTTTTCGTGAGTCCATTGTCTGTGTCCATCAGCTGTCCTAGAGGTTACGGTTGAGCTGCGTGGCACCCCAAGATTGACTCTCAGCCCCGGACCAAAACAGTGGTGTGAAACAACATGGGGAGCGCTTGATTTCTCTTATCTTGTGCAAGTGATGGCCAAAGCATATGGGGCAGACGCAAAGTTCTACCCAGAATGCTGTGGTGGTTCAGGTGTGGTTTGGTAAAGCTACTCAGTGATTATGATAGAGGGCATAATGTCACCGTCCTATCTGAATGATCTTTCAACGTAAGGACCGTCTGTCTGTGCATGTGCATCTCACATAGATTCACCTTCCTCCATTGCATCAGTATAAGCCATAAGAACCTTCTCTTCCCATTTCTTTGGTCATGGTACAACTTTTTTCAAGTTGAATCAAGCGCACCTCAAGTTGTTCAATTATTGGAAAGTGCCTCTCCGTATATTTGGTCCCAGGTCTGTTTTACTTGCTCACGCTCTTTTCCAATGGGACGACGAGAAAGCTCAATAGCTTTCAGTCACAATCGTGTCAACCTGTTGATCTGTGCAGCTCTACTGTAAATAACAAGGGACCGCCCTCCAACGTAGCATCATACCTATTAAAAGTGTCTCACCTCGCTGCATCCAATCAATGCATGATATTTCAAAATCACGGTTGACAGGATTTGGTTTTTCAGAAAGATGAAGCATGAAAGTACAGAGGTTTGCCATCTTCATTCGTACTCTATTTTGATCATATTTGGGCTAGTTGTTAAAATAAACAAGTAAGCTGTTTTCAAGTTTACTAAACTAGTAAGGTACCACGTAAAATCCAGGAAATTATGCTTTGGCTAAACATAGAAAAATCAATCAATCATCAGAGTGTAATCGTACTTATTCTTCAGTAACTCGACCATCTGAGACTCACTGTGGGGAAATGGAAAAAAAGTCAGCTAAAGCACACGCAGGAATAATAACAATAAAAATATTAAATGATGAACAACACAATACAATATACATGTTAAAAGTACATACAACATACTAGGCATGTGCAGAACAGAGTTGGTACCTACTTTCCTCTGAGGTTGTAAGTTCTATGTGTTGCTATGGAAACACTGCGGTCTACCCTGCTGCTGTTCACCTGCCCTGGTCTGACCTTCTCACTCCTGATTGCACCCTTTAATACTCTTCACCTTCTGTGTCTCATGTTAATGTGTTGACAGTTGTGTGTTATTTGTGTGTGTGTGTGTGTGTGTAATACTTTGAAGCTGGTAAACTTTGAGATATCACTCATGACCATTGTCATAGGGGTGTTAGGTGTGTGTGCAGATAAAATGTCTGATTTGCCTGTGTGTGTGTATTTGCACATGCTTTCGATGCATTTCTATATTTGTCTAGACTTAAAGGGATCGTTCAGGTTTTAAAGAAGCCTGTTTTATTTATCATGAACTCATGTCAGTTAATCCAAAGAGTATTTGTTCCAGTATTTTGGTGATTGAAAAATTGGAAATGTGAATTGTTTTCACAATGTTAGCACATGTCAACGGGGCTGAACGCCATTTATCTGGGGGAATAAAGATGAAAAGATGTACAGAATCAGTGCTTCAAAACATTGAATATATACAGTGTGCTTGTATGGTTTCAGCCCCATTCACTTGCATTGGTATTTCTAACAAATCCTAACAACTTCTGTCTCCATTATCTCAACAACCAAAAGGTGTAAATGTTTTTTGGATGAACTGAAATGACTTCCAGTTGATGATACATCAGATGGGCTTTGCAATAACATGCTCCACCCCTTTAAGTTATCTGTATTGGTGGTTAGTGGTTGTGTCTATTGAATGGTTGTCTGTTTTGTTCAGTTGAGTGTCCAGGGGTCCAGCTCTCTCTGCAACTCTCTCCCCTGGGTCTCTCTGCAACGTTAACCAACATCCCTCTGTTCTACCCTCCTTCTCTTTTGTTTTCTTTTCCTCCTCCACCACCCTTGGGTTTCTTCTGTCGCTCTCTCCCCTGTCTGTCTCTCTCTGTTTGTCTCTCGTCTGTTTCTGGCTGTGACTCTGACAGCTCTGAAAAGGTTGCCTTTCATGAGGAACAGATCCAAGGACAAAGACAAGGCCAAGGCCATCTACCGACGCTCCATGTGTAAGACCTCCGTTAGCCGCCACGCTAGCCTTCCTCTTCCTCTCATTGCTACGCTAGGAGAAACAAAGAAGGACTGGTCATTGATGTCAAGAGTCTTGCAATGCAGGGGGGTATGAGCAGAGCATGTAGGGCAGTATGGCCATTGCAGTTTTCAGTGGCAGCTCTGCTCGCTCCTTGCCAGCTAATATTGAGGACATTTATTCAGGACGATGTTGGGGCATGTCACCCTGGAAATGCTATGTAGGTCATTACATCATCACAGCCAAAATGTCATAGCTTTACAGAGGGGTTGGAAAAATAGTCCCTGTGGTACAGCCTGACAAAACCATGTCTGTCAGTGGTTCTGGATGTGACATCTTATCAAGGTTTTCTTAAAAACAGTGGTGTAAAAGCCACCATACCTCCATGTTTGTGTCTGGTGACATCAATGACCTGTCCTTGAGTTTTCTTCCTAGTACCAACCCCCCCCCCCCCCCCCCCCCCGTCACCTCCTCCGGCTTGCGCCTGCCGCCTCCACTCCCTCCTCCCATAGAATATCTACTGTTAGCTTTTAACTGTCAGCTTTCACCCATCAGTCTACTAATAGATCAATTAATAATACCAACCTGACTAACTGTTGGACTCCTTTTGGGTCTGGTTAAAATAATCCTATACAAATGAGATGTTTGTGACAGAAACTAGAGCTAACCTCCCTGAGAAATAACAACGTAAGAACTAATACGTCTGTCTTACCTTTAGTCGGGTCTAGTTTAACCTTGAGGTGTGAATCACTACGCAGTGGGCAGCTTATTGAGTTCCCATGTGCTCTATGGTTTGTTGGCATATACTGTATGTGTGTGTGTGTGTGTGTGTGTGTGTGTGTGTCTGGGGGGGATCTGGGCTTGCCTTTCATGTGCCTGTGGTTTTGGTTGCTCCCATCTTTCACTGCAGCTGTACAGGCATGGCTAATAAATCACCACCATTCTATGATCACTGCTGCTCGCACTCACCATGGAGGACTTGAAATGGAGCCTTCTCTCTCTCGCCGTCTGTCTGTCTCTCTCTCTGTCTATCTCTCTGTCTGTCTGTCTCTCTCTGTCTCTCTCGCCATCTGTCTGTCTCTCTGTCTGTCTGTCTCTTCTCTCTCTCTCTCTGTCTGTCTCTCTGTCTCTCTCTCTGTCTCTCTCTCTCTGTCTGTCTGTCTCTCTTTCTCTCTCCTCTCTCGGTGGCCTGCATTTCAGATCTTATGCTGCTGACATGGACTTGTCTTGCTCTGATTCTGGTCTGTGTGTGCTGCTGCTGCTGCTTGGAGCAGCTCTGCATGCTGTCATGCTACTCTGTCATCCCGCCTGGCTCAGTAGACCAAGTGCATAAAGATAGTAGCCTCCAAAAATGCATCTGGCTGAGATGAGCCAGGAGGACTGAATGATGACAAAACACACAGCTCCTGTCTTTATGTATCTTGTCTAAATCCTTTAAATTACTTTTATTTATATGCTTTCACCTGCCTGGAGTACAAAAACGGCCAAATTTGATTCCCTTGTGTTTTACAAGATGAATGTATGACAAGTAGACTTCAAGTAGTAATTAAAAATGATCTTCCTATTTCTCCCTCCTTTGGCCCCACCATCTCATATCGAGGACCTAAGGGGAGACCTCACCATCTGAGGGTTTAAGAAGATCATCACTTTGTGTGTTCTGCCCTAATTAATACATTCATTCTCAAGTGTGAAGGCTGAATGCCCATCGACTAGTCCACCACAGGGTTAAGCAACTTCTAGCAGTCTGTAGGACTTCTCTTTCCTGCAGGGCTTCTCTCCAATGCTTTAATTTGTGCCATTTTGCATCCCCAAGTGCATTTTGATGCACATGACATTAAGTTACAATGTTAGATGTATAAGGCTACATAAGGCAGGGCCATGTCTTCAGGTTAAATGAAATGCTATCTAATGTACCTTTTTCCATCCATCCATCCAACCAGCCATGAATGACTTGCTGCAGAGCATGGCGGTGGGAGGGGGTCCTGGGGCCCAGTGGGCGGGCAGCACCGAGAACCTAGAGGGAGCTGAGGCTGGCGAGGCCGACATGACGGGCACCAGCAGGCGCAGCGGGCAGCGCATGAAGGAGCTAGCCTTTTCCACCAACGCCATTGACTGTGCCGCCCTCACACTGCCCACTGCTAGCCATAGCCGGGCCAAGCACCGGCTTCGGGTCAAAGGTTAGGGCATAGGTTTTGTTTCTATGTGAATAGGGGCAGACAGATGCATTGAGATCCTGACGTTATCAGCTTGTATTTAACGTTTAATTGGACATATTTCAGTATTGTACATGGGTACACAGACGTCTGGCATATAAACGTAGTCAACGTAGGTGATGAAATTTGTTCAAATCAGGATGCAATTACCTGTCCTCCTCCTCCTCCTCCTCCTCCTCTTCACAGCACTCTCCTCTGCCTCTGTCTCTACAGACAATGCCTCCTGTGAAGATGTGGCAGGCTCCTCAGACGACCCCAGAGGTCAAGGTAAGACGCTATTTGACATGCCATCAGCATCAAGGAGTAGACACATTTCAAATGACAAGGAAAAGGATGGGTACCCGCAGCAGTCTCTCAGGGAGTGCTGGGAATCGGAAGGCAATGAGAAAGGACTGAAGAGCCCAAAAAGCAGGTCATGTCCTCAGCAGCCCCACTGCTCAGCTTTGGGCTGCCTTCTCGCCCTTGGATTAAGGTCTACAGTTGGAAAAGTATTTTTATTTTCGTGAAGGAGAGAGAGAGAGAGAGAGAGAGATGGATCAGCCTACATTGAAAGTAGGATTGACTCTATTCCAGGCTGTAGTTATCCAGGGCAGTTAATCTGTGGCCGGGCAACTCTTCATCAGTTCTGTGCCACTCTGATGTAGATGACCCAGTTGTTCAACAGCCGCAAACCTACTAGCACACATTGCTAGCACTCAAGCTAGGTCTACACCCCATTTTCATCAGTTTGTTTATTGTCTCTAGTTGTTTACTAGCCTAAATGCATCTATAAGCCTGCTAGCAATAACATATTAGATGAAGGCAGCATGATGATTTCTGCCAAGCCGTCATACTGGACGTCTGCATGCGCCTGAGGGTGTCAAATTCAGTCTGCTAACTTCTTTATTTATAGACTTTGCATCAAAATATGGAATCTGTTGTCCCAGCGAATCAATAAACTGGTGTCCCATGGATGGAGTAGGTGAGGCATTAGTGCCACACCCAGAGTCTATTTAGCTGATGACTTCCCAGAATGCCCTCATAAAATCCCTTCCATTGTTTTGAGTGTCCATTAGGCCCATTCCTCTGTACCTGTTCTATAATGGAGGCTTTCCACTCTCACTCCAACGCTGGCTGGCTGGCTGGCTGGCTATTACCGGGTTGTGATGTGTCACCATTAACACATTCTAGAGATTTTGTTTGGCATACGTTATGGCTGGTACTTTACCAGTAACGTCAAGGGCTGCCACCACATTTTCTCAGCATTTCTGTGCTGAAATGATGCCACCTTTGCTAACAACGTCAGACCAGGTGAACGTCGACATTTGGATGCTTTGCACTGTGGGAGCAATGACGCCAAATCAGGAGGCTGCCGTCTTAATTCCCCTGCTCCACTGAGTACTGTACCTTAGATAACTGTACATATTATATTGTGTGTGTGTGTGTGTCAGGCCTACAGGTGTATAGCAGTGCTTTGGCTCTGTGTCCTTCCCCCGTTGAGCTGAGCACTACGTGCCGAGTCCCCTGTAGCATCTGTAGTAAGTGACTCCTACTTGGCACTGAACCCCCCTCAGGGTCACGGGGAGCTGCTGCTTTCCCAGACGTACAAACCTCAACGGGCATAATGAAAAGGTTCATTTTAGATTAGTCACGTGGGAGCACACAGTCTCACACGTCTGGAAAACCAGTATGGAATATCTTCACGGTCACTGGTTGCCAGCACTGCCGGTACAAAGACGACCAAGGGCAAGCTCATTGTGAAGGTCACGTCACCAGCAAGCCACACCCAGTATTTCCCTTCCTACCCTCACATCCTCACATCAGGATCCTCACATCTGTCTTCTGGTGGAAGTGATCTGTCTCTGGTCCCTCTCCTCTCCCCTTAACCACTAATATTTTACCGTCAGTCACCAACCCCCAGGCGTTCCCTTCCTCCTTTTCTTTTCCCAGTGAGCTGAAGGCTGCCTGCTCCTCCCTTTTTAAGCCTCTCGACTGCCCCTTTCCCCTTTAAGGCGGATTGGCCCTTTAACTTTAAGGTTCGCTGCCCTCCGTGTCAGTAATTTCTTTGTTTATTTTTGACTGGACATATTGGGGCTGTAGCCTGGCGCTGTTCCACCCCCTCCTGCCCCCTCTGCCTGGCATGAGCCATCTGCTGCCCCGGCGGGGTGTGTTCTGTCAAACTGTTAATTTGCACAAGTGTGTGCGGGTTTTTCCTGTTCATGTCCATGTGTTACTTTCTATATGTGCGTATAGGTGTAAGTATATATACATCCTAATTGTGTGTTTGTTTGTGTGTGTCCCTTGCCCAGCCTCCAGACCCTCCAGTCTCCATAGCAACAGGACCACCAGTAGTAATAGTAACAATAACTCCCACCTCACCTCTCCTCTGGAGGGCAAAGGTACGCTCTCCCCTCCCATAATCCCCCTCTCCTCTTTTCTTCTCTACCCATCTGCCCTTCCTCTCCTTATTTCCTCTCCTTAAGTCTTTGTTTGTCTTTAATGTGTCCTCCTGTCACAATAGAATAAAGTCGGTTCTTCCTGACAACCTTTTTTCTATAGGAAAGGGTTTATTAGGTTTCAAGTTAAAAGTTTGTATGTGTTACTGATCTTGACCTTTAGAGTCCGACCTTTACTGTCTGGCTGATTTTTATTTATTTGCTTCTTCGCCGCCTCAGGCACGTTGAACGGCAGCCTCAGCCGGCCCCACAGCGAGAGCAGCGGCGAGTTCAGCCTCAGCCTGGACCAGGAGGTGTGGTCCAGCAGCGGCAGCAGCCCCGTGCAGCAGCCCGCCTCCTCGCGCTCCTCTCACCAGAGTCCCCTGCAGCTGCGCAGGTCCCTGGACCCATCCACCACCACCCAGATAAGGAAGACTGGGTCTCCAGGCAGCGAGGTACTTTCCCTCCAACAGTTCCTGGATGAGGGCATCGACCCTGCTGAGGTGAAGCCCCGACTCTAGTATTTCTAAGGGATGAGTTATGTCACCGCTGCTGGACGGATACCTTCAGATAAATCCGACTTTTATGGAAACCAACCTGGCAGATCTTCCCACTGCTTTTTTGAAACTATACAATAGGTTTTGAAGTGCTTTCATGGGCCTTAGGGTGATTGAAAAAAACAAAACAACTAACAATCCAATTTCCGCACATTAAAGTTTTCTGTTGTATTTGATTGTTTCCTTCTTAAATCCAGTTCTTGCTTTTCCTTCTCTCACCTTTTTAGTCTGGCAGCCAGGAGAACCTCACTGTCGACTCTCCCCGCCTCTCCACGTTCTCTGAGCACGTGCAGAAGGAGCGCGCTTCCTCAAAGGGGCGGGGCATCTTGCGCTCGGCCAGTGGCAGAGCGGCGCTGGTCAGCTCGGATCGCCCCCCGAGATCCGCCGGCCAACCGGGGCGCCCGACCCTGCGGAAGGCGGAGAGTACTCGCGTGAAGGGCTCCATCCAGGTCCGGCCCAGCCTGTCCTCGCAGGGCAAAGCCACGTCCGTCTCCGAACGCCTGGACTCCGCTTCCTCCACGCTCCCCCGGGCCAGCAGCGTCATCTCCACCGCCGAGGGCACCACGCGGCGCACCAGCATCCACGACCTGCTGTCCAAGGACAACCGGCAGCCCGTGTCCGTCGACGTCTCTCCTCCCGTCGTCGCCGCCACCGCCGCCGCCAAGGCCGGGGTGCACTCCCAGCCGACCCCCAGTGAGTACCGCCCCAACAGCACCAGCTCCTACTCCGAGCCTAGCCACTCAAAGGGACCCCCTGCCGCCACGGCCCCCATGCCCAAGTCAGTCAGCTTGCCTTGCCATAGCTTGGAGGACCCAGACCTCTCCACCCTTGAGTCTTTCCTTGGCCCCTCCTTCACCGTAGAGTCGGTGTTCATGGACTCCATCTTTAGCGAGTCGGCGTGTAATAACCACCCCTTCCTGTCTCTTAACCCCACCCTAGTCAGCAACATCAGTGGGCCCCCTGTTGTGAATAAAGGGCACCCTCACCCAAACCCCAGCCACTCTCCCGCCCAAACCCAGAGCCCTCATAGCCAGTCAAACGGCCAGATGAGCTCTAACCCAGCCAATCAGAACGAGTGTAGCGAGGGTGGCGATGATAGTCATGTGATCAATTCGGACGAGTCGCCCTCACTTAGCCCGGAGGACAACCAATCCCTGTGGTATGAGTACGGGTGTGTTTGAATGACGAGGCAGGGTCTGGCCTGCTGATCTGTTCACCAGAGACTAAACTAACCGGGGAGAATGAAAGGATGGATAAACGACTGGACCCTGCATGTGTTTATCAGAGCGCTATCTATCTTCGCTGTATTTTGTTTCGTTCTTTTCAGTTTTTTCATGGAATCACTATTTTTTTTGCGGTTCTCACCTGTCCTGTCCTGTCCTGTCCTCTGTGGTGGGACTTTACTTTCATGAATGTTCTGCCGTCCAACAAGCTTCACCACATATCGGTATTTCCTCATCAAATCTCCGTTTTGCTGGCTAACATTGTACAAGACTATTATCTGCATTATTGGGTTCATGTATGGCGGTTAAGGCCTCGTACTATATCTGTGTATAGCTTCGACTCAGAAGGACGATTTTCCAGGAATGAATTTCACGTGCCGCTGAAATGCGCTGACTCATTGTCAGTGATACTGTCATCCATAAAAAGAAACTGTTTACAGCAGAATCTCTTAATGTCAGAAGCCGCTGTCTGCTGAATAAAGGAAGGAGTGGAGTTTGACAGAGAAAGGAGGATTGTGGGTCAGATCCCGTGGCAGCTTTTGTCTGTGGAAAAAGACGGAACAGCCACTAGAAGATCTATTTAGGGAGTCGGTCTAGGCTTCACAGGGCTGAGCAGCTATATTTAAAGGGATAACTTCACATTTTGATTTTTAGTTTGGTACTTCTGTTTGTAAGGCCACGTTGTGGGGGGAAAGATTCTACATGTGGTGTTCAGGCTCCCCCAAAAATAGCTTGTTGGCATTTCTTTTTCAAGCTAGTTTGTGGATAACAATGGTTTCAATTAGGATTGCTAACAAGCTTCTCTTGTGGTTAACCAAAGTGCCGGTACAGAAACATCCCCTTGTTTTTACAAATGCCATATGAAGAAAAGTATTAAGAACAAAACAAAGTAAACAAGTAAAATTACTAATGCCAAGATCAGTTTCAACCATCAATCAATGTGTCAGATAATAGATCCACTTCCTGCTTCCTCTTTATTTTGGTGTTTTGACGTGTGGGGGTAACTCTTTTTCACGGTGCACTCAGACTAATTCTACTGTATCAGCGCATCATTCACTAAATTGCATGGCTTTATTGTGTCTCGGTCCAATCTGAACCGCTCATTTTGATTGTTGTGATCAAAATGGTTATCATCTTTTTGTTTTTCTATTGATGGTGTTTTCTGTGTATGGTTTTTGCGTTTTTTTTTCTTTTCTTTCGTATAAGTTGAACCGATCAGAAGAGTCGTTCTGTGGATGGGTTGTACTCTGGTGGATCTTAATGGGTTATTGACAAAATGAAAAGGCTTCATTCCCAAAATGATCTGATATAGTTGAGGAAGTGGATGTTGACACAGAAGTTGGATGAACATGGAACTGCAGATTTGTTTTCACTCCTGGGCAGAGTTAACAAAATAGTGAGTCAGTAAAGCAAGTTGAAAAGTTGACGTAATGGATCATTTTGTGGATGAAGCAAACAGAATTTCATTTCACTTTCATATGCCTCCACACCGCAACTCCAGAGTGGATAGTATTTGATTGCTTTGTGTATTTTAGACAAGATCTTGTACAGATTGTTCTAAGCATCATTAAGTTATATTCAAGACAAGAACTGCTTTATGCACCGATGCTAGAAGTAGTAGTGTCACGCTCTAGTCTAGATCCTTATTTATTTATGCTTTTGTTTTTTGTATTGCTTCATTGTATTTATCTTAATCTACAGTATATATATGCAGGTATGCAGTAATTGAACCCCTTGAACCTTCTTTCCAGCGTGTAATGCCTCCAGATGTAACGTAAGCATTGCCTTTGTCCTACAGATGTGGAGGGCAGAAAGTCTAAAAGCAGGAGTGGGGAGCCACAGCAAAGCTCCTAAACCCCCCACACCCCCTCGTCTGTCTGCTACCATGCTGTGAGCGCGTGGTGAGTGAGTGCTGCTCTGCAAGAGTCTGGCAGAGGGAGGGGTGGGGTGGTGGGGGGTGTCGTCTTGTCTCCATGGGAACCTAAAATATGGTGTAACAGATGTCATTCATCCTGGTCTGCACTTGCTTCCCCTGCTAAGCTGTTACCCCGTCTCCGCCCCCCCTCCCCTCCCGTCCGATGCTCCACTGACCCTGTGGTGCCAACCGCCCGATCACGGAGCTTGACGAGGCCCTGGTCTGCATGGCATATGGGCTTTTTTTACCCATCGCTCTGAATGAGTGAACACTTTGCCTGTTTATGTGCCCCGAACCCTCTGGTTATGACGCAATGTAGTCCTACGACTCCAGTAGCACGCCGCGCCTTTCCCCCCACAGTGCTCCTCGTGGTGACTGCTGATTGGTCCTTAGTGTTCTCTACTGGAGGAGAAAACAAAGTGGTTCTGTTGCATTTTCAGGTTGTGGCCATGTGTGGTTGCTTATTGTTGCTGCAGCACTGCATGGCTTCAGTGTAGCACTGAAATCCTTCCCCCATTTCTCCTCCCGGCGATGCATGTGGAGTCCGTGCTTCCCTCTGTGTCCGCTTGTACGTGACTGGCTGTCTTTACTGATGCCATTTCTGACTTTTAACCTTTCTGTCTTTCTTTCTTTCTTACTTCTGTCTTAATCTTTCCACTCTTCTCTGCCTGCCTGGGACTCAGAGAGAAAAGTGACCTTGGAGCTGTGTGTCTGAAGCCTAGTAGAGTTAATCTGCTGAGACGTCTACAGTGAGAAAAGATTGTAAATCTCTCAGTTCCTTTTTGCTTTTTTGTTTTTTTGAACGTAGGACACTTCCGTAGAGAAAAGTGACTTCCTTTTCTGTTTTTGTTTTTCTTCCTTGAATCAAGGAAACGAAAGAAAAATACTCTCTTAAAAACATTGCGGTGACACTTTTCTATAAGGGACTGCTATGGCAAATTGCACTGCCATGTGTCCTTCGGTGTGACGGACTGCTAGACGTGCACTAGTCTCTGCAGACTAAGGTTACGGTGCCAACATTCACACATAGCCAAGAGGGTCATCTTAAACCAGACCATGAGGACTCCATTTTGGATCCTCTGTGCGACTTCAACATCAGATGGACCTTTTGCCCTTGGCCATTTTGATTATGACAAAAATAAAAAAATGCTTCTTTTTGTAAATGGGCAGCATGCACAAGCAACAAGGACATCTGTACTGTGGAGGCCAGGGGCTGACCTTTAGACATTCAGCCAGGCTTGTACAAACATTCATTTCAAAGCATGTCAACACAAACAACTACAGTAATAAAGTCAACCTACCAACAGACCAGTCACAATCTGCATGGAGCAATCAATCAGCCAATCTCCCCAGTTCCCTTATCCAATCAAAAAGGAGGACAATGTTTGGTGTTTTTTTTTTGTTTTTGTTTTTTTTGTCATTGGGATGCCAAAATGACTTGGACGGGAAGCCATACCAATTGTGTGATTGGTATCCATTGACTGCCAATCATAAGTGGAGGTTGTGTGATCTGAGACAAGAGGTTGTGTGGCTGATTATGGGAACGTTCCAGGTCACCTGTATCGCAGTTGGCAGCCAGGGCTCCTGCCATCATCCAACACATCCCTGAAGAAAACCTGACATGGTCCATTGGAACATCTCAGTATTTAATTTGAAAGGCAAGGCTGATTTTAGCAAAGTGTTACACATTAAAGCATACATACATACATAGCATCACACCGCCACCTGTCTGCTCTCTGAGGTGCGTATAGGTGGCCTGGAACATGCCCGGTATGTACAGAACATGGTCACGTTCAGATTTCTGTCGCTGTGATGAACATGATGATGATGACCCAGTGTTTGCTTCCTTTTCCACTTTTACATAAATCCATTTGATGTGATGAAAACTCATCCAGACTCCTGTGTGGTTTTTCTTTTCCTCCAGCACTTTGAAAGGTCAGCAGACAGACCGGCCTCATGATAATGAAATGAGGGAGTGTTTGTCTGTAGGGGCAGAAACTCCAAATAAACACAAGAAATAAGAGAGGGGCCTGCACGTAGTGGGGAAAAGAACAAAATGGTGTAAACCAAAATGTCTGTGTTCTTGCACCTTTTCAATGTTGCACTTCATTGAGTTGCTTCACCTCCTTTTTATTAGACAATTTATTCCAGTTCAGTCTGTACAGTCAGTGTCAACCAAATTTTTATAAAATGCCCTTTCTTAGTTCAATTGTTTTAGTAATCCAAAAGTAGTGTATCTTTTTCAAAAGTGTCTATTACCTGGTCAGGGTTTTTACAGTAAAATACTTAATAAATTTGTTTTTGTAATTAGATTACTGTAATCCTAGTTTATATAATCCAGTTACTATTCTGTTTTATTGGTTCATGTTTGGTAAAGGCCCTGTAGGATTGGCCAACCTGAACCCAAATCAATCTGCAGTATTTCAGGCCATTTGCCAGTTATCGCTCTGAGGGATGAGTAATATTCCTCTCAAAACTGTAGATGTCACATTCTAGTGAGCTCACTGTAAATTTGACTCATGTCTCTTGAGTCTCGTGGGGTCAATGCTGGACTGGTGGTGGAGGTAAACCATCATCATCAAACCATCAGGTCCAGTCCAAGCCATCACAGTACCTTGTCCTGTCTGAGTGATGGAGGGATGATAACACCGTGAAGTCAGAGGGCCAGGAAACTCTATTACAGCTTCAACTGAACAGAATTTCCTGAGGGCCAAAGAATGAAAACCTGTCTAAATATTAAAAAGATGCACTACGTTCCTTATCGCCTCTACCAGATTGACTGGTGGAGATATTTAAGATGCTACTTCAATAATTCCTGTGCAATATCATAACCATACCTGGTGGTTACTGTAAACACTGCAGTTAGGAGAAACTAAATGCACATATTGACAAGTAGATGTTGGAGCTTGTGGATGGAAACCTCACCTATGGGGAAAAATAAAAATACACTAGGGACGTCCTTCCTTGTTCTTCCTCAGTCTAGGATCAATTTTCCCCCATGGAGCAGCAAGTTTGATGTGGAAGTGTGCAGACATGTACAGAACCATACTGGTTATTTTCATAGTGTTGATAATAAACCCGTCAATAAGGAGACATGGACTGTACTTATTTCTGCAGTCAAATAATACTTATGACGGACCACAGTGAGCCCTTTAATATTTGAACATGGGAGTGGCAAAGGGCCTGATGCCAATTTAGCCTATCGATAGTGTCTTTAGCTGCAAACGCCAACTATATAACTATAACATGGGATTCCAGTTTGATAACTGCATGCACCACACAGGAAGATTTCCCTTTGCACTTTGTTCTATTTCTAAAAAGAAAAATAGTGCAGTGAGAAAACGGACACCAATGTTGAAATGTTTTTATTAAATACTTTTTTTCAATAATAACAAAGCTATGATGAACTAACATTCAAACAAACACTTGATAGTTTTAAATTCATGATTTTTATTAACTTTATGATCATGCAAAATCCAGCATCCAAATGAAACTCAAGAGTATAGACATGTAGCCCCTTAGTATATGGTTACAATGCAATCAATTTACTTAGAAAGGGGTACATACAAGCTAAGGCTTTTGCTAATCTTTTATGCTTTTAATGTGATACAGCACTTGGTTTCAATATTTGAGACAGAGCCGTTTCATTAACCTTGAGAATGCAAGTAACATAGATTTCCATTTCTTAAGTAAACACAGTGAAAAATATTACCAGAAAGTAGACATGCATATCACTTCCATTTGTAAAACTGCATATATAGTGTAGCTGTTGTGGTTTTTAAGTGATCCCGTTTCAATGTTTGTTTTAAGTCTATCAAGGCTCTCCCTCTGTCAGTCAGGTACTGTAATAATCTAACACACTGTATATTACAGTCAACTGCCAAAGTATTCCTGCAGTGGAATTGGTTCTTTTTGCTCTACGCATTTTTGTTTCAGATCAAAAGATGAATATGACGCAAAACTACTGACTGTGATTTATCCTTTTATATGTTAAAAATCTTTTGTAGGTAGTTGTTGCAATCAGTTCCACTGGACTAACGTGGTTATACTTTACTTTTGGTCACGTAAACAACACAATAACCTTTGCGTCTCATCAATACTCTGTCATGTTGAAAGGTTCAGCTGAAGCAGGGACTCTGGAATGAAAGGACTGAATAGTGAGCTAGTAGAAGTTCAATGTCCAGACCTTCAGCTACCATACCCAAAGTTATACAGGGTGTGTTCAGACGTCGGGTTACTAGTGGAGGAGTAGCGGTCAGTCAGTCATGATTGAAGTGCTGTAGGACAGAATACATCCTACAGCTGAAGTCACATTGCATCCAGAAAGAGGATGAATTTGGGGGTTGCCCAAGTGTCTCAAAGAAAGAAAAAGGATGATAAATGTCAGGAATGTATGACCTTGTATTGACCTTCAGTATTACTGTAATTTACTTGAAGCTTATTTGTACCTATACTCTGTTGAGTGAGGTCAGCTGCCTTTTCCTAAGACGTTTCAACATATAAGCAAACTGTCAGAATCAATATCAATAGCTTTATTTAGTCCTCAACATCCTCGTATCATATCAATCTTTTGATCAAACACGCAAATCTTGACTTGATCCAACTGTCCAAACACTTTGGCTGCTGACTGCAGGTCTATTTCCCTCAGGTCATTTCTTCCCCCCCTTGATGATATTCCCTTTAGATAACTTGTTGTGGAGTTGAAGTAAACTGCATTGTATTCTTTCATTTGAACATTCCCACGATGAACGAAAGCATTTTGTCCAGTTGGTGGCATCAACAGACGGATGGGCCACTGCCCACAGCACAAAGATAACTATTCAGACCCATAAAAAAACATCACATAGTTTCAGTACTGGTTTCACAACGCATTGTCATGGTGCAAAAAGTGGGGAACACAGTTTCATGGCATGTCCGATATGTCACAGCACTCAAAAGCACAGGCAGCCGATACAGTAGGGCGGGGCTCACATGACTAACAATATTAGATGGGAAAACTTCTTCTTCTTCTTCTGCGCAATTGTGTCAGTGTGACGTGATATGTGATGATCCAAAAGAACCAAGAAAATCAGTATCAGCTTTTGGGTGTCCACCAGCAACAGTCTAAACGGTACATGAGTTACTATGGAGCATCTTAGCAGAGAGCTGGGATAGATGGCAAGCCTCACCCCCACCCCAACCCCACCCCCGACCCCCCCCGGTGGTACAAATCACACTCACAAGTTTCTACAACACAGTGAAAAAACAGTGTTCAACCACTGACACACAGATATGTTTTTTTCCTTTTTAAAGGGAGAATGTTTGAGCTCATGTGCTTAAATGATGGTGTGCATTCCAATACAATTTCTAACATAAGTGTAAGTGTGTGTGTGTGTGTGTGTGTCTGATTTCTGTGTGTGTATTGGTATATTGCGTGTGGATGTGTAAGGGGATAACGGGCACAGTAAAAACGCCCTGGCAGCCATCGCCTCCATTCCTTTTAACCCCCCATTTTTTTTTATACGTCCGGCTGAAATAAACAACTCAGGTTAGCCGTAATAATATCAACACTAAAACACTAACAGCTACAACATTTACAACAGAAACCTTGACAAAAGGGGCCGATTCCATTGATTGCCATCAGCATGGGTCCCAAAAACCATCAAGCCAGCATAACCCACTTCCTCATCCCGTTTCGTCCAATCCCTGGCCAGCAATATGTCACAGTCCCTCCCCCTTAGCTGCATTCTCTTTTTAACATGCTTTTTTTTTTTAAGTGCCAGGACTTCACACAGAAGTACAGCAAGTCAAAACGGACACTATACAAATTTTTAAGAACACAATCAGAACAAGAGACAGGCATAAGGGTGACATCATCATCATTTTTATCATCGTCATCACATGGAGTGGTGCTAGTAAGACAATAATGGGGCTGGTCAGCGGACGTCAGAATAGTGACAGATGTAGAGAGTGAGGAGGAAGGAGCAGGGAATGAAGAAGGGAGTAGGATTTGAAGGAGTAGAGCGGAGGTAGGGTGCAGGGGTGGGACAGGAGGAAGGAGCAGGGGCGAGCGTAACCTGAAGTTGCAGAAAGGTTCACTCCCTCAGAAGAGCGAACGCAACAGCATCGAGTCTCAAGTCTCTGTGCAAAAACAGTACAGGCCATTAGACAGTTTTCTTTCCTAAACTCAAACAAAAACGTGCTCATGTGAAAATACAAAAAAAAAATGGTGGCGTGAGAGTCCATGCTTTCAGATAGTAGGTAGTTCAGCGAGGAGACAACGGGGAAAGAGGAGGGGAGCTTAACTGATGGCGCCCTCTAGTGGGATGGATGGATGGAGGCCTTCTGCAACTTCAGGATGGGCTGGCCTGGATGTTGTGTCTAAAGATCAGGAGAGGTTCAACCCTAAGGGACCTTGAGAATCTGTGTGTGTGTGTGTGTGTACATGTGTGTGTGTGTGTGTGAGTGTATGTGTGTGTTTGTATTTACACCTAGGGGCCTCAAAACAGAAAAAAAGCATGGAGCCTTACACCCACACACTCACACTAAGCTCCCCTCCCTAAGAAGTAAAGCATCTTTCCCCTTTTATCCTATATAAATATCTACTGTATGTATACACAATTCTATTAAATAAAGTCCCCCTTTGTTTAAAAATTATCCTTTTTGAACACAACATACTTTAAAACACATCATTCAGGAAATAAAAATGAAGAGCTTAACAATAACACATTCAAAAAAAAAGTCCCTTCAGTAAACTATCAGAACGCCGGTCCCTGTCCCCCAAGTTAATACATTAAAATATAGCCAACAGATGTTTAGTCTACACTTTGGTGCATTTAATTCTGATATTAGGTAATGATTACTTGCTCCTCACAATTTCCACACCAGCTCAATGCACCCTCACCTAAATAAACCAACAACTACCATACATACTTGTTAATTGTAAAATAAAGAACCAAACAAAAATACCTAAAATTAAAGGATGTGTTCTTCTGTTCTCTGCAGAAGACAAAAAAAAAACAAATTTTCTTCATATATTATAGTTAACGCTCCAATCCTTTTCATTATGTGTGTGAAGTTTTTCATTTTCCTTTATAATTTTTTTAATTTTTTACACGTTAATACTTTTCCCGACAGCGGACAAAACAAAGATGGGGAGGGAAAAAAAGGCCATGGGACAAAAAGGACCAAGACAGCATCACCCCTGTGTAGCCATCAGAAGCATGCACCATCTGCAGGAAGGGGCGGGTCTACTGCAACCTGCCGGCCCCAACATCTAGCTAGGGTTGGACTGGATTGGTCGGTGTGGTCGGTCAGTCGGTCAGCTGTTGAAATATGCTTTTTTTATTGTAATATATTTCCCCCTTGTGTGTTTTGAAAACTTTCCATGTGGCCTCGTCCCGGCCAGGTTCCAGGCACCATCCGACCACAGAGAATAAATGCTCCAAACAGCTTTAAGAATTCAGGCAAAGCTGAGAAAGGAAGAATGCAATAGTTAGTGTGAGTTGTCTTTAAAACGGCAATGTGCAACTTCTTTCACATTAACAATAAAAAAAAATATAAAATACAAAAAAGGACATATATATTATCAGTCTGCTTCTGTGACTGTGTGTACACATCTTTGGCTGAAACTGGCTACATCAGTGTTGGGGTAGACTAACAATACACTTCGCTGTCTCAAGGCAAAAAGTTGCATTTTGCAGCTTTAAAAAAAATAATCATGCACAGTAAAAATCCTCAGAAGATCCATGTAACCTGTGCAAAGATCCTCTATAGCCTACAGACATCCATGACCCTGACACGTCGCTTTACCTGGGCCTGAGTTCCAGTTCACTGCAGAGGTGCAGCGGGCGCTCCCGAGCAGTGGAAGTGCACGTTAAGCCATTTGGCGTCGCGGCGGTGCCAAACGCGAGTCTCCTCCGACTGGCAGGAGCGCGGCCGTCCCTGGCTGTCGATGTACTGGGTCAGGCGGATGTACGCAATGCAGGCGGCATCCTCGCCGATCAGGTGCACGTGGGGGTTGAGGATGGTGGTGTGCACCGGCTTGCTGTTTTTACTCAACACTGTGGAGAGGGGAAACATGCATCGATATCACTCCCCAACTGGACAGTCAACTGGCTCTGCATTTAGCTTGCTTTCCTCTTGCAGATTTAACAAGTAAATATTAAAGACATATTTAAGGTAACTACTTGAAAAATATGAACTTCAATACCCAGAAATCATGTAACAAGACTGTAAACTGCACAGTTGGCTCAAGTTTACCGACCCTGCCGCTCTGTGATCGTTTTATATCAAAGGATACCAAAGAGACGTGTATGTATCTTACCTAGTGCAGCTTTCAGAAATATCAATTTTTATTCAGTACAGCATTAAACTGATGCTAGCTAGAGAGCAGAGTGTGTTTTTTGTCTGAGTTGTACAGGAGAGCGAGCTGCTTACAGTTTTCAAAGTAGAACTTGTGAAAGTCCATTCCCTCCACCAGGTTTCCGAGGGCTTCTGGCTCAAATGAAGTCAGGCCGGGGTCGCAGATTCTCCTGTCAGGGGAGAGCAAAACCACAAATGGACTTCACTCTTCTGTTCTGTTTCGGTGGAGTGTGAGCAGGACCGACTGATACAGAGATGCTTTTGTCGCCACGGCAACCCGGCTGTACAACTGACATGATTTCTCTACAGAGTTGGAAAGGTCAAAGTGTGTGTTGAGCTCAAGCGTCAAACCTAATATTCCTAGTAATGTGTTCCTCCATTAGCACAACATGAATCCAGCACAAAGCACTTCCTCGTGTTAAAGTTGACCGTATGTTTTTGAACTATACGTGCAAACTTACGTGTAAGCCTCAAAATCCCCGTTGTTGATGGCCTCGATCAACTGCTCTGTAATCTTAATGATCTCTTGTTTACGAGCTGAAACCAGAAGGGAGGAGAAACAGAGCAGGTGGGGGAAGACGGTCAGGTGAGGTTAAAGATGCTCACAAGTCATTTGGTGCTGGAAGTTGAACATGCACAGCCCACTCCGCATGCCGTACCTACACTTCCTACCTATAGCCTTGGACTGCTTGGCTGGAACCGCTGACATTTGAAATAGGTTCATCACATAAACACTTCCCTCCGGTAATAATGAAAATTACATTTCAATTAAGGCCGAACAATATAGTGCTTCCTGTCAGAGGTAGGAAGTGCCTTAACAGCCCCACATCCTGCCCTGCTCTCCACTTAATGTCAAATAAGTATACACACACACACACACACACCAGCATGTTGGATTCTCAAGAGCCCCTTCATAACATCTTGCCTAAAATGTCTTTAATATAAGAACTGAACTGACACACAAATTCACACCAATAAAATCCAAAGAAAACTTTAAAAGCATCTGAGGGGAAAGACACACAATCACACGCACATGTCAAAAAACAAATGTACCTTACTAGACGTACACCACATGCCAGATATGTATAACCTGCATGCACACACTCATAAAGTCCAGTTCATTTTCCTGGGAGAAAAATGAACCATCACAGACCAGCACCCGCCTGGCTTTACGGGTGTTCAGGATGTTAGTCTGACACACAGCAGCTAGCCCAGTAGGACATGTTTATACTGTTGACCCAGAAAAGCCAGCTAGGAAGTCCTCCACACCTGAAAACAACACCGTGTTCATACGATCTAAAAAAAACAAACCAAAACCTGTATTCAACTTCCCCCCCACAGCCTTCTGCTGACAAGTGGCAGGAAGAGGTCCAAGGAAGCTGCATTTTTAAACCGTATGAACACTGCTCTGGGAGCTGTTGTATAAGCACAACCTGACAAGCACTTACTCTGCTGCAGGTTGCTGCTGCCTGCTGGGGCTGACAGAGGGGGCTCTGGTTCAGGACAGGAGCTCTGAGCTGAGCTAGTCCAAGCTATGGGGATATGGGGGCTGCTAGCTGCCTCTTGCTGTGGGCCAGCTGCAAGCAAGCATGTAAGTCATTCCAGTAAAATAAAAGTATGTTTTAGCCAAGCGGAAATGCCACGTACAGAGCAGGTCTGCACTCAGGTATACACAGGTAAGAGTGGAGACTTTTGCTATACAAACGTACTATCCGGTTTAATACTGTTTATACTGCACAAATAATGGCAATTAATGATCATGAGAAATTAACAATTTAGATGAACTACCACACATACACTTTATAACAAAGAACAACCAAAAATGTGTAAAAGCAGTCACACATTAACACAAGCAAGTGGAGATGGTAACGATGTATTGGGGCCTGGGGGCCAGTAGATGGCAGCAAAGGAGGCCAGAGGAGAGCTACTGTAATAATATCTGAGTGAGGAGTGGAAGGGGTGTTGGGGGAATTCAATTTCCCATTTACTCTCATTTATTTGGAGCCATGTACAACTATTCTGACACCAAAATGTAGATTTCATTTGCAAGAGGTTTTAGTTTCCAAAGCAGGGTATAGTTTTCCATGTTGGACAGTTAGTTGGTGTGAGAGGAAAGAACAGAATGACTTGAGAGCTGCAACAATTAAACCTGCTGCCAACTTACAGGTGGATGGTGGGCAGTGAGGAGCTGGGGCCTGAGTCTGCTCCTCAATGGTACTGCACTGGCTTACCACTGCACTGTCTGCACTAGTAGCACTGCACGCAGCCACTGCCCCCGATATAAGACAGACAGACAGACAGAGAGACAGACAGAGAGACAGACAGACAGACAGGCACAGACACACACTGAGAGCATGTTCCTACAATCTATGACTAGTATTGCAAATCACCAAATCACAGCACACAATACTTAAGCATTAACTCATAATGGACTGACACAGAAAAATTAGGCAAAATATATGTGAAGGTACACACACACACGTGCACGCGCATGCATGCACACACGCACGCACACACACACACAAGCAGCCAGTGAAGTGAAGACAACACACCAAAGAGTAAGAAACACTTGGAAGCTAGACGAATAAGCTGGCGTTTCTCTTGTCCCCGCTCTTCACAACTTTCCTCTCAGGTCCCTCACGTGATAGCTACATATGTCCATGAGTGATTTTTAAAAGCTTACTGTATATGTATAGAGGCTGCATGGGAATCCAAACTCTACGCTATAGGATCATCGGTATCGGTTTCTATGTTTGCCTGGTGGTTTGGCGTTAGAGGGTGAAGCTGGCCTTGTTTCAATCCGGGAGAGTTGAAAGGTCCTAGCAGTGTTTGAGTGAACCCAGGGTGTTTGTATTTATAAGCAAGCAAGGGACAAATACAGAAGTGGGAACAGGAACAAGAGACTCCATGTCAGCAGTGATCCACTATGAGATCTGGTGCCGGCAGACCCAGGGAAGCAGCCTGAAGAAATAGGATTAAGTCCTTACTGTAAAGCTACCTCTGGCCTAGTTTGTTCACCTGTAAACCCTGAGGTTCATCCCTGGGCTGAACTCCACTGATTAGGGGATGAAGAGGTGTCTGATAGCTAAACATACACGTGCACACACACACACACACACAGCGTCAACAATAAGTGAATAACTGGTAAACAATAAGTGAGCTTAACAGGTGTCAACAGATCCTTCTCAGGTCTTTCCTTCCACTAGCATTGAAAAGAAAGTGCTTCCATCGCAGGACAGTATGCTATTGGTATATGAACCATGTGATGGATGCTTTCATACAAAGCACTTTAGAGTTCCTCGAGTGCATACATTTTTTAGCATGCATGACCGCAGTGGGACGTGAACCTCTACAACCCTGGCAGTATGTGCAATGATTCACCTATTGGGCTGCAGAACCACAAACACCATCTTCACCATGTCCAGGGTTTTGATGAATGGAAGTAGGAGTAGTCCAAGTGTCCATCCTATGAATGTTCACTCACCACTCTCGGTCTATCTCCACCTGGGAGTCCAGAGCGACTTACAACGAGCGACTAGGCTTTCAGTGTCTTTCTCTCGGGACAGTTCAGCAGGAAATAAGAGACCCGAGATCAAACTTGTGACCTTTTGTTACGTCAAGTCAAGTTTATTTCTGTAACCCTTCATCATAAACGAGCCTCAGAGGACTTTACAGGCCTAACTAGGTCAAGCAGATAGATTCATGACAATTAGTGTCATAAATCAATTATCAATCAAATTATGGGGCACTCCAGCTCTCCACTAGGCCACCCTGTCGCCAGTTTGTACCGCAGATGGGCTCGGTCAACTGAAGCAACAGCAAAAAGCGTGTTCTTCAGGATCTCAGGGCTGTATCATTCACTCCACATGTATACGGAGTTGTATCACCTTTGTCTTTCCCGTGATGCTCAAAGGCCGAGACATCAACTAGGACACTCACTGGTGTCCCATGTTTTCCGACCCTTCACTACCCTGATCTAAGCTCTTTCTAGTGGAGCAACAGAGCTTCTCCCAGGAAGCCCCACCCAGAAGGCATGCATCATCTTAGTAAAGGAGAGAGAGGGAATCAATCATGCAACATTTCTCTGTCTGATCTCGACTTCAACAGAGCTTCCTACCCGACTAAGTGCCCGGTCAAAATCTAAAATGAAGTGAAGGAAGCATGCAGAGTAGGTGAAAGTTGGACGAGTACCTTTCCTACCTTTCATCTCCTCCTCTTCTGTGTTATTACAGCTCTCCGTGGAGCCCTGCCGAGAAGAAAGAAGAGAGAGAGAGAGGGGGAAAGAGAGAGAGCAAGAAAGGATAAAAAGAGAAATAGCAAGACAAAATAATTAAATGTGCATGTGCGATGTGGGAGGTTGAGAAGCTTTGGACACTTTTCCCCCACATGGACGCACAGACAACCTGACAGACAGATGGACAGGTGGACAACTCCCTCCCAGGAGCACAAACCAGCCAGGACAGCAGCGAGGGGGAAACGCAGAGAGCCAGGCACATGAAAGCAGGTTCCACTTCTTGTCGACAAAGAGTATGAGCAAATTTGAAAACATGTAACTGCTTTTTCCAGGGGGAAGACGTCGTCCTAGTGCGGCGTGTTAGTGTGTAACTGCTCTTCCAGAGGAGGCGTGTCTTGGTGAAATGGGTTATAGCGTTAGCACCCGCTGGAGCTTGGAGTATCTAGATTTACTGGACTTCTGCAAGCCGGTACGCTAACATGACTTGACAATGCAAGCAGTGCGGCGGTCGGTTCTACTTTACTTATAGCCGGAAGATATAGTATGCTAGTGTGCATGTGCTAAAAGATGCTATGTGTAGGATTTTCTCTTTGATACACCTCTGTGAAGTTAGCCATGATGCTGCACTGTGACCCTTACAACCTGCAGCCGCACTGATCTGCTTCGAGCATTTGGGAGTTCAAGTAATGAAATATGCTGAGGGAAGGCAGCTCACAATGGCTACAGGAAGTAGAATGGTTGTTGTCTCAAGTGTTTTGACAGCAATATATGTATTTAGAGAAAATCCCCACTGGTTGCTTGTAAGCGTTAGTAGTGGCTTGTGGCTAGTGCTGGGAAGAGGTGTGGCTTACCTTGGTGCCATCAGCTGGGTTGTGCACAACAGTTGTCTGGGCTTCCTGGGGGAGGTAGGAGACACTTTACCATGCAGGGAGGGGATGGGGGGGATGGGGGGGGAGGGCACCGGGGAAGATGCCAGGGACTACCCACGCATTGCAGGACTACACCTACATATAGACGCATGTGCGCACACCGACACACGCACAGGCAAAGCAGAGGAGCTACAGCACTGAGGCTGTGGAGGATCAAATCAATGCCAGTCTGTTTTCTCCATGCCCTCATTGGATCAAGTAGCAAAGAGCAACTGCATTGTGGCGTATGGTATCATTTTAAAGGTGCTCTCAAATGTATAAACACGTAGACATAGCATATTCTGCAGCAGGGCCTCGACTGAGCAGGAGGGTCCGGTTGTTTGTATGTGTGAGTAGTGACTGGGGGGCGTCCTACCTGTCCCCCTCCTCAGTCTAGACCATGCTGCAGCACAAGTGCCACAAGAAACATAGCAAAGCATTTAAGGAGCTCCAAGTACCGCACTGGTCTGAACCCCTACCCACCCAACCAACCAATATGCACTGGTCTAGCCCAGCCACACACTCAGCCCACTGATCCCCACCAGTATTGGACACAAGAACCAGTGACTGCAACCTTAGCACATGGGAGAATGCAGCCCCTTCTGTTGACATGGAATTAAGGGAGATTTATACTCAACAAAAAAAGTGGTTTGTCTGAGGAACAAGAATCCTTGGGGCAGTTCGGTATGTCATTTCCCTGGTTTTGTTAGGTTGGCCTCTAGCTTGCATTGATAGCCTGTGGCTAACCAGCATAGAGCTACTATAGGCTGGTGTACCGTCAGCAGTGCCCCATTGTCTCCAGAAAGCAGGAGGGCCCAGTTTATGGTGGAGTTGTTTAGAGAAATGTTGATGAAATAAGGTGGCTGAATGCGCTGCAAGGACCATCGAAGGCTGAAACCAATCAAAATATAAATCTGTCTGTGGTGTTGTTAGCCACAGTCCATCACTTTGATTCAAAGACTGAAATAATCTTGATCATTGTGGGTTTTATCCTTGCAACTCTACCAAATGCCAAGGCGAACATTTCTTCTGAGTTTCCAAGTCACTGTATCTCAATAATGCATCAATTTCAATTTGGTTTGGCATCAATTTGAATGAGTTGAGACTTTCTTGACATGGCGCCTGCTGCAGTCTTTCAACCCTGGGGCAAGTCTTGTTCAATCCCTACTGTATTAGGGACATGGGCTCAATCCAACACAGAGGGGCTGCATCCTCAGTACAATCGGCATCTCTCTGTTTCCGACCCATTCCGGCTCCTGTTTTACCCAGAAAAAGACACATTTATTTACAGAACAATTTGTAAAAGGTTGTCTTTTGATGTGGCGGTATGAGTTTTCAAGCCCCACTTTCAAATCAGTAGCAATAACCCCGGTTTATTTCAAAGAGAAACCATCACAAATGCTCAGGTGACAAAGTCATACACATAAAGGAGTCACCAGGGAGAGGCTGAGCAGAACTTGATTGAAGTGTCTGCGGTTGTACAACAAAATGAAAGTCATTTGTCTACCTGTCAGTGTTGTACACTCTGTGTGTGTGTGTGTGTGAGAGAGAGAGTGTGTGGGTGTACACAGAGGGTCTGGGTAAAACATAAGCCAGGGGAGCCGGTCACAGGCACAAACCAGTCATTCAGTTTGAAAGTCATCAAAACCATCGTCAACATCACAGAGTTTGTGTTCAAAAAGGACGCAAAGAGGCAGAGGGTGGGAGGACGAGAGAGAGGGAAGGAGAGGGAAGGATTACAGAACAGGGGGGGAGTTACTGAGGAGGGAATGCGACAAACAGATGGGAGGGGGGGGGACTGAACTAAACTGAAAAAGATGGAAACAATGGCACAATGGCATAGAAAGCAACGTGAGAGAAACCAAGTAGAGATGAGGTACCATTGGTGCTGAAGATGATATGCTGCTGTCTTTGGTGCTGCTGCTGCTTACTACACTGTTTTTACTGTTGTTTGCCTGTGGCTGGGGCAAAGAAACACAACAAGACAACATGATTTCTGCTACTCCGCTGGGTCTGAACCATCAACCGTCATGTGGCAAGTAGGACTAGTGCTAAGAGAGGGCCACTCCTCTTTCACCCACAAAAGGACGGCCTCTTTTGATGATCAGGAAATTGTAGGAACAGAGAAGCGTCCTCTGAAACCGATGGTACTTTAATGTGAGCGTAGCGTTAGCGCTTTGTTTCAGTTACTTCTGCCTGTGTGTGTGTGTGTGTGTGTGTGTGTGTGTGTAAAAATGTCTTAAGAGTATTTGAAGGGCTCTTTCGAAGGAGTCTGCTTTCCTGGCCTGATGCATCACTGAATCACTGGATTAAATGTCTACAAACTGCAGACTTCGCGCCACGGAAGTAAAAATGTTTTCAAAATAAAACAAATATTACCACATGCACTTTGAAACAACATATTTTAAGAAGAAACATTTCCCCAGCAGTTCAACAAATAGACTGGTGGGATAAAAGAGAGATCAGAGTTTTGTTTAAGCTTGGATCTAATACCACCTTGTAGAATAAAATCTAGCGCCGGCATTTGGCTGGCCATTCATCCAACCACAAAGCCAGAATATGTCTAGCAACTTCGGTTAAGAAAATCAAGTTTACAATGGCTAGCGGTGATTAACTGTCCACGTCTGTGCATGCAGTGAAAGGCCTTGACGATAAGGGGGTTTTACAATCATGGGAACTGTGTGTGCGTGTTTTTTCCTTCCATCGGATCATACAAAGTCAGCTGGAAGACAATACAAATAATAGATGCTTTGTGTGTGAAGTCAATAAAATGACTCGAAAGGACCTCGCTCATCTCTTCCATTGATAGAAGTCTATGGATCAGACAAGACCACAACCTGCCATGTTATTTTGTTTCAAGGCTTCATTCTTAATACAAACATAAACAAACAGAGTACAACAGCTAAACAGGAGTATTGACTTTCTTTCAAAGTCAAAGAAAGGCATCGTTGTGTGAATCAGTAATGCATTTTGAGCTATTTTTGCATTTCAAAGTAAAAGAAAATCTTATTTTCCACCTATAAATCCTACGTCTCAGTAATCTAAGCCAATATACCCCCAACTGCTACATCAAAAAAGAACCACCTCTGCACATTGATCTGATATGCATTTACTTGTTGTTTGAAAACAATGGAACAAAATGGATCTATAGTTTGAGTTGTGCTGGGGTCTGAAAGCTGCAAAGAGAATCTTTTCCCTTTTTCCCTCAGCAATTCCTATCCATTTTATTTGTGTGTAAACACCCTTGTTTGATAGAACAAACAATCTAGATTAGAGCTGTAACCGATCTAGATTTAATCAGTACTGAAGTACTGAAGGTTGAGCTACATGCTCAAGGTAGCCATGGATAGAACATGTGACCAAGCAGCCTCGGGCTAACTGGAGGGGAAGGGAAAAGAGTAGCTTCCTGAATATATAACAGTATTCTCACAAAGAAGTTAAGGTGTGGAGAAATGGATTATGTAAAAAAAAAAGGGTTTTCAGCTGCTGCTCTACTACTCTGAGATGATTTAATGCCCCAGAGTAACTTTGGTCAGTCTCTGTGGCCTTGTCTGAACATATTCCCACACAAACCAACGTGTCATCATTGGTTTTGAATGAGTCTAGTAAGTCAGACCACAGCTTCCTCTTCTTCAGTGAGAAGGCTGTCGAGAGGTGGTGGAGCGGACATGTGCTTTTTTGTGTTCCCTCTGGGATGCACGTAACTTGGAATACAACATTATATCTTGGTAACTAGAAGTCATTTTGGGCACTGGTACCAGAGCACTTCCACTGGAACAATTGGGGTGCCTTGCTCAAAGGAACCTTGACAGACGTTGTTGAGAAAAAGCAGTGAACTACTCACTTCTCTTTCCCCTGCTAGTCTGGGGGGGTTGAAACCGCTGACTCTTGTGTGAAATGCTCAACTGTCATGCCTCAACACTCAGCTGTCCCTAGTTGACTGGTAGATTCTCTGCATGCGACCAAGACAGCTTTTTTTGATTTCGGGGGAAAAGACAAAAGTGTTGACTCCAATGAAAAACAATGTGGGTCCAATAAATGTCCAAGAGCTGAGAAAGAAAGAAAAACATTGGATATTGATGTTTACAATGATTGTTGGCTGTCAGAGTCCCATGTGTGTCCTTTAAAGACTCACAGAAAAGCCTGGTTTAAGTGACTGCCATTGCCACAGAGGATGGATTGTGCTGTGCTTGGGGGGGGGAAATAAAAACATTGAATCTTTGAACCAATCCTGTTCTTAAGAGCTGGTGTGAGGGAGACACTGGGGCTGGACAGGGTTAGGAATTTTGGCAGGTTGGCCAAAAAACCTATCCATAGGCACATGGGCTTGGGCCAGGCTGCTGGAGGAGAGAAATGGGAGAATATGCCCATAGGATTGATTCAAACCGCAAAGTGTGTGTGTGTGTGTGTGTGTGTCTGTGTGTGATTGCCATGAGTGGAAATGGTTGTGGTGGCGCTCATGGCAGAAGGGGATGCAGGGATGTTGGATGGAGTTGAGAAATCCAACAGAAATCTCACAAGACAAAAACCGTCACAGAAACCTCTAGCATCTCTGCCCAAAAGGGAAAAAAAGACAGAGAGGAGAGGAAGCAGGGGGGAAAAAGACTCAGAAATGGAGAGAGAGAGAGCGAGAGAGCGAGAGAAGAGAGAGAGAAAGAATGAGCAAATGAAAGAAAAATAAAGACAGAGACGATCTCACCATCAAACAAACACTGGAGCTGGACTTCCTTTTCTGAACAGATAGCAATATAGAGGAGGAGGAAAGACAAGGAGTCATCGGGGTAAAAAAAAAGGAACCAATCAAAATAGTAAAAAAGTAAAGCTGGCAATTTGATTCCACAAAGATAGAAAAATAAAACAACTGCAGGACCTTAAACAGGAACAAACATGAAACAGAGATATTGAGAGGGCTGAAAAAAATGATTCAGCTGTAACAGCAATCTAGGGAGGCATTTTCTTACAGATATATGCAGGAGTTTTGAAAGATGTATCCAGACTAAGATCATTGGTTGTGTATTGTATTTGTATGATGTGTTTTAGATTGTATTTATTTAGTTATTTTTCCAGTTACGTAGTGGGGGATTTTGTTTTGGGCCCTTGTCGATCATGGCGCTTCACTGCATGCATTGACACCGACTGTCGATCACATCAAAATGAGCACTGAGACATGACGGGAGCTCGAATTGCTGTGGATCAGTGAACAGGCTGGTGGTAAAAAAAGAGATACAGCATTTCAAAAGTCCATAAGTCCATTATATATGTCCCTTTGTTTCTCTGAAAGCTCAAATATCCTCATATCATGAGCAAGATCAACTAGTTACTTCATCGGCGAGGCGGCCCATCCTTCACTAAACTATCACAAATCTGTAATCATGTTTAATAGGCAATAGACGAAACTCGTCTGACAAGTGAACACCAAAGCACAAAGGTACTGCCACTTAAAGAAGACATCGCTTCTCCATATCCTCATTATATCGAAAATATGAGTTATAAGAGCGAAAGAGCCAAAGGGAGACAATAGAAGAAGGTAAAGTTAGTGAGAAACAGAAGTTAACAGTAAGTTAACCAAGTCCTCAGGGTGGTTCACAAAACTTACCTTCACGCCATCCGACTTTTTGTTTAGTAAACTTTTGCACGCTGAAAGACAGAAAGAGAGGAAAGACGGTAAGGATGTAGTCTGAAAAGTAACGTTCCAGCAAAACTGTGGCAGGTCTCCCAGGTCTCCAGCAAGTGGTTGAGCCTTGATCCTGGGAATGGGAACTGTTGGACATGATAGGGGACAGATAAAAGGATATTAAGACAATAAGCATTTTAGTCTTATTTTTCTTTGCCCTTTCTTGCCCTAATGTCCTTCACCTACCCCAAGAACAGCCATAAGCATTGTTTGTACAGAAATCAATGGGTATCTGACAACCTGACAAGCAAATCCCAACGGTTTCAATTCTAACACAGATAAACCATTTTTCAGTTGAGGTAAACTGACCTAATTTTTCAACTAAGGTATCAGTGCAGAAACGTGTACCTCAACCTTATGGGAAATGCTTGCTGGCAAATAATCAAAATGTTTAGGTATCCCTAAGCTGATTGTCCCAGCAGGTCAATACCTTAACACTAGCAGCAAAATGCTCAACCACAGACTTCACGGTAAGTACCAGTGTTTGAAAACTTCCTGCTCGCCCACATTGGTATAATATCCCATGCATGCACCTGAAAAGTTTCCCACACACAAGTAACAAGACTTACTGTAAACAGAAATGACACAAACAGTGCAGTACAGTACAAAGAGGGAGACAAATGGACACTTTGACACGCATGCGCACACACAAACATACGCTACAAACACACACATATAAACACTCATATAAGTCTTAAAATCACGTTCCATAGATCCACCCTTACCTTCCATTGAAAAAGTAGGAAGGAGGGCAATGAAGAAGGCAAGATAAAAAATATTTAATATCTGTATCGTCACATCTGAACTGAAAACTGTAAATTGCAGGCCGAAAACCTGATTCATTCAACGGCATCCTTCAATCATTTTCACAGAGGTGGTGTGTTCATGCGATGGGGGTGGTTTGTGTGGATCTTATCAAAACGCTTGGCATGCAGCATCCACAGCAAACTCCACAACTCAGAGTGCATCTCTGCCAAGGAGTGCATTGTAAGGGAGGTAGGAGACCCGCGACCAGCTGGTGTGGAATTTAGCAGAGACCTTTAAGCTTAGGACCACATCTCTGCAATTCCAAAGCTAAAATCTTCACTTTTACGCAATATCAAAAAAATCTAACACGCAGTCCTACTCAATCAATGGAGAAATGCAGTGATCAGAATCAAGCAAAAAAAAAAAAAATCCATAAAAAACCAATTGATTTGTGCAGTATCCATTGGTTGATCAAACCTCGCTTCCTGTAGTCACGGCCAATGAGCAAGCAGCTCAGATTGTCATGTGACTGACATTCACCAGTAGGATTTTTTGGGGGGTTTTGTCTATTCACACAAAAACAACAAGAGCAGGCAGGTGAGCAAAGAGAAAGAAAGACAGAGAGCCCCGTGTGCATCGTGTGCATCCAGTTTCCCATGCAGGCTGGCATACCGTACGCTTGTACACATGCTTGGCTGGCTGCTGGTGCCAGAGCCATGCGGAGAGAGAGAGGACTGCAGCGAGCATGGGCAGGCATCAACTGGGCATCAGCCAAATACTGTTAATTCAAATTGAACTCATTTGAAGGAAGCAAAATCAGTATGACGGGGGGTTCAATGCTGGCCTGTCCATTTGCCTTTGCTATATAAAAGGGGTAAATAAAGGGGTTATTCTGCAGAGGGGAAGATATACAGTCAGCGGTGGTTGAATTAATGCTGTGAAGTGTAAATGGAGCTTGGCTAGGATTAACTCAAGTAGATGGAAAGGGATCAGAGGGGCATGCTGGGTGTCAGTTAGTTAAACGGCTGGTATATTTGACACGTTAAATGGCTGGTCCTATGGTGAAGCGCTCCGTTAGTCAAAGCACACACAGCAGGACTGGAAGTGTCAAGAGCCTCAGACAAGGTAACTTTAGATGTTTGGGTGGGATTTCCATCTGCTTCTTTATGTGTGTGTTGGTGTGTTTAGGTGAGATGCCCTAGTGCACCGATGACCATCTAAGAGTGGTCCACAAGTGTGCAGATAAGTGGGCAACAGGTGGATGGATGGGGTAAGGGTGATGGGGTGCAAGCAGCCCAGGCCGCATGCCAATACACAGAGGACGAGTTTGGCAGTGCCAGGCTCCAGTGTCCCCCTAGCGGACGTACCTTCCTGCGCCAGAGCGGCTGTGCTGGTGGTGGCGGCAGGGCTGGTGTGCTGCCGCCCAACTATTGGACAAAGAGGGATTGAGTTTGGAGGGGCAGGTATAGAGAAAAAGGTGGAGCCTCACTAGAGCCTGACCAGTTTCTGGTTTTCCCCAAGGTTTATAAACTGTAAAGGTCTAAAACAGCAATAACAAAACAACAAGTTTCCTTAACAACAATGTGGAAGTTCATTGACGTTGGGACCGGCAGTCGGACCAGAATGCTTTTTGACCAAGCAGGCATGCTAGTCCTGCGCCAGCCCATGACTTGCTTACTTCAGCCAGTCATGACTCAATGTTGAAATATGAATTTCTAGACATGGTTTTCTCTCCAATGACCCCGGACTCCCTCTATGTTAAGATGCTGATAAGTGGTGGTTGGGAAATCCTCTCGGCCCCAAATTGTCCATGCCTCAGATCCAGTTCCCTGAATCATTCATTTTCTTTCCATTCATATTCACTTGATAAACATGTATAATGTGATTCAGAGTTCTGGCTTGACTACTTTCCTCAGTCTAGATCCTTCTTTACCAATCACTGTAGCAAACGGTTGGCCGTAACCCGCAAGAGCTGCTTTACTTACATGAAACCATCTAACCACAGGCCAATAGCATCAATACACTAGCCTGCTTGGCCACCATCCAGCCCACAAATTGGGCATTCAATCAAAAATGCATGGTGCCTGTGTGATCAAACTGCTTGCTGGGAGGACATTTGAGCCAGACTCCTGAAGTGTGAAATAAAAACTGTTGACAAGCAAATGTCAACAAGAACAAAAATGAGTGATTCAGGGAACTGGATCCAGGCAAAAAAAGCTCAGCATTCCCTGAGTCCAGTCGATCTGATCGCAGAGAAAGGTAGCGGGACAACAGCAGCACTAATCGTTCGGCCTCTGAGAGTAGAGTTATCAGGAAAATAAAGTTCCTAGATACTGTATACAGCTTCAAGACAAAAATGTCTTTCAGATGAGACATAATGATAAACAAGACACGGTTTTATAGTCCATTAAAGTGTCCCGATGAAGATGGAGCTACGTCAAGTCTGGTCCAATCTGTACCAAAACAGCTCCGTGGCTCTCAATCCAGGTGATCCTTTTTATCACTTGATTCAAATACCATCAACAGCACTGGGCCAAATCAATTTGATCCTACTTGATTCTACAAGACATGGGTGTAGTAAATATCATTGCCAAAGTCCTTCTCACCTGAAAAGTTCCTGGACACCAGCATTGTTGTAAGGATAGCTCCCTGGAAAGACGCAAGATTCAACATTAGAAGGGTTTGTATTACAGACTGTGTGTGTGTGTGTGTGTGTGTGTGTGTGTGTGTATGCATGTGAATGTGTGTGTTAGTGTCCACACTCACTTTGAGTTTCCTCCTGGCGTTGAACTTGCGCAGGCATTCCACAGTCTCTTGACGGTGCATCATGGAGGCCACAGTGGAGCGTTGCTGGATGTAGGAGAGCAGAGGCAGCAGCACATCAATACAGCTAGCTTGAGGGCAACAGTCAGCCATGTCAATACAGAGGAACGGACATTGCAGAGATGAGGTACTTGAATGACTACTCAGAAGTAGTCTCTCAAGTACTCTGTGACCCCCATTGTTATCCATATATATCCATGTGTGTCTTCAGCTCTCATATCTATGAGCGCCGTGCTTACAGACGCGCTCATATAGATATTTCCAAATGCATCACACATATTTCAGAATGTAATTTGAGCTACCGGCCATGTTATGCTACAAAAGTATTCCCAAATGCCGGCAAAATGTGCCTGCCAAAATAAGGTAGGAGTTTGTAGTTTATAAAATCCCCGCAAAATCTGTTCGATTAGCTGGCACAAATGCCTGCAAAATCGTTTTGCGTGCCGAGAAACATTTCTTCTGAGGTGTTGGGTCCCCAAGAGATGAGGTCTGAAATCCAAAGAAATAGACAATGCAGGCAGTAGAAGAGCATGTGTGTGTGTGTGCATGTGGGGTGACTTACGCAGACCCAGGGGTGTTTGAGGGCCTGGTCGGAAGTGATCCTTTTGGCAGGGTTGATAGTCAGCATCTGGTTTATCAGATTTTTGGCCTCGGGGGTCACTGTGTCCCACTCTGGAGAAGGAAACTGAGCAAGATGGAGAGAGGGATAAAGAGGAGGAAGGGTTAGGAATGGATATACTGCTTACATGTGTGTTTGTGTGATAGATCATAACAGCCTCCTACAGAGTGTATCCACCCAACTGCAAAAAGATGCAAGCATTGTCGTGGCAATTTAAAGTCAATTGCACTTTGTCTAGTGGTGAGAACAGCTCAATAAAGCTATAACACAATATATGTCTTAAGAATATTTAATAAAACAAAAAGAGAAATACTTATAAGTAGGCACAATACCTTTTGCAACCAAGAGGGTTGTTCCGGGTAGAGAGCAAGAGCAGGTTACATCAGTCAAGCTTTATATACCTTTTCTAATATGCTGAGTCATGCTAAGCCACATGACTAAAACTATCTCTTTCACAGTTCAAGTCCAAGTTCAAGTAACGAGTCAGAATTAAGATTCATATGTCAGATTTAAGATACAGTATGATATCAGGTTTGTGTGCTAATAAACACTAATACTACACAATAATGTTGTCTATCTGTACTGAAAACAACAATACCAATGGTTGCCTTGGTTTTTGAGTAGTTAGCATGTTTACTTTTTAAATTATCACAAGGTAAAAAATAACTATTATGCCATCAGCGTCCTACAAAAACACAAACTCCTAATAGTAAACTTTTCTGGAATAAAAAAAAGGCTTATTTTTATATTTAAAAAGAAATGCTTGTTTCCTTCAAATTTGAGGACTGTCAGTTGTCAATTACCGCAAAAAAATAAAAACAAAGACAAAATTAGAGGTACAGAGGTACAGTATTGGCATGACACTGATAATATTCCAGAAGTGCACATTACTAAAAGCGCTTGTCACAGTCACTGCATAATATCTATGCTCATATTATGCACATTCATTAGATGTGGTTGCTTCCAATTATGGAAATTAATACAGATAATAAATTCCAATCTCCCAGAGGAAAATGACAAGATCTGATAAATAAGCCTATTGCTCTCACAGAGTGCATCACTTTCTTCTGTGTTGCTGAAATTAAATTACAATAAAAAAAAATCACTTGCAAAATTGGAGTCAGTGTATATTATACTTTTGTTGAGTTTTCAACACAGGTGTCCCGCAAGGCTCATCTCTAGGCCCGGTGTGGTTTTCATTCACATAAATAATATTGGTTTATCAGTGGACAGCTATTGTTTTAATTTAGTGCGATGGTCTCAGGACTTGTCAGCTCTCATCCAGGGAGACTGAGTAAGGCAGACTACCTCAAAGTCTGACAAAAACTTAACCAGTGGCAATCTATGAGTTTTGGCCTTTACTCACAGACAACCTACCAGATAGTAGACTGTGACTATTGAGGTTCATTCTATCTCTCTATCTCATCGTCTCTGTTTGTCTGTTTGGTCTTTGCCTCTTTCTCTCAATCGCTACAAGCTCTTGCCAGGAAAACTCAACCTTACTTCACCACTGCGAGAGAGAGAGAGAGAGAGAGAGAGACTCACATCGTAGGCACCAGCCTTGATTTGTTGGTACAGTTTGTGTTGGTCCTCGTCCCAGAAGGGCGGGTAGCCCACTAGCAAGATGTACAGGATCACACCTGACAAACACACAAAAAACATACATGTGCATACTGTATGTAAAGGGAATACAAAACTGCGTGAAGGCAAGCATATCTTTAAAACGTATACTCTCCAAGCGTGAATATTTGTGAACATGATGAACATTATGATACTTATGAACAGAAAATGATAGCCTGACTAACTGACCACAAGCCCATATGTCCACTGGTTTGCCGTATGGGTCCTTTCTCAATACCTCTGGAGACAGGTAGCCTGGAGTGCCTGCGAAACCTGTCAAACACAAAAAAAAAAAGGTTTAATGCAATAATTTTACCAGTGAAGGTCTCTGGTAACATGATAATATGTATGTAAACATATGATAACATGATAAACAAGTGCCGACAGTACATGCCAAGTGACTGTACTGTCGAGGAAATACTGAGTGGGAGGAGAACACCATAGCTAGCTAGTGGTGTGTGACCTCTTACCAAACCATGCCTGTTGGTCCCCCTGCACCTCGATGGCCAGGCCGAAGTCTGCGAGCTTCACCGCTGCCCCCTTCATCTTACTGGCCAAGAGCAGATTCTCTGGCTGTGATGCACACACACACATGCACACACACAAATATACTTCATAAGCACAGAATATATACACAGTAGGGGCCTACAGATATAAAACAGCCACAATAAACAATCATTAAATAAAAGTTTTTTAAACTGACCTTGGATAAACTTTGTGAAGTTTAATGTAGCAAAAACTAAATCATACAGCAGTTAATGGAGTCTCCGGAGTAACATCATGAAGATTCATCTAATTGAAGGCAAAAGTGACGAGCATGTACCCCCATTCAAGAAATGTCCTATCTGTTTGCACGACTGGACGGGCTGAACAGCAAGATGACTTCTAATAATAAGGACTAATAAGGAGGCATGGTTTGGTCCAGCAGGCTACAGAGGCTCTCAGTCAGCTGTCACAGGATTTAACATTTTGTTACCGTCCTCCTAATCACGCTATCTATCTATCTATCTATCTATCTATCTATCTAATATCTGCTCCATTATCAAAATAAACAGTATGTTTAAGAAAAAAATGGATCTAATATATTCTTCCCAGTTGATTTCTTTTGACTCAATAGCAATAAGTACATTAAAAACCTGATGATGTAAAAGGACAAAAGGACTATTCCCTCCATGTAAAGTCAAATCATCAGAAAGGGTCTCCTCATATTCCTGATCAAAGAGATGGCCAGAAGCAGAGTCCATCTCCTGTTGCTCAGTTATTAAACTATCAGTTTAGAGGAGCAGGAGAAGAGGTAATGCTAGTTCACCACCTTCCAAACCTCCACTGGGTTAGAACAAGAGCTGCTGATTGAGTTGATGAATGTCATATTGTCATTTGGCTTCCCTCAAAGAGGAGGTTGTTTCTAAGCCACCTGAAGGTGAGCCAGTGAGACGGGTTCAACGAGTGTCTAGCCAGTGTCAAAGCTTTATTTCTCAATTGAAACAGGATTAAATCATCTTTTATTCTCAACTTTTTGAACGGAGCATGTTTATCAACCGAAGAGCTAAAAGTGCTTACAAAGAAGCTTAGTGCCGATTGGGTCTCGGGGATTAGTAGTGTGAGAGAGCCCACGATGGTAGAGATCATGGATAAAGGCTTGTTCATGAAAACCCCTGAGGTTTCTCTTGATACACCTGATGCTTTTTAGTCTTCTACAGAGAATGCAGAAGTACTGGTGTGTGTGTGTGTGTGTGTGTGTGTGTGTGTGTGTGTGTGTGTGTGTGTGTCGAGGGCAAGAATCATTGCAGTGGTTATCTGCCCTCGTGGCCTCAAACAGCTTTGATGCAGGCTGCAATGGACAGATGTCTGACACTTTTACCAAGTCCCTATGTTTCTCTCCCTCCTTTCCTCTCTCTCTCTCTCTCTCTCTCTCTCTCTCTCTCTCGCTCTCTCTGTCTATCCCTCCCTCGCTCCCTCCACCCACCCTCTTTTGCCATCAGGGAAAGCCAAGAGAAAGAAAAGGGGGAAATTGCAGAGGGATGGAGAGCGGGAGTGAAAGGAGAGAATGAGACAGAGAGAGCAAGATGGAGAGAGACAGATAGAGATAGATAGATGGGAGGTGGCATAATGAGTCCCTACGCTGGCGCTGCAGCAGCCGGGTGACCTCACCCCACAGTTACCATGGCAACCCAGCCTGCCAACAGCACTTTTCTTTCTCTCTCTCTCTCTCTCTCTCTCTCTCTCTCTCTCTCTCTCTCTCTCTCTCTCTCTCTCTCTCTCTCTCTCTCTCTCTCTCTCTCTCTCTCTCTCTCTCTCTCTCTCTCTCTCTCTCTCTCTCTCTCTCTCTCTCTCTCTCTCTCTCTCTCTCTCTCTCTCTCTCTCTCTCTCTCTCTCTCTCCAGCCCCTGGCCCTCCCAAGATGACAGAAAGGCAAAAATGTGGTGTGTTTGCGTGTGCGAGGTCTCCATAGCATACTTTGTTGGCAGTGTTGTTTTTATGTCTCCAATACAGACGCAGCCATAGCAGAAGCCTCACTTTTGGCTGCATGCTTGCTTGAAAACAACAACTGCTGGACCATTTGCTGTATCCCCAAGAGGAATTGTTTGGAAAAAAATCTAATTTTGCTCTTTTCAGCTGTCTGTCGGTACAAGGGGACGGTCTGGTGACTAGCTGGTGGAGGAGGAGGGCGTCTACATGACTACACCTGTACGAAGCTAATTCTCTGCACTGCCCTCGTCATTTATTCTCATGATCTTTCTAAAAGTTAGTTTTTATACTTTGATACCAAGACTCGTGTAACATGTTAGAAATCAATGCAAAGCAACACAAGTTTGTCCACTTACCAACAACTAATGGTCTGAGTCTACACTGTCGAGTAAAAATGATGATGGGGTTATCACACAGTATTTAGTCATCTGAACTCAATATTGGCAGTAAAAAAAAGTGATGCTAACTATACCAGGGGTTTGAATCTCAGCTGTAAACACACTATCAGAGGGAAAAAATGAAATAGTTGAGGAGGTCAAAGTGTTGTGGTGTCTGGTAGGGGTGAACAATCCTGCTGTTAGGGAAATCGTCGCCAGCCGTCATCTCACCCACCGACCTGCTATTAATAGCAGCCAGTCTGCTTTCGTCACTCAGAGGCAGGGTGGGTGGGAGGGAGGGGGGGGGGAGGAAGAGAGGGAGGGGGGGTGATAGATATAGAGAGGGAGATGGAGATAGAGGGAGGATGAGAGAAAGAAAGCAGGTGAGAGACAGAGGGAGGAGGGATAATAATCACCTGAGACACTACTGTGACGCTCATACTATAATTTGTTGCTGCCGTCACATGATGACGTCTGTGTGTGTGTGTGTGTGTGTGTGTGTGTGTGTGTGTGTGTGTGTGTGTGTGCATGCCCCTATGACGTTACTGTGTATTTCCATTCATCCCTTTCATCTCCAGCTCTCAACACGTCTGTGTGTTTATACTGTCAGGTAGATGGGAGGGGCCGGGAGGTCCTGTGACACTTTGGTGGCCGCGGGTACGATGACTCACCTTGAGGTCCCTGTGCACGATGTCATGTTGGTGGATGTGACTGACGCTCTCCAAGATCTGATTGATGCACTGGCTGGAGGAGACAGGAGGACGAGGGACAGAGGGGGGGAGGGCACAGACGTCAATACACAATATTTAGCTGACAATGTGACGACGCATTTAAAACGGACAAAGAAAAAAAACTGTCAGGGAAGGATTCAAACATTTAAAAACATCTCAAACTCCCAATTACTGACATTTTGACACATCAGCGGCTTAGAGGAAATCATTTGTGATCAAACATGAGGCAATGATCGCTCCGTTTTTTTTTTCAGGTTCCCATTGACTCATGAGACCTGACCAGTAAAGTCATTATGAAACTCTGAACTCCCTCCGCCAAACCAGAAGAACTGGGAAGAGGAACACACATTGAGACAGACAGAAAGAGGAAGAGGGATGAAGAGAAAGAAAGAAAGAAAGAAAGAAAGCAAATCACCAGAGCGACTGTGAGCAAGAGAGGAAGCCGCAGAAAGTTGACAAAGAGACCGGGAGAGATCCTGCTTGTGCCTTGTACCTTGTTGCTGAGGCCGGTGGAGAGCAGCCAGCCTCTTTTCCAGGCCACGACGTGAGCGACATGTTAAAGATGGGCTGGCGTACAACCACTAGGTTCATAGCAAATACCAACGGATGAAATCTGTCTATCTGGCGCTCTGGAAGAGGATGGGTTGTAGGTCAGGTGGAAAGGGGTGGTCTGTCCTAAACTAGCAGATCCACACTCTTGAGAAGTGAGTCTGATGTTCAGTGGAAATAACTCTAAACATGACTTTAAATAGAGAGAAAAAAGTGCTGAGCGAGAGAGAGAGAGAGAGAGAGAGAGAGAGACTTTGGAGGAGTGGTAGTGGGTCGTGTCCTCTCTGTTGCTTTCTTTAAAAGACAGAATCGGAGGAAAGCTGTTGGCTTTGTGTCCAAATTTGGCTAAATCTGGTCTCCACATTCCATCAGTCTCATTTCAACATGGCCCCCATCCTCTCTCCCTCCTCCCTCACATAGCGCCCATCCAACCTAGCTCCCTGCCCTCCTCGCTCTCTCCACCTCACTGCCTTTTTCTCCTCCTCTCCTCTTTTTATTCTGCACCCGATCGCATTCTCCCTCTTTGCCGGTCTCCCACCCTCTTCACCCAATATCTCTCCCTCCTTTCGTCTCTCGGGTCCCACAGAAAACAAACCTACCAGTCCTTCATAAAACACACGTAGATTGGTAACAGTGTAAAATCACATTAGCACGCTAAGCTAGGTCATGTACTGTACCTGGCATCAGCCTCGCTGTAATACTCTCTAGCAACGATGTCTTCAAACAGCTCTCCTCCAGTGACACTGTGGACACACACACACACACACACACACACACACACACACACACACACACACACACAAAGAAGCATGTTTTATTTGTCTGCATTCTGTTATAAGGCAAAAACAGGAAAAGTATAAAAGTCTTCTGGATAAAAGTTTAGCGAAGGGCCACGCTCTGTTATCTAGTTGGCTTGGAGTGGCTTGTGTGTTGGTTGTTGTCATAACAGGGCACTGTGTTTGGGCCACAACATATTGACAGTAGTGGTGACATGTCACTTAGTCCATACATGTACTGTGTGTGTGTGTGTGTGTGTGTGTGTGTGTGTGTGTGTGTGTGTGTTCTACTTGGCGCATTCAGAGACCACTTAACCGGTCACTGATAAGTAAACCCCAGCCTCTATGAGAATGACCTTCAAGCTCAGTTTATCTGGAGGCACGATGACAGCTGAACCAGAAGACTGAAAACTAGACAACTAGAGCAACATTTACTCAAGAACATTTCCGACCAAACCCAACACATCCTGACCCTATTGAATCCAATCAAGTTCCAACGGAAATGTCAAGCTACAGTATACTATAAACAAATATGAGGCTGAGTGATATTGCACTGTGTGTGTGTGTGTGTGTGTGTGTGTGTGTGTGTGCACTTACAGGTCAAAGACGAGGTAATGGAAGCCTTCCTCTGAGATGCTGTCATGGAGTCGCACTGGGGGAGGAGAGAGAAATAGAGACAGACAGACAGACAGACAGACAGACAGACAGAGCTCAGTTAGAAATTGGTCAAATAGGTAATATCCCAATTTTTTTATTAAAGACCTCATGCGAACCATCACCTCCAAGGAGCTGCTGTGTGTGTGTGTGTGTGTGTGTGTGTGTGTGTGTGTGTGGGTAGTAAGTCAATCACTTTCCAGCAACACAGACACACACTGACGTGATCCAAGGCCCTCCAGGGTAACAGTACATGGCAGGTCATTCTTCATCAGAGGGCTTTCTTCCTTACTGTGCGCCAGAGTGTCTTACATCACATTCAATGACATATAATGAAAAGAGGCTCCCGTCATTGACAAACTCTCACCGATCGCTACACCAAAAAATTAAAAAAAACTCACCAGGTTGTCAACACAAACAGATTCAACCATTTTTTGTTCACGTCAAAATGGATCATCTGCTCTCTCCAATTAGTTATCTAGATCAGTGACCATGCATCTCATGTTTTAAAGGTTATACGACCTTAAAAGAATCTCAAAGGTTTTCCTGGTATTTCCTGCCAACAGCAGTATTGTTGTGTGTAAATATTGTGTGTCCATCTATGAGGTTGTGAAGCATGACAGCGGAGCGAAGACGGTGATGCCCAAACTCTTTTGATCAGCAGCTCTAGGAGTCACTCAGCCTACCGACTTGACTTCCACAGGTGGATTCAAGTTTTTAAAAACCTGTGTGGGTGCCTGAGTAAGAAAAGACCTGAAAATGTGCTCTTGTGCTCTTTCTCGCTCCCTCTCTGTAAACAGTCCTGGAATCTGAGCAAAGAAAACTTGACAAGCCGTCCCTTTGAGACCGGTGTGAGGAAAGGGCAATGGAGGGAGGGAGGGATGAAAAGAAAGGGAGGATGGGAGGAACGTCCCTCAGGAGACAAGGAACAAAGACAGACCGCTGGAGCAAACGCTATCCTTGCTATTATGGCGATATATGTGTGTGTGTGTGTGTGTGTGTGTGTGTGTGTGTGCTATCAAGTGAGTAGGAGGGAGTGAGCAGTCATGGCCATTGTTGGATGTTCAGTTGAGGGTAAGCTTGAGTGACGTCGTGTGTGGTTAAACACAATAGGGTGTACAATGAAAACAATGCAATATTATGTACATGTTCTCTATATAAATGAAAGCTGCCTAACCGGCTGATCGATGGACTCTAGTGGATGAAGCCCCATTACAAACGTCACTAACACAATCAGCAGCAAAAGCTTAAATATTTGCTAAATTCAATTCTAATATATAAGACTCAAGTATGACATGGTTTATACACATTTAGGGGCACAATAAGCATCGTCTCCTCCTGGCTATCTATTGCTACAGAGACAAAATCTCCTAAGCCGTTTGGCCCGTTATTGGATAGGCCCTTCAATGTGTAAGCCTCTAACAGCGAGTTTGTGGAAACGTCCAAGGCTGCCAAACATGATCAGCCTGCAGACAGACCTCTGATGCACGCAGCTCCAGACTTCCACATAAACGGGGCAGCCTATCTTAAGGGAAAGTATTTATCTTGGCTCTTCGCTGACGAAGCCAACGTCAGGGGCGCTGGGAATACTGGGAGAAATATCTTGAGTCACCATTAACCATTCCATCATCGTACGTCAGAGATTGTAGACACACAGACAGACACAGGTTTGTGCAGAGCTGCTGGTGATGCCGGCTGACTTTGCATGCGATGGTGTGCAAACTGCAACTGGCAGCCAATTGCACCATGCAAATAGCCCATGCGCTGCGGCACACCGGGTAACTCACCATTTGCCTAACATCCTAGCCCGTTCTGTCAGTGACGGATACTCGGTGACCCACTGCAAACAATATGGCCACAATACTCGCCACATTTGTCTGATTAGATTTCTAACATTCATTCTCCCCCCTCCCCTTTTTCTTTTCTCTGTCAGCGGTCAAACATACAGTGGAAGCCTTCACCTGTTGCTAGGCAACCATGAGGTAGGCATGAATAACCGCAATCTTGTCAGCAGAGGTTATAGGGGGGGGGGGAGAGAGAGAGAGAGAGAGAGAGAGAGAGAGAGAGAGAGAGAGAGAGAGAGAGAGAGAGAACCTAGTTTTATCGAGTTAGCTTTGCATGCCAACCCGACAGAGAGCCTCTCCGGTGATCTTAGCCGTAACTTTAGTCCTCAACATCAGGAAAAGAAACATCAGAATTTCCCTCTCTTCTGTGTAATAATGAGTCATGAGAGAATTTCCTCCAATAGGAGAAGGGCATTTGCTTCTTTGTCCCGCCTCTTGTGATAACACACAGCCCGGTTACTCTTTGGCATTGCAGGGGGCTGGAGAGCTCACAATCTCTCTCTGTTAGCATAACTTTGCACTCCAGTTTGAGTTTCAAACATGTCTTGGTACAACTGGAGGCCCCCTGTCATTTTCAACAGAACGGTCTCTACATTTACATTTACTTACAAGTTTCAATGTTTCGCACCATTTCAGTCTCTGACATTTTTTTCTCTAATTTGCTAAGAATTGAAAGTTGACCTGCAGTGTTTCCGTGGGCCGTGCATGCTTCACTGCAAACACACAATAAAACGTTCCTGTTGAATTCCTGCCACACGTCCCCCATTAAGATGTGGCTGATCAAAACAATTGTCAATGGAGGTTGCTCCTACTTTTAAAGCAACCAGAAGCGCATAGTGGCGACAGAGGCTTTTGCATTGATGAAGGTTCGGTCAGGACAGTTTAGTTTGGAACCGGGCCGGAGTGGGACAGACCAGCCCACTTCCACAGGCTCATGCCACCTTATCAGGGGCTCAGGTCGACAAAGAGGGCCAACATGCCTAATTCTACCCACCTTTATACACACATACCATGAAATACCATAGCCACCCATGTAATTATCTGATAGGATCATACCGATAGACCTCTTTGCCATTTTTTGGGCTGATACTTACAAGCACTACTGTTTAGCCAATACGTTTAATTTGGTATTAAAACTAAAATACTCAAGGATGGAATATACTGCACGTTCCTCTGTGAAAGTGTTGTAACTCAGACCTCCTTTTTATGATCTACAAGATTGGTTTTCTTATCCCTCAACTATAAAAATGGCAGATTGTGAGATTTAAAGAGCCCAGGATGCTCGTGGAGTCGCCTTTTGGCTGCGCTACGCAGAGCAGAGCGTCCCTGCAGGCAGGCGACATACGTGATGTATACATACACATACATACATACACGGTTCTCCCCATTAGCCACCCCGGCTATGGTTTGGAAACAATTACAAACCCCATCCTACTCCGCACTCTGGTCGACGGGGCAGTTGAACCCATGTGGATTGGTTAGCAGGTCAGCTAGTGGGGTCTGGGAACCCCCCAGTGCAGGAGTACAAATTACACAATACTGATTCATTTTGCTGTTCTTTCATTTCCTAGTAAACACAATGCAATGACAGTCAACAAAGCTCAGTGACTGAATCTTAAGCAGACTGTAATAACACCGGTGACTTTCCCTCATTCACAGTGTAAGATCCAAGCTTCAACTCTGAGTCAAACAAGGGCGAACGAATAAAAGTTTTTTTTTTTGCCATTCCCACAATCAGGTAGACCATGAAATCTACTGGGCTAGATATATAGATGTTGAAAAGCAGCAGACATAGTGACATAAAACGTTCATCCATGAGAGTGTATTCTTAGTTTCCTGATGTTCAGAATTAGACAACTGTCCCGTCCATCCAGTAGGACTCACCTATATTTGGGTGTTTGAGCAGACGACAGATTCTGGCCTCTCGCTCCAGTTTCTGGTGATCTGGAGAGAGAGAGAGAGAGAGAGAGAGAGAGAGAGAGAGAGAGAGAGAGAGAGAGAGAGAGGGGAGACAGGAAGGACATGGCGGTCAGTTCCAGGAAGAGAAACAACAGTGAGCAAAATATGGGGAAATCAACTTCTAGGAAAGGCCAGAGATTCTGCACAGCGTAGGAATACCTTCATCACAAGGCTGTCTGAAACACAAAGAAAATCTAACCTTGAAAAATTGCATTGGAAATTGCAGTCGTCAATATTGTGAGTAATATTTTGTTTTGACTAATTGTGCAGCCCTAACACACACACGCGCACGCGCACACACACACACACACACACACACACACACACACACACACACACTCCTATAGCCACAGTGTCAGCGGTAACCTTAGCATCAATCATCCACATCTCCATTCCCTTTCTCTCCAATCTCTCCTGCTCCTGCCACGCCACCCTAAACAATAGGTTGCTTCCATCCTCACCATTTTGCGTCCCAAATCGAATTAAGCTAAATGTTTACTACGGGGGAAGCAAAATTGCTGTCACGTAATTTCAGCAGTCTGAAAGGAGGTATTAACAGAGGCACACAGTGAGCCAGGCAAGAAAACATGAGGCAAAATAATGTCAACACATACAGACGTGCACTTTCAGACAGAACGACAGAAAGAGACACACACACACCCACACACTCACTCACCCACACACACACACACCCACACACACACACACACACACACACACAAACCTGCTGTTGCAGCACTAGCTTTTTGCACTTAGTGAAATTAGTCTCGTGGGCTTGGCCTTAATACAATCAGTGTCCAGTTAATGACTCTGATGGCGAGGGGAGGATGTCCGTGCATGTTTGTGTGTGTGTGTGTGTGTGTGTGTGTGTGTGTCTTAATGGCTTGTGGCTTAAGCTGAGGCCAGAGAGATCGGTTGTAGGATGGATGGATGGATGGATAGATGGATGTGTGGATGCTGTCCCCTGTTGACAAATGGGCAGATGAGTGGATGGGGGGGGGTGCAGGGTGTCAAGGATCAAGTTCACACTGTACACCCCTGCCACCAAACAGCTGCTGGCCATATGGGACAGATGGGCTGCTTTCGTGGGCGACTGCATGTGAATGTGAATGTGAATGTGAATGTCTGTACGAGTGGGCGAGAGACTGTGGACGTCCCCGACCCCCCGTCCCACCCCAGATGTTGGGCAGTGCCACGCTTTCTGGATGGCCCAACCAGATTGCTGCCTGATGGGTTACACGGGAAGAAAACTCACCAATTCAACCGCCCCCCACCCCCACCCCACACACAGTACACCACCAATACACACGTACATGACGTAAGAAACATCTGCAGCTACAGTGGACAAACACCCACCCACACAACCCCAAGCGTTAGTTAGCCTGTCATGAGCAGCGAGAAGCGTTCGGGTTGGAATCCTAATCCTGCTGTCAACGCACTGACTGCTACTGGCTCTGCCTATGCTATCCTCCCACACACACACACACACACACACACACACACACACACACACACACACACACACACACACACACACACACACACACACACGCACACACACACGCACACACACGACAATTTGCTGTGAAAAGATAATGGTAGACTGCAGCATGGAGGGTCTGTCACTGAAGCAGAAAGAGGGTGAAAAAAATAGAAATACAGCAGCATAAAAAGAGCAAATAGACCAGGATAGAGGAGAAGAGAGGAGAGAAGAGAAGAGATTTAGCAATTTGTAATCATGTTCCTGGTTAAAAGTGGCCAAATGAAAGGATGTATATCCCAGCATCCACCACTGACGAGTCAACACTTACACTTTGAGAATTGTGGTTCACCTCCTGGTTGGTGGTTAAGAGCCAGTGACATGTGGTAGAATTTCAATCTCTCTCTCTACACAAAAGCCCAGTCATTAGCAGTTTGGGCTAAAAATGGTCAATTTGGATCAGTAGGAGTTGAAGAGTCGACTGTGTTTGACAAGCGGGGCAGCGGATAGGGTCACACACTCACACACTACTAGGGAGGAAACTAATTGAATTGGTTGTACTCAATGAACCTGGAAAGTGAATAGGAAAAACACTCCGTCCAGAAGTACCATTGAGGTGCTTCTCAGTCACCAACAGATGCCCTGTTGAATCCCAGGCCTCCCCAACCTGGCCTTACCGCCTACAAGCTGGTGCAGGAAAACGCTGGGAGGGGATTAGAGTGCTATGCAGTTTGACCCATGACTGCTGACACACACCGCTAAGCCAACCAGCTGCAGCTTTTATCCTGTACTTCTTGGTGACAGTGTATAGCCAATCACTGCTTTTTTTTTTTTTTTAAGTATATTTTTTTGGTTTTTTATGCCTTTTATTGAGAGAGAGAGATAGTGAGGAAGGTATGGGAGAGAGAGGGGAGGACATGCAGCAAATGACCGAGGGCCGGATTCGAACCCTGGTCGGCTGCGGGAAGGACTGAGCCTTATGGTACGCGCTCTACGCGGTGAGCCACCGGTGCGCCCCGATAGCCAATCACTGCTGATCAGTGTGTAAAAGAGATGCGTCTGTCCTGTTCAGTTCAATACCCATGCCTTCCAGGTAGACCTCACACACCACAAGCCCCTGACCAGTGTGTTCAGAAGAGGGGAAATCAAAGCATACTGTGGATATTTCACAACCTTCTTCCCAGAGCTATACTGGGTTGGTTTGGCTGCGTTGTATTCTTGGACGTGGGATCTGCCTGCAAAAATAGGACTATTTATTTTTTCAACGCTGGCTTGTGATGATGGCTTCATTATGTTGGTGATGGCAGGCAGTCTTGGCAGCAGAAATACTAGAAATTGGCTAGGGGTTTAAATAGAAACACTAGAGACCGAGTACAGGCTTCAAAACAGAGAGAAACTATGTAGATGCTTTGAACAGAAGCGACATGAATTGACAAGAGGAGTGTAGAAACAACAGAAACTGACCAGGGTCAAATATGTACAACAGGACCAACGGAAACTGACTGGAGGCTTGAAACTGGAACAAAAGGGAAATCACTGGAGATAGACAGAACCAATAGAAACTAATTAGAGGCTTGATAGAAACACGCTGGGCCCTCGAACCCGCTTGATACTTTTCAATGAACTTAGACGCTAACCGCACGCCAAGGCTTACCTTGGCGTGCTCTTCTGAGCTCTTCTGAGCTTTCTAGGGAGATGCTGTGATATAGTGTCTGGTCGTGGGAGGAGAACACACGGCACTTAGCCCAGTTGGACTGGAGTAACTGGAGCAGCTAACAGTCAGTCAACAAGACGTAAAGCGGTAATCTGCACGATGTTTGTTTACTTGATTCTGGCTACATCTTTGGTGCTCGGCGCTCATCGCTGTGGTGTTTCTGCACTTGCACTTCCCAGAGATCACCTGTCAATCAAACAGTGTGTCCAGCACTGTGACGTCTTTTTCATTGGATTTTTTTTGTTGATGAAGTTTGAGTTTCTGTAGGTGGCGCTCTTTTCTTTCTTCATGGTGGCTATCGCTGCTCATGCTAACTACCCATTTCTTCCATTTATTGCCGGAAACATTAAACACATCACTTCCTGTGTGCCAGAGGAAAGACCTACCACACCGGGTGTTAAAAACAGTCAATACAAAAGCGTTCATTTACTGGGTATAGGTTGAATCGCTATTGTGTTATATCAGTGAGCCATAGAGAGTAGAACAGTCACTAGCCCTCTCCTCAGGAAATATCAGACACAGAGCAACCTGAGTCAACAATGAGCAACGGTTGCCATGTTCTTCATCTGCTGATTAGGGACAACCTGGCAACCTGCTCCCTTAGCATAGCATCTTCGTATGACCAGTCACTGATTAGACACCACCTGCACACACTGAACAGCTTCTCCATTTTAAAGCACACTACCATGAAGCTACACATTGTCCCCTAGTGCGCACACAAACACAACCACACTGTGCTGTGTGCTCCCAGAGCCGACGGTATGAGACCCATGTGTGTCATGTGCTAGAAAGTGTCAGCCACTAATGCGGTTGGGTAAGATGAACATCTGTGCACCTCTGTGGTACGGTATAGCTTAACATACTGAAATGTCACTCACCTAATCCTTAGGCCAATAAGCTCTGGCTGAGTGTGTGTGTGTGTGTGTGTGTGTGTGTGTGTGTGTGTGTGGGCGAGTGCGGGTAGGGGTGACTGAGGGGTGAAGGGAAAATATGGGAGAGAATTTCTTGTGCTTGCTTTTTGTGGGAGGGCTTTTGCACATTGGTGTGTGTACTTGCGCTTGCATTTGAGTACTGCATAGAGGTTAGAGTGAGTGTATATGTGCATTTGAGTGGTGTGTGTGTGTGTGTGTGTGTGCATGTCTTTTTCACTCGGGGAAAGCCATTAGATAACAGTGATTCCATTTGAAGCCTTTAGCAGCATTCCAGTCAACTCAATCAAAACAGCGCTGTGAGGACGACTAAAAGCAAGGCTCTCAGCCTTGTTCCCTTCCCCGCGCTCTTGCACGCGCACACGCACACACACACACACACACACACACAGTCTTTGAGTCCATGCGTCCTACTCTGTACTGTACTCTGTCAAGGACATTGGGTGGAGTGGGGCGTGTCCCTGACCAAACCTTCAACATCTTGTTCTGGCCATGTGATAGAAAACACAAACACACACACACCCACACAAGCCACACACACACACACCCACACACACCACACACAAGCCACACACACACACACACACACCCACACCCACACCCACACCCACACAGTAAAAATAGGGTAATGGTATCAGCAAATCTCCCCAATATTAAAAACTGGTAACAAGAGCCATGTGAGACACAACAGAAATCAGAGCAAAGCAACTTGATTTTCTGTGTTAGAAAAAAATGATTATATCTAATTGTATCCAAAATTATCTAAAATAATGATTAAAAGTACTGGATTAGACTGGTATTTATTAGTGCTCAGAATCAGATCAGTACTGGCCAAGTGAAGAAGTGTGGTGAGTGTGTGTCCTCCCCCTCCACCCTGGACAACCACACACACATTCATGTCATCCTGGGAGTTGGAAGAAAACTAAAAAACTGGATGGAAATAAAGGAACAGGTGTGTGTGTGTGTGTGTGTGTTTGTGAGAGAGAGAGAGAGAGAGAGAGAGACATTGCCTTCCTCCGTTACAGAAGGCTAAGACAGAGAAAAACAGACAGACTTGGGGTCAGTATGGCCCGGAGCAGACGAGTCTATAAATAGATCCAATCCTCCTCCGGCTTACAGCCCTGAATCACACTGACCTGGCCCTGCCGAACCAACCAGGGAGACTAGGAGACAGACAGAGACAGACTCCCCCCCTCTTCCTCTCCCTTCCTCCCTAAACCTCTCAGTCCTCCCTCAATAGGTGAGCCGTCAGTTGTCCGGCCACCGCTGAGGTTAGTGTAGTGTCACTGAGCATCACGTCAATGAAAGACGACGGTGGCAATGGCAATGACGATGACGATGGCGAGCTAGGCCAATGATACTGATACTTCTCCTGTTTCCCAGCATGCTCAGTGGCCAGTCGGTAGTATCTTACCATCTCCTCTGTTTGATGTTTCACTGACCCAGTAAATTGAATGTGTTAAAAGGAAAAATCCACCCTAAAAAACACTTTTTATGATCTTCTTCCTGTGGTCAACTGGTCAAACGTAGAAGACGTCGCGCCACTTCAAGATATTTCCAGCTTAGTTTCAACGGAGTTTGATAGCAGGAACAATTTTTCAGCCATCTAAAACATCAACGTAAATATCAAGTTTTGGTGTTTTGGTGCCTCAGACTCAAAGAGCAAGAGCTTCTTTCTAGACTCACCATTTTGCACCGACGTTCAACACCGACATCGTAGAAGAGGCACCAATATCAATTTCTTCACCAGCACTAGCCCCAATAGACCATAATGCAATGCAGGTACAAGACACGTCACGTTTTGAGAATGGGCCGCGGACGCAATCAGAGACACGTATAACCAACAGCTGAATGATCACACTTTCAAACTATGTATATGCCGATACGCCCACCACTGATTGAAGGCAACAAGTTCAGGGCCTCTCTCTGGGGGTTGTTGAAAGTCTTTCCGATAAATGTAGGAAATCACTAACTTCAGTACAAGTAGACGAGCAGGCTGAGGGAGGGAAATCAGGTACACCAAATAAGTTGAACATCACAAACTGATGATTTCTTTAATACCAGCTTTACAGATGACAGACATGTAAGTGCCACCTCTCGCGTGTGTTTTGTTGAAACACATTCAGAAGCCCTTTGTCTTCACTTCCAGAGTAACACCTGTTCCCAGCCTGCAGCGATGCCAAAAACTGTTGATCAGGCTGTCCTGACCTATCCCGTTAACCAGCACCGTTAACAGCCTCACACAACCGTGGGGAATTGTTTGCTTCACTTCTATTGCAGCGGCTTCTCACGCCCGGCCCTCCACAAAATACTGCCATTGGTTTGAACAGTGCGTACCTTTTCTGATCTGTTCTTCCGGGAGCTTCGGATGTTGCTCTAAAACACGATACATACATGACCAAAGGTTTAGCTAGAGTAGGTTAGCTAGATTGATTTGGGGAACAGGAGTTGTTGTTCACATAATTCTCATTCGGTTCTCAATTATTTGATGAGAAAACAACAGCACAGCAGTGTGTGTGTGTGTGTGTGTGTGTTAGGGTCTATCAGGTATCAGAGCGGTTAAACGAAAACGTCTAGTGACACCATGTGTAGCCGCGGAGGTACTGGATGAAGAGAGAGAGAGAGATCTGCCACCTTCTCACTCTCTGCCTCTTGCTCATTTCTCGTTCTCAGTTTACTCTGTACTGCTTTCACTTTCTGTCACTTTCGTTTTCTTGTTGTCGGTCTCCAGCTCGTGTGTGATCTGCTCTGCGTGGGACTGAACGTGTTGAGTGGAGTCATTTAACGAAGCTCATATAGACCTTAGTTAACTTGCTGGGAGAGGTCATTGATGTATACTGAGCATCATTGTGAAAGGGGTCAATGCTCTGTATGACTTTGAAGAGATATGCAACACTAAATCAGATTTTTTGGAGCTGTTAACATATTTGTATAACTTGTATAGTGTCAAAACTATCAATACTATCAGGCTGCTTTGAGGGCCAAAAGATGTATTTGTCTCACCCTCCTCTGGTTGAAACTTCCAGCCCTGCCGGCTCCACGCCGATCGGTGACGAAATACATTGCGAAAGTGCCCTGAGAATCAGCGTCACTCTCCATTGTGTAACCTTAGCTAGCTTGTAGGCTACTCTCCAATATGTTGTCAAATGGATGTGTCAGAGGTGCTTACCCCGCCTCCCCCCGACCCCTCGGTTTTACACCCCCCCTTCTTCCCTCGCTCTCCATTTCTGCTGGGCTGACCCTGTGTATTTCATTCCTCTTTAATGCTGTTCCTGCTGTGGGGACGTGGCAGGAGGGGGTGTGGCCTCTCCTCTCCCTTGTAACCCCAAAATGCTGGAGAAGTTTAACACCTGGTTCATGCTTCATGCGGAAATGGGATGCAACAGAACAGCAGCAGCAGCGCCGTCCAGGATCGGCTGAACAAAGGGGAACTGGAACTACTGGGCGAATCCCATGATGGTTTTTATTTTTCTTGCTGGGGGATGCGGAGAGTTTTCAGGTGCACGGTCGTCCCGGCAAGCACGGGAAGCATGAATGCCGAGGTACATGGACAGCAGCCCACGCATCTAGCCACACAGAAAGCCTGAAAGTAGCACACATCGTACCTACTTCAAGCTGACAGGCTGCCCCGGTGTGTTCATGCACGTGGGGAATCAGGGACTCGCTGTGCACACTCCATGACAGAATGTTGTCCCTTCAGTTTCTGATGTACTCTGTTGTCTTTTTTGTCGGTTTCCTTCCCGGGAGAGGCGGGCAACGTGATGTTTTGAAATACAGTATGGGTCGTCGATGTATATGTCTTGATCCGCAATAACAGATCACTTTTTAATAAAGTGTTGTTTTAAATTCAAATGCTCTTCTTGTCTACACTACACCGTCTCTGTGCCCCATCACTTTGGCTCTCCTCTCTGTTATGACACCCTATCTCTCCTCCCATGGCAACACTCTCCTGACCCCCCCCCACCCTCTCTCTCCCGTCTCCCCCTCACCCGCTCCACTTGGCATTCTAATTGGCCGATCCAAAACTCGTGGTAACTGCTCCGTTCCTTTTCAATTATTTTCATGGTGTTTTTGTTTTGTCATTAAAAAAAGAAGTGAGGACAAGGAAAGTGAGAGTGATACACAAAAATCTCAACATCACGAGTATGAGATGTGTACCTTAGTGCCCTGATGAGCCACAAGGGCGCCCCATTGAGCTTTTTCTTCCCCCCAATGTCACTATGAGAGATTTGGATCTCTCTCTCTCTCTCTCTCTCTTCTCTCTCTCTCTCTCTCTCTCTCACACACACACAAAGAGGCAATTGCTTGTTTGACAGAGGGGTTGGCTGTGTTTAGAGAGGACAGATCTCCACATTGCAGTGAAGCGCAATAGGCTTAACACCCATGCTTACAGCAATCCATACACACTGTGGATTTACTGCTGACCCCTGGGAAAGACAGCTAGCAGGTTTGTCAGGTATTCCAACAACAGTTTCAATCACACACTTTTTCAGGAAACCAAGGTATTTAGACAGGCCACAGTGGTCACCAGCCACTTTCACTATTTTACCAGCGAACTAGATTTTCAGAACATAAAACAGCCCCAACATCAAGACATCATCTCTATCAGTGTACAACTGTTGAAGAGTGGCATTCCCCTTGAAGACTTCGAGCTGCGCTGTGTATTTTTAGTAGCGGTGCCACTACAAATGTTAAGACAATGAAAACCTTCTAGCCGACCCAAGACGAATGAAATATACCGCACCTATACCATATATCATGAGGTAATACCCTAGTAATTCATCCATCCAGGCACTCAAACTGATACTGGGAAGAATTTGCTTACATTGCTTGTGCACGCACACACTCCCACCAGTGTGTGGTGCATCGGTAGTGAGGACAACAGTGAGACCATAGCAACCTCTCTCTACAGCTTCCTCATCACACATCTCTCTCTCTCTCTCTCTACCTATCACTCTCTCTTTCTCTCTCTCTCTCTTGGTGCCCCTATGCCTTCGCCTGGCTTCTAACCTGCATCAGTCATACATGATCAACAACCCCTCCCTCCACACACACCGAGTGAAACTAACATGTGACAGCATTCATTATCTTCATATTCATAACCCAAGTCCTAACCCTAATCTAGCCCGCTGAAGTCGTGACGACCGGCCAAAATGACCTCACTTCACAAAAACTCAAACTGGTTCTCACAAGGATACAACACACACACACACACACACACACACACACACACACACACACACACACACGTGTCAAAGCCTTTCTGAGATCATTAACTGTGTGTGTGAGAAATACAGAAATACAGGAGGAGAGACAGAAACAGCTACCTGGCCAGTGACTGAGGAATGCTAACCTGATGGGATTCTCCTGTTAAGGATAAGCTAGTTGGGCTAGCTTGGGCTTGCCTGTCCCTGGGAGCCAGAGATACGCTACCTCGTCAACAAAGGGGCCACAATGACGGAGGCTGAATGAGGTCCTTTTACACGAGGTGTTGGGCAGAATCCCTTGCTAACCTTTGTTCTTCATTATATTCTAACTGAGCAGATCCTAAGCATTAGTGCCTCATCTTCATCTTCATCATCTCATCATTTTTTGTTCAATGACCCCTGACTAATGGTCTTAGTTTTTATTGTTCTGTAAAAGTAATGGATCAGAGCAGCAATCTGTATCAGCCCATACGTTTGGTAGATTGTGGTACTCAGCATCCCTATAGAAGAGAAGGTGGCATTGCAGCGTCGCTGAACGTGACATGTCTAAATATAATAGCAATCACCTGCGGTTTCTCGCCAAACACTGCTCTGTGTATTCATGCAGTTATCTCAAATAGACTCTCAAATAGAGGCTCTGCGGCTTCGCAAATACAACATGAGATTAAAAGTAAATTAGAATTATCAGAACTGTTCAGCTCTATCTCAGTGGCGCATCAGAAAGTACATTTGAAAGCATATCAGCAGGACTGTGTGTGAGCATGCCCGGGTTGCCAGTTCAAACCAATGACCACGGAGCAGTCATGAGTTTAAGAAAATATAAATCCAATTTTGTTCATTTATTTGAGAGCAACATCTATTTCTTACTAAATTAAGAAGCCAATCATACGGCATGAGTCATTTATCTTTGCAGGGTAGCCTTTAGGTACTTGATGTTCACTGCTAAATATTAGAAAAAGCACACATGATCTTCTAAAATGATTCTATTTTTGAAGAGAGGGTTCAAGACAGACAACAACTTCAATAACATTCAATAGTGAGCTTTATTTTCATGCCAACAATCATTCTGTCAGAGTAGGTGTCATCCAAGAGGTGGATGACTCATTTTTCCACAGTTAATAGACAGCGCTTCAGTATCAGGCTGATGTTGCAGTGTGACAGCAAGTGTTTCCTCTACATTCATTTAACAGTAACAGTGGAAAGGTTTCACCCACTACTAGAAAAATGTCAAAAACAATGAAGAATGATCATCTCACCCAAAACAAATACATGGGCAATAACAATAACAGTTGCTATTATCCAATCAATAGCTATTTTTCAACCATAAGATCGTAATTAATACCAAGAACAGATCTGGGAAACCCTTTTACCTTTCTTTCCACCCACAAATCACCCTTCCTCCTGCCCTTATTAAGTGTGATAGGTTAGCCTTCATGTGTCAGAGTGCTTGTTTTGTGAATAGTTAACCTTGATGAACAGCTTTCATCAGCTCTGAGAGTTGACCACACCCACACACACACACACACACACACACACACTCACCTCTTATCTCTTGGTCACTCTGAGAGAGAGGATAAGAGAGGGGATAGTGATCAGCATTGTGTGTGGAGACTGCCAGTCCTATGGAAAGACATGAAGCAACACGCATACACACAGTGCAACTCAATGAGAAACCCCCAATTCTAATGCAGCCAATAAGTAAAGAGTGACATCCTACTGAGATTACATGTGACAGCTCAGACGTGATGGATGGACGTTGTGAGGCCAGTTAATCCCCCTCGGCAAATAATGGCACCATTTCCCATGAGCCGATATTGCTCTACTACTCCCATCAAGCAAGATGTTAGATGTTTACTTTGGAGTTTGTGGAGCATGCCCCATTGGCTCTGTGTGCGTTGACATTTAGCACCACGCGGGATCAGATGTCCTTATCGCCTTGTACCATAGGCTTATCACGGTGTAGGCCGACCATGCACCAATAGAGTTAGAAGACGGTGAGATGATCCCTTGAGCCACAGATGCAGCCAGTGTAGAAGTAGGACTTTCTGAATGCATGTTTCACTGCTCCTGCACTCTTCTGCAAACCCCTAGATGAGTTGTTTGGGATATTGTGTCCTAACTGGAGACCACTGTAGTAGGGGTGGGGGGGGGGGGGACAAGGAAACAGCATTTCCATGGTGTCTTGTTTCCGTAATTCAACGTATTTCCGGTTGAAACAGGATGTTGGGGCGGGACATAACACAAGGGACTGTTCAAACATGGGCGGGGTGGACCCTAACAAACCGGTGGGATAGTGGTGTCCGTATTTTTTTAAATGAATAAATTCCATCACTGGGATGAAAACCATGGCGTTGTAGGAAAAGTACCATGCCGCTCGAGTACCATGAAGTAACCATCAAAAATACGCCATTTCCCAGGATCAAATACGTTACAGAGAATTAGTTGACAAGGTGAAAAAGTCATTTTTCATTTCACTGTAAATGAAAATGCCCCTGCAGGGCAGTGGCAATAGGCCGGGGGCTGGGAGGAAGCTGTGTCCTCTGACTAACCAACCGACTCACCCAGGCTTCAGCATCTAGAAGCTCATGGGCTGTTACGATGGCCTAGTCAAGCCTTACTCATATGTCAGTCATTTTAAGACAAGATGTTATTCAGTAACACCACACACATGCGGAGCTGTATTGTTTCTAGTATGTTGTTGAGTGTGTATGTGTCTCCTTCCCTAACATAGCATGGCAGCTGCTGAAGATGGAGGCATGACAAAAAACTGGGACAAAAATGAATCAATGTCCTTTGACCTGGACAGTCGTAATCTTTGTCATGGACCCAGGACGTTGCAGTCCTCTGTCCATGTGCACAGGACGTGACTTCTGTTGCTTCATCCACCAACTATGTGGTTTGAGTAATAGAGAAGGGGAGTCACGAAAACAGGACTGTGCAATCTTTTTGGCATGAGATCTACTTTTCACTTAACTATGCTGAGGTAATCTACAAGCAGAAGCAGAATTCTTCAAGTATGGAATCGGTTAATAATAGTAGATCGATAATTAATTATACTATATATTGTAGTTATATATAATTACATTATATTAGAATATTTCATATTTCATTACATATTAAATATACATTTAGTATGTACAATACACTAATTATCAAGTATTTGGGGTAATTGGGGAGACAGATCATGAAAATATTTGTATCTAAAATAATAAAATAAGGCAACCAATAAGGGCACCTTTGACAGATTGATGACATCATATCCCCCTGATATTTTTCCAGCTCATTTCATAATTAAAATCCACATGTGATCAAGTGGAAAGCATGCTGCGATCAGCAGAAGCCATCACTAAAACCCATATCACCCACCCCTAGGTGTGTTGGGGCAGCAGGCACTGAAAGGGGCTTTTATTGTGCGTAGACTTTTATTATGAAAAGGTGTTTTGACTGTAACCTTGGAAACCGGTACAAACACACACCTGTATTGGCAATGCGCCAGTCGGCGGGTAAACACTTAAACAAAATGTTGTAGCTGCACGCTCGACTCCATTGAACAACCTTAATAGGGAACGACAAAAGCATTATTGGGACGGCGACACTCCCTGATCAAATGACTCCCACAGCCAGCGGTCTGTGGACAGCTGCCAAGCTGAGGTGATATGGACAATGAGATCTGTTTGACAAAACATTGCAGAGAACAGGGAACAGTAGACTTTAGCCATATGTGTGGATATGGGTGTGTGTGTGTGTGTGGCTGGTCAAACATCCTCTTCTTGGGAACATAGCAGCCATGTCAATCCAAAGAACCCTTAGTATAAATGGAGATAGTGACAAAAGGAAAACCAATATTTACCAGGATGACTTTTATGTTGTAAGGTGTGTGTGTGTGTGTGCTTGCTTGTGTGTGTGTATCTTTACACGTGTGTGTGAATATTGTTTAGACCCTTATTGGGTTCTCTCAGTGGTTTTATGGTTCAGAGTTTATAATAGAACTAGTTTGCATCTTATAAAATCAATAGTCAAAAGCCTGCGTCAATAAAATGATCAGATATGCAAACTGAGAGCAAAGTGACACAGATAGTCTCATTTTCAGGTTGTCTGGTAGCTGAATACATCTAAACAGACAACTTAAAGGATAATTCCGGTATTTTTAAACCTGAAACCTTTGTTTGTCCTCTTCCTGCAACAACTCACCTCATCTTTCAGATTTCAGAGTGAGATTTCTCCTTAAGCTAGACTTCTGTTTCTGGCTAAACAAAGGTCTATCTCTGTAGGGATCCTTTCCGTAATGTTGTCAGACATTTCCAATAACAATCTGAGCCTGTCAGTGGCAACAACAAGCACTTTTAGTGGACGTAATTTGATCGGGCGCAGTTGCACCAAAGGATTACGTTGCAGCCATTGCAGCCCGTTTCACGACTGCTGGCTAAGGCGATCTACCGGAGCAATTCCAAAACCTTTTGTACCTATTAGTCATTTATACCCCAGAATATGTACAAATAGGGCCCAGGTTTAAAAATATCAGAATTACCCTTTAACAGGAGACTATTAGGAGACATGACAGCAAGGGAGCACTGTGGTGAAATGGGTTAAATGGGGAAGATGTGTTGGCGAATGTGTAGATCATAAGAATGAAATAGAGTCTGGCAGTATTAAAATAGCAGTAAATAAAAATGTGTGAAGCGCTCAAACACCCACTGATACAACAGTGTTTAAGCTGTTTAACACTGCCTCTGCTGATAATCAGTCTTCTGATTGGTCAACAACTGGTCAGGACGTCTTCTGACTGGTCAAAGACTCAAACTGTGCTGCATGTGCACAGTACAGAAAGGTTGTTTAACTACTAGCATCCAAAAAGCAAAAATAGTTGCTTATAAATAATGATTAAGTTGAGATGTTGCACGTTTGAATCACTTTAGACTTGATTGGTTGCACAGCCCCGACCGAAGCGACAGCTCAACTAACAGTAGGACATTCAACACTTAGCTTTGTAATCATCACAGTCTTATGAGCTTTTCACTGTTCTTCACCTCGACTCTCTTTAACTATGACTTTACATTGGCATTTATTCTGTGATATGGATAAAAGATCCCTGATACAGAACCTTAAATGGATGTATGGTTCTATGTGTGAAAACCTCAATGGCTGCTGTCAGATAAAAACCTCATACTGCAAGTAAAATGTTTTTTTTTAAAAAGTCACATTTTTCAGAGATTCAGAAAGACATTTTTGTGATTGACAACCATACATTTTCGGGCTTTGAATGGGATTCATGAGCCTCGGGGACATGAAATATACTAAAACGCACGTCGGCACCAAAAGCCGACAATCTGTATGAGAATCTGACTCGGCTGTGTTACTATTCATTGTACATGACACACGGTGAACGGGGTGACAGAGTCTATGTAATCTTGGCGCAGCGCAAAAAAAGGCTCTGATAGCGGTAGGCTAGCTGTTACCGCGGTGACAAGCCACTTGATTGATGGCGTGACAGTGTGTGTGTGTGTGTGTGTGTGAACAGGGATGGATTATCCCCTGACGTGTCTAAAAGGCCTGGAGGGCCGTAGCCACACACACACACACACACACACCTAAACACACACTTACACAGTATTGCTTACACAGCCATGGATGCAATGAATTTGTGTGTGAGAGATCGAGTGAGAAAAAGAGTTTATATGAGTGGGAGAGAGACGGAGAGGCAGCTTGGTAAGAGCATTACTGGCATGCTGTGTTATCTCTCACTCTTTCTCACACACACACACACACACACACACACACACACACACACACACACACACACACACACACACACACACACCCCTAATTTACTGGGCTCTAAATTGTCCTACTGTCTACAATAAAGGAAAAAGTCTTTCACTTTTGGTAAGTTATTTCCTTCCTTCCTTGCTTATCTGACCTGACCACCAGACAAATGAAATTCCTTGTGCTTGTGATGCATGTGTATGGTATATGCATGTGTGTGATCCACACACTCACACACACACACACACACACACACATACACACACACGAGGAGGAGGAGGAGGAGGAGGACTCTTCACTCCACACTTGGCATACATCTCTACACTAACTAGCTTTCACAAACATATGGGACTAAGTAGGATTCAGCCCTCAAACAGGTGGTGCCCAAGTACAGGGGGACGGAAAGAAAAAAGAAACAGACAAAGAGGGGGAGAGAGAGAGAGAGAGAGAGAGAGAGAGAGAGAGACGTTAGGCTAACTTACTTTGAGCGACGAGGGAAGTGAGACAGCTTTTTTTTTGCGAGTTCCATGCAAAACTGTTGCTACTGTCAGAACAAGGACAAACAAACAAGGCCCACCGCATGACTCACACACACGCACACACACACACACACACCTGAGATTCCCTCTCATGTAATATAATCCAATGTAGTGTTGGCGGACCGAGTGGAGAAGGACACAATAAAGCAGAGAGGAACAGGGACGGGACGGGACGGGAGCACTGACTTCTAGTGAGGACTCAAACAGGAACAAACCTACTCAGCACTATGGCGGTGTTGTTAAAGTTGGCTCCCACTGCCACGCCATATGCATCATACAGGGGGGGGGGAGAACGGCGTGCAGACAGAGAGAAAAAGAGGACAAGAAGAACAGGGCTGGGGAGCGAAAGTCGTGGAAAAACACAACCAGCCTCAGGACACACACCCACACACTGACCGGCGAAAGAGGAGAGCATCTCCATACATGTGCCAAGTTACTCCCATATCTACCCCTCTCTCTCTCTCTCTCTCTCTCTCTCTCCACGTCTACCTCTTTTTCTCTCCATACACAGTTCATCTCTCGCTTTCTCTCTCATCAAATATTCAATGTTGGTCCCATTAAACATTCACCGCCGCAGCGCCGCTACGTTCATCTGCCCTCGGCCAATCAGCCTCCGGCCAGCGCACAGGAAGCCCCTCCGAAGCCCCAAAAATGACAACACACACACACACACACACACACACACAACGTCTACCTACATGGCCTGCCGTTCAGGGAGGGGAGGAGATGGTGTGAAAGGAAGCAAGAGAGGTGGGGAGGTGGGGGAGGAAGCGCTAGAGAAAGAAGTAGCATAACAGAGAAGGAGATGGAAAAGGGAGGGAAAAGGTCAGCGAGGGGGAAGCGAGGCAGATAAAAGAAGGAGGAGGAGGAGGAGGAGGAAGGAAGGGAGCAAGACACCGAGAGGCAGAGGAGTCGGAGGTCCACTCCTCAGCTAGAGCAGAGCAGCCTTGTGCCTCAATAATTCAGCAGTGGGGCGAGTGCCATCAGCCTCTCTCGCTCTCTCTCGCTCCATCTCCCTCGCTGGCATCACAAGGCTAATAGTGTAAAAATACACTCACTTCACAATTTGACACGATACGAGACACATTACTGTAGCTAAAAATGACATGAAACGCTGTAGACGCAGATAGTGTCAACCGCTAAAATGCTCACCATTATAGATCTGTGATGTTTTAAAGCACGCTTAATAGGGACCTTCACCTCGGCGTCCTTATCGCTGCCTAAAATAAATGAGTTCAGGTAACAAACAAAATGCTGTAGCTTGCAAAAGGCTACATTCCTGTAAACTTTTTTTTCTTGTGGTATTTTCACATTTTGGAATATGCCGTCTTGGTGGTCCGCTTATATGCGTTACATTAACGCACAAATTTCACATACACGTGCACATGTATATGGCACAATATTCTTTTTATTCTATTGTTATTATTTTTTTATTTCTTATATCTTTTCATATATTTTTGCGTGAATTTCTCTATTTTATATTGTATTCCTGACCTGCCTCTACAGTACTTGCTTTTATTCTTGTTTTGTTCTTATTCTTCTATGTTTATTGTTATGCACCAATCACCAAGACAAATTCCTCGTATGTGAAAACATATTTGGCAATAAACCTGTTTCTGATTTCTGAGTTTTCATCATTTCCCCATAAAAGATGCTCTACGCTCTTCCCTCCATATTCCCCGGACACAGCGCCGATGGAACCGAGTGGAGCGCTTACTCAGCCGCTACAGAAACGTAGCCGGACAGAGCAGGCAAGTTAGCAAAATAGCTAGCTACGAGTTACAACTCGTGTCTTTTCTGCTACGAACAATCATCTGCCCAGGAGACGAGAATCCAGGAGGGTCTGGGCATTCATGACTACCCTAGGGACTTCAGTGTAGGGAGGGAGGGGTGCATCCTCCTCAACTGAAACCCAAAACCCAGCGAGTAGATAAAGCACTTTCTTCTGGCTGTATCGGATCGTTTTCTAACAGGAAGACACGACTTTTGGACAGCTAAGAAGTGATACACACTTTGCTAAACTTACAGCTGCTTCACTGGACGCAGGAAAGAAGAAGACTGCTGACGACAGTCCCGTCCCATCCACGGAGAGCAGAAAAGGCCAAGCCGCAGACGGATGCTGAGTGGGACAGACGCAACCTGACACCTTATCCGTGCAGATATGCAGGGGGGGGTGTTTACATAATGGATGGTAATGGGGGAGATAGTGAATCGTAAAACCTCAAATAGTGTCTGAATCTCTAACAACAGGCGGGAAGCGTTGTGTGTTGGCGTATCATTTCATATAATATTTATAGCCTAAATATCACTAAAATATCATAAAATATATATTACCAGGAGATATTACATATAGTGGCTATAAGGCTTTATTGTTATTGTTATTATTAATTACCCGACGTCTGTTGCCAGTACCAGTAATATTTCTAGGCTATACATAGAGAATTTAATACATTTGAGAACCATAACTCTTTAGAGACTACTGCTAAATGATATCACTTTTAGGTCTACACAGAGAGGAGACTCGTCTAGCTCCGACCTTCTAGCACTAAAACAGTAGTACCACAACCACACTACCCACTTCCAGGCTTTTTAATCACGTTGTATTGCATGAGGCTTGTGATACTTCTGTGAACGGATGCCGTGTCGTAGGTGCTTACCCCTTGTAATACTACCAGCAGCCCTGCAGGAACATGTACAGAGTAGTCGGCGTTCACCGTGTACGCCGAGCGAGCGAGACATCTGCCACGCTCCTCCATCCGTAGTTTCACACCTTGGCTGTGTTATAAAATGCATCTTAAAAATAGCGGCAGCAGTAACAGAGATGCTGTGTTCTTTCACAGGGCAGTATCAGCTTGATTCATGTTCATTTCTGATGCATTGTTCAATGTTCAATTAGAAACTGGGGAATGTGGCTATCATAGTGCAATAGCAAACTTTAAACTTCACTTTTCAAACTTGGTTGACCGCGTGTGTGTGTGTGTGTGTGTGTATGTGCATGTGTTTTGAAAGGAGAGGTTTTTGCAATAAATTATTTTGCTCTTTAAATATTTTCTGCCCCCTTTTGTTGTTATTTCACATATTTTAAGGTATTTTAAGATTCTGTTTCCCTACATTTGATTAGTAGAATGAAAAAAAAAAAGAACAAGTCAATAGAAGTCAATAGAAGGTCTTCTTAAGTATAATAATATGTATGTGCACATGCTTGAATGTCAATTTGTGAGTGACTGCATGTGCATATGAGTGTATCTGCTTGAGTGACTGTGTGCACGCATGTGACGCCACACAACCCAGCCACTGACCTCCCCGCCAGCCAGCGTGCCCTCTCTGAGCACACACACACACACACACACACACACACACACACACACACACACACACACACACACACACACACACACACACACACACACACACACACACACACACACAAAAAGTTCCCAGGCCATCAAGCCACCAAAGCCGCTATTTGCAAACACTAACGAAATAGGAAACACACAGGCAGAGGTTGGACACAAACATGTATGCGTGCGCACACAGACACACACACACACACACACACACACACACACACACACAAACAAACAAACAAACAAACAGAGACAAGACACAAACGATGAAGAGCAAGAGCGGCTGTCAGGTGTGAATGTATGTGTGAAACCCTCCTTCCACTTGCAGTTCCTCTACATGGCTCCATTGCTGTAAACAAAAACATGTTTTTGGTGACACTTCTGTGTCTTGGTTAGTTTGCCTTGGGTAGAGGAGGGTTAACATGAGGGTTAACATGAGGGTTAACATGAGGGTTAACATGAGGGGGTCCATGTCCCTGTCCCCCCCCCACCGAGCTGTCTCTCTGTCCAGCTCCGTGAGGCCTGGTGACGGGGGGCCGAGGCGGGGGTAACTTGCTTCTTGTGTTTGTGAAAGACACATTGGCAGGACCAGACCACTTCAGCTTTGATTAAGGGCACTGCACACTAAAGGGAAGTGTGTGTGTGTGTGTGTGTGTGTGTGTGTGTGTGTGTGTGTGTGTGTGTGTGTGTGTGTGTGTGTGTGTATTACAATCACACAAATTAAGCAATTGTGAAAACTTATACAGACAGGCTTTCTGTATAAGCATGTGAGAGAATTAGAAGTGAGAGAAATGTATGTAACTGTGTTTGTGCTGCGTGGTGAAGAAGAGCGTAGGTAGGTGTGTGTGTGTGTGTGTGTGTGTGTGTGTGTGTGTGTGTGTGTGTGTGTGTGTGATATACAGAAACAGACAGAAAGAAAGCAGGTCTCTGCCGGACAGCCTATGGGATGAAGAGTTTCAGCCCTACTGTTGCCGGGTTACTAGCACCGGACCACTGCCAGCACAGCCCTCCACATAAAACACACACACACACACACACACACACACACACACACACACACACACACACACACACACACCAAATCTAACCTAGTGGGAAGGTTTTTTTTAAGGATCTCTCCTCAAATCAATTCTTTGTTTACAAAGGAGGGAGAGCGAGAGAGAGAGCGAGAGCGAGAGAGAGAGAGAGAGAAGGAAAAAGAGAGAGAAAAGAGAGAAAAAGAGAGAGAGAAAGAGAGAGAAAAAAAAAAAGAGAGAGAGAGAGAGAGAGAGAGAGAGAGAGAGAGAGAGAGAGAACGCAATTCAACTGGGAAGGGAACAGGCCAATCAGTCCAGAACTGGCCCCGATCTGCAGTTCACATCATCACTCAACCTCTGATGGTCTTGCCTGACACTCACTCACACAAACACTTGCACACACACACACACACACACACACACACACACACACACTCACAAACATGTGTATGCATGCTCACACACCACGAGAAGAAAAGACAACCCCCCCCCTCCCTCAAGAGAGAGAGACAACAGCCCTCTGCTTCAGCTATCCATACAGTTCTGCTATGGGTAGAAGACGAATGACACTGTGATGACAATTAGATCATAGGCGGTGATAGCGCAACAAGTGTGACGTTGCTGCATGGGAAATGTGCACACACGCATGCACGCAGGCGCGCACACACACACACACACACACACACACACACACAGACAGAGGAACTGAGAATCAGTGGAGACCTGATATTTCTGAATTGAGCAAATTGGCTGAAGTCACATCCTACAAGAGTTGAAGACATTTCAATGTAAAGTTTGAGTCGGTGCATGCATGCACACCCTCCCTCTCACACTCACTCACACATACAATCACATAACCATAACAAACCTAAAACGGTTGCAGACTACCTCAAAGGCTTACTCAACCTTATTGTACAAGTCTCCCAACTTAAACCACAGCAGGCCTGTCTCCGCCAACTAGCCTGCAGCTTTTGAGGAACCTCAGGTGACATGGACAGGAGAGAGCCCAACTCACTCTGCTCTTAAGGAAATAGTAACACTAGCCTAGAACTGAGTTCAGCCATGGTATTGTGCGGACCAGAGCAGCAGCAGACAGCAGGGCTCCTCTTATCAGCTTTCAGGTTATATGGATTCAAAATGCTCCTTGCTATCCGATGGATATTCACGGCACTTACCTCTGGCTGAGAGCTTTTTTCGTATTAATAATTTTAGCAGCATACTCTTGGCCGGTGGACTTCTTGACGCATCGCCGAACAACCGAGAAGGCACCCCTGTGGGGGAGAAAAATGATAACACAAATGACAGTTCAGTAAAAAAACACTTCAAAAACAACAACAAACCCCTCCATCAAAGTCGGTGTGACATAGGGAAAGTGCATGACAGCGGGTTGAACTCAGGCCATAGGCTACTCACATACACCTACATAGGGGGACAGGAAGTCATATGCATCATTTATACTGTCTGATGTTCTGTGCGTGAGATGTGAGAACGAGCTTTGGCTACTAGCGCGCGACAGGGGGGAGGGATGGGGGGGGCTTGTTGCACTGTGAAAGGACTCAGAAACGTGAGTAGGCTACAGGAGAATGTATACCAAGAATGACCATTTAACCCTGAACGCACCACAACGTTAAACTGTACACTCGCAGCGGGCTACGTTGTGCACAGACGCCTCCGTTCACCTCACGCTGTAACGTAATAGTAGGCGGAGAAGCTCTATTAGCCACACGCAGCGATTAGACGTGCTTATAAAAGGAGCTTTCTAACCAGGGCATGCATTGTAGCCGATGTGTCCGTTCATGTTTCAAATGGAGAAAAATCATACACGGTGTAGTCACGACACATTTTTTTTTCTCAGTGTGCATGAAACAACCACAGACACAAAATGTGCAACCACAAGACCAACGCTGTTTGCAGCACCAAGCCTGGTCTTCTCTGCTTGACATACAGGCAGCCCTGCAGTCTGCCGAGAAACGCACTAAAAGAGAGTTGAATTATTGAAAAGGAAGAAGGATGTCACTAGACGAAGGGGGTCTGTGTAAACGACTTCTCGACGCGCGCTACCTGGGAATGAAATTCACAAATAGTCATAAAAGCGGGTGTCGTTTCACGTCTTTTAGGGCACAAAGAGCCGTGATGGTGCGATACACGTTCAAATGCACGCTCCGGATGAATCATAAACCTGTACAGTGATAACCTGGCTACAGTTTATTGTTGCTCTGAGGGGGTGCATTACCATCCCCTGTTTTTGACAGCCCCTATCCTGCCTTGTCAACACTGAAGTACACCCGCACAATGGCAGCAGCAAAAAAAAAAAAAAGAGAGAAAGAGAAAACGTGCACACAGGCTGAATGCAACAAGAGCAATATTGGTGGCGGTCGCTTACTTTCCGAGTTCCTCGTAGAGCTGATATTCGTCTGTGAATCTGGTCGAGGTTACAATTGTAGCCATGTTGAGCAACTGGGGAAGGGGGAACCGTCTCGCGCTTCAGTGGCCGCCTCGCTCAGGTTTCGGGAGGAGATCTCGTAAAGGCGAGAGGGAAAAGGGAGACAGGCTGGAGCAGAGGCAGAGAGAGTGGGAGGGGGGATGAGGAGGAGGAGGAGGAGGAGGGCGGCAGCCTAGCGGTAGTAGCCAAGATCGTCTATTGAAAAGACGAATCTCTCAGTAGTTTAAAGAAGAAAAACTGCACCACCTTCCAGTCTACAAAAGTGGGCGTTAATCGGTTAATCTCTTCCGGTTAGGATGTCCACAGGGAGGGAAATAGGGAGCCAAAGTGTAAGATAGACACCTTTGTGTTATTTCTATTTATTTTTTTATTTTTATTTACGTTGAAAAAAAATTCAAAAAGATTGCACGCAAAATTGTGTGCCAAGTCAATCAATCAATAAATATCACCTCATTCTACACCATATTTCAGAATCAGAACTGTACGGTCAGTGGTTTCCTTATATCAAGAAATCTGTAATGCATTAGAAGAGGCAGTGCCATCAACTTCGGCTCCCTATTTCGCTGGCAAAGTGATGCTCCCCATTCATTTCAATGTGAGCATGTGTAGAATTTTTTGCAGAGGATTGTGGGAAGATGAGCAGCCAGAGTTTGCGAGTGTAGTGGCTACATAATGCACATCTTCAAGCAGCCGACGCAGGCGTTAAACAATCAGGTGAGTAATGGATGTTTGTTCACGAAACATCGCAAACCTCGTTCCGCCTGTCATTTGTTCCTCTCGATAGCATGGAGAGGCACGAGCAGAACAACAGCATTGATCCTCTTCCTGCGATCCGTGGTGTAACAGTGAAATGCATTTCAACTGTTAAATCTGAGTGGGAAAACATTTTATTTGGTGTTTTGTAGAACGTCCTTTACTGACAATCATTCAATCACACAAATGAAAATAATAGAATTAACCCTGCTCAAAACCCATTATTTTGCTTTTTGAGATAAAATTAATATTTACAAGACAACATTACTTGCATGCATTTAACATTCAATCGGTATTTATTTAGTAGGTAACCCTACTATGAAAGCAAAACCTGCATCTGTTACAAACACACCCACTTCCATGGTCATTATTTTTGAGCGGGTGCTGTGTATGGACATTCACCATCCTCCTCCAGTCTTTCCTCGAACAATTCTCAGGACGTTGAGGGGGCGTGGCCCTGTCAGCATGCTTAGCACCACCCATTTTTTGTTGGCCATCAAGTCTGAAACGGAATATCTAACGACGCTGTTTGTGGGCCCCGGAAATATGAGCAGAGTGAGACGTCTTTGCTACTCTCTCCTCTCTGGTAGTAGTGGTGGAGGTAATGCAAGGAGGGGGGGTGATACAAGCCACGCGAGATCTTCTCTCGTGTGTACCGAGTGCTACAGATCCTACTTCAGTTTCATCATCCTTTTGCTCACTCTTGGAGTTATGTGCCCAAAAACTAAAGCTGCGCCCAGAACAGCTGATATGAGCGGCATCACCCTAAGACCGAGTCATGTAGTGAGATGAGATGTGATGCCGCAATATTTTAATATTGGCACAAAGCGATCAGCTGCATGGCCACTGTATTATGTCACTGATACCCAAAGCGGAGTCCTTCAGGGGCCACCGGGGGGTCCGCAAAAAAGGCGGAACAGATTCATTTCATTATCATTTCACTCCTTAGAAGTTAGTAGGATGAGATGTGTGAGGATGACTGTTTGGATCATTAGTTCCACTGTTGTTATCCTCCATACAGTATACACAGTTATACAATTCTGTGCTAAATCACATCTAATTACAGCAAAAATATCCCCAGGTGGGGTTCCTTGGGTCTGTAGTCCAACATGCATCCATTAGGGGGTCCTTGATATGAAAATGCCTCTACAGTACTTACTTTCATTCTTGTTTTGTTCTTATTCTTCTATGTTTATTGTTTATTGTTATGCACCAATCACCAAGACAAATTCCTTTTATGTGAAAACATATTTAGCAAAAAAACCTGTTTCTGATCCTGATTCTGATTCTGAAAGGTTGAGGAAACCCTGTATTTTGTTATCATAAACTGGACTATTCACCCTATTCCCCTTTGAAGTCATAATTCATTTTAAAAGCAGTTCTGTTGGTTTAGCCTTTCAGTTTACAGGGGTCTAAAATGTAGTACTAGTACTGACAAAGACACTTTGTGCTGAAATTGAGCTATTGAAAGATTGGAGCTATTGATTGAAATGTGACATTTGCCTGTGGTTATTTTGCTTCACCGGATACTTGTGGGAACAAGTTTTCCCCTAAAATGTCTTGGCAGCATCATTTGCATCCCTTATTTAGACCACAGGGCGGGCTTCAACATGTCAAATAACCCATAACTAAGCCATTTGGCACCAGCCTCCGTTTTCACTGTTTACCTTATATGTCCAGTCAGTATGACAACCCACCATGCTAGCGTTGAAGCTGCCTTTCCAAATGCACACGGTTCCTTAGTCTGTGCCTTTTAACATTGCTTGTACCATTGCTCCCATCTGATCAAGGAACTTCATGTTCACCGCTATTATTGTTGCTGTTATAATTACTATCATCATCATCATCATCATTATCTTAATAATAATCATGACCACCACCTCCACAATTCACATCTTCATCATCATCATCATCATCATACATTTTGGAACAGCCGATAGGGACCCGAGGACCCCAGGCTCTGATCAGGCTCATATGCAGTTTAAACTGTAAGCTGGAGCATCGTTGTATAAAAGACAGGGAGTTATGTGTGTTATGTAATGGCCTGCTGCACTGTAAAGGTTTATCTGAGCTTTCATGAATATCTCATGAAGGGTATTAACATTTCCTCCTTGCGGTATGTTTAAGTGAGTGTGTGTGTGTGTGTGTGTGTGTGTGTGTGTGTGTGTGCTTTTTGCCAACAGTTGCATACACTCCAATAAGAAAATGTGCCAAGTTTACATTACCAAGTAGTGGTTATATCATTGAACCTTTTTTTTTAAGATGCTACATGGATCCATCCACATACTGTACATACTGTACGGTACTACACAGTACTAACTCAAAAATCTATTCATTGGCAAACATCCAAATACAACTTGGAGACTCAAAACTGCAAATTCAAGAAGAGAGTGAATCTGGTGATAGCAGCCAAGTGCAAACCACTTCACGGTGCTACTTCGGTTTCTATGTTGGAGTTCAGAACTACCAAAACTACCACAGTACTATTAGAGTACTATGAGGAACCTTTTCTGTACAGTTTGTTGTGTATATCCATTTGGGAATCTACACAGAGCCATTGAAACAACTAGGTGCTACAAGAAGCCATTAATTGTTCTTAAAATAGCAGTTAAAAAAACATTTAGAGGATCAAGTTGTTTGAATAGTCTCCAGCCATCAATAGTTTTTATGACATTTGATAACATGTTAAATGAGAGTTATAAATATTGTAGAAATCCAACACGATGAGCATATTTTTAATAAAATGGACACACTTTCCATGACATGTTAAAGATAAAAAAAATACACACAATTTGCTTTGCAACACAAGAGAATACACTGTAGTTCACATGTTCCAAATGTCTAAATGTGAACAAGTGCATCTTCTCTCTTTCTCTCTCTGCTTTGCCTCTGAAATGCGAGTGCATATCTGGCACAGTCAGTGAGCGCTGTTGGTGATTAAGGAGTGTTTGCGGTGAGCACAGGAGCAGCGCGACCAGCTTCTGCCGTAATTACAGGGAGCCGCTCTAATATGAAAGCCTAATTAGCGAGGTTGCAGAGATACCTCCCGTGTTAATGCCTGTGCTTCTCTGCGATGTGCCTGTCAGACGGGGTCTCGGACAGGCTGTGCAGCAGCGGGTTGAAAGGGTGGGTGGTAACAGCGGGGTGGAAGATGGGGGCGAGGCAGAGAGAGCAGGGGGGGGGGGGAGACAGGGGCAGGATGATGGGGAGGGAAAATGTGGAAGATGTTGGGTGATGGAAGAGATAGTGGGAGGGAAGAGAGGATGGAAGGAAGAGAGTTGGGATTTGGAGAAGATGCTATATCGGCCTCCTTGCCCTTACATGTACCTGATGAGAGTGGATGGGCGGCAGGTTTTCCTGTGGGTGAAGTTGTGTTGTACACTGATTTTAACACAAGTCGAGTCAAACTAAGATACTAAGATACTCCTGCATCTCTTGGCTGGGATCTTCTCCATCTAAATTCACACACAGGTTTCAGTTTCACAAGATAAAAGCCACTCATTAGCAGAGACAATAGTGCACTGTCCCCTCTTCCTGTTTGGCTAACTCCTGCCTCATCACATGACATTGCATTATTGAATGGAGCACCTACCTACAGCTTCCATGGGCCGTCAAGAGATTGGCACTGTAGAAGAGTACATTACTGTGGACCTGCTGCCTGCCTGTCGATTACTAGAGCATCAGATTGTGCCAAGTAAGCATTTAATAGTACATTAGGGCTATTTCAAGGTTTAGTAGGCAGACATTCACAGTACATGTGCTGTAATGGAGCTACATCCACATGACGTGTTTCAAGACGGGAACTGTGGAGGTTATAGCAGTTTCTTGGACACAGAGTCCATCCAACAACGAGTGAGGTGACTTTAATTTGTATTTTGGGATTGTGGCGGACTGGAGGGAGGGTGGGGGGAGGCTTAATTGGATCCAGGAGAGAGGTGAGTTAGTGGACTGCTTCTTTCCTGGATCCGGTTCCAGCTGCAGCCAGTTGGGACTGATTGCAGCTGGGGCCTTTTTAACGTGTGTGTGAATGTGAGTGTGGAAGGGACGCGCCAGTGTGAGAGGCTGGCGCGTGGATGCGGAGAGACGGGGGCCAGCACCAGCGGGAGCGACGGAGCGGGAGCGGGCCGTCTCCTGCCGCGGCGTCCGGCGGAGGTCCACGGAGGACGCAGTCGGGAGCCACCTGCAAGGGCTGACCAGTCGGGGTTGGGGCAGGACGCCCCTGGAAGCCTGGCAGGCTGGGGCAGCCTTGGGGCTCCGCGGCTGGCCCACCGGGACCGAAGGAGGGCGCCGGCGGAGGGAGACGGCGCCGACGGCGCGCTGCCGTCAAGACCCGGGCCGTTGGTATTGTGTGCGGTATTGTAGGACAATAAAACGGCCCTGCTGGCCCATTAACTCTCCCCTGCCTATGTCTCTGTCTGTCAAGGACCCCGGTTATGTGGCACCCTGCCACATTTGGTTCCCTGACCGGGAATCGACAGGCAGAGACGGGAGAACAGCGCCATCGCCGTGCCGTCGTGGCGACACCAGCGGCCAGGGGACGGACGGTGATGGCAAGGCGCCTCCCTCACCACCTCGCAGCATCACCTGGCCCCACCGACTCCGAGCCGTTCCGGGCGGGACCTTATCGCCTTCTTCCTCGCTCTCAAATGGGGGGGGAGGGAGGGGGGGAGTTGGCTTCGGCCGGACGGCTCCCCAGCCTCAGTTTGGCGGTGGGGGTATGTGGCGGACTGGAGGGAGGGTGGGGGGAGGCTTAATTGGATCCAGGAGAGAGGTGAGTTAGTGGACTGCTTCTTTCCTGGATCCGGTTCCAGCTGCAGCCAGTTGGGACTGATTGCAGCTGGGGCCTTTTTAACGTGTGTGTGAATGTGAGTGTGGAGAGGGACGCGCCAGTGTGAGAGGCTGGCGCGTGGATGCGGAGAGACGGGGGCCAGCACCAGCGGGAGCGACGGAGCGGGAGCGGGCCGTCTCCTGCCGCGGCGTCCGGCGGAGGTCCACGGAGGACGCAGTCGGGAGCCACCTGCAAGGGCTGACCAGTCGGGGTTGGGGCAGGACGCCCCTGGAAGCCTGGCAGGCTGGGGCAGCCTTGGGGCTCCGCGGCTGGCCCACCGGGACCGAAGGAGGGCGCCGGCGGAGGGAGACGGCGCCGACGGCGCGCTGCCGTCAAGACCCGGGCCGTTGGTATTGTGTGCGGTATTGTAGGACAATAAAACGGCCCTGCTGGCCCATTAACTCTCCCCTGCCTATGTCTCTGTCTGTCAAGGACCCCGGTTATGTGGCACCCTGCCACAGGGATGTAAAGAGAACATATACAAAGAGAATAGCATGGTTTAACTACAGTTCACCCAAGGGCCTTAAGTTAGCTTAGCCTCAAATGAACATCCAACAATGGCCATGACAGCTCACTGCTCCCGCCCACACACTGGATAGCGCTGTCTTGTGTGTGTGTGTGTGTGTGTGTGTGTGTGTTTGTCACCTCCTCTGCAGTTTATAGCATCTGACTGTGTCTTACTTCTGCAGGCTGTTACAGTATCCTGGGAAATCAGATGTGTAGGTATGTAACATTTGTCTTCACCAGTCCTCAGATGTATGGGTTTCGGTGTTGGCAGGTTTTGCATGTGTGGGGTGAGCAATATACTGTACATATGGAAACTCCTAACAAGTCATGAATTGTCAATACATGAACATAGAGTATTAAATAAGGAGTAGGGCGACCCTTTGCCTTCAGGAGAGCTTCAGTCCTCCTTGGATTGCTATCACACAAGTCCTGAACTCTGTAGGACATTGGACCGTTCTTCAAGAAGGAAAGCCTCCAGTTTCTTGAAGGATGAAGGAGGTGGAAATCTATTTTACACTCTGTGCTCCAGTACTTCCCATGAAGCAGCGGTGTCTGCAGGTTTTCCTTCCTCCAGCTGATTTCACTGATTTCACCTTCAAGCAGAGAGGGAGCAACTAACTAAAACAATATTAATACTGATGATAATAATAATACACTTTATTTGGAGCTATAGCACTTTTCCAAAACATAGTTACAAAGTGCTTAACAGAAAATAATAATAAAAAAAGTAACAGAAAACAGAAACAGAAAAAAGTAATGACTAAAAGCAAAAACATAAAGCAATAAAATCTACAACAGAAGAAAAGAAAAGATTACATTAAAGTTTAAGACAATACAAGTAGAAATTTAAATCTGCGGTAAAGATGAACAATAAAACAAGAATAAAAAGAAGACACATATTACAAAAAGGCCTTATCATGAAAGAAGAGATTTGAAGGATGATACTGATTTTGCTGACCTGAGATTTTCAGGCAGGGCGTTCCAGGGGAGTGGGGTTTTTTGCCCTGATGGCAAAAGCGTGATCACTTGGTCTTTAGTCTGGACTGTCAAAAGTGCCCATTTTTTCCCTCAACAAGACTTAAAAGTTAAAAGTAGGACCTTAAAATCAATTCTAAAACTAACTGGAAGCCAGGGAAGGGAGGCCAGGACAGCACAGGGGTAATATGGTCTCTTTTCTTTGAGTTAGTTAAAGGTCTAGCTCAGGTTTGGTGTGATAGGTATGCAGTATGTCCATCCTCACAAGACAAGCCAGTTTATTCCATCTAAAAGCACTCCGAGCATCACAGCTTCATGCAGCCTCCCTGGGGAACCCTCTCCTCCCTCCTCCTTCTCCTCTCCATCGTTTTATGTAACTGTGTGACACAGAGCTCTCTGCAAAGTGTTATATTCATGGCTAGTACTTTCTGGCCTGATCGTCCAAACGAACAGAAATGAGTGAGGAGGACGAACAACAACAACAAGAGGAAGAAAGAAGAGAGAGGAAGGAGGAGGAGGAGGTGGCGGTTTGCTGAGGGAATGTGCAAAAAGCAGGGGAAAACGCGAGGAGCCGAGGGACGAATGGAGAGGGGCGAGGGAGGAGTGGCAAGGGTGAGAGTTGACCAGAGGGGGGAGAAATTGGGAGGTAGGACAGTAAAATATTAATTATCAGATCACTGGAGAGAAATCTGCAGCCCTTCAGGATGACACCGCCTCCCTCCAAACACACACACACATACATACACAAGATTCATGCACTAACACAGTGGAGTCAAGAGACGAGAGGTACACATGGTACCTCATCTAACTGAAGTTGTTTACTGTGGTACATGTAGAATGAGACAGAGCCCTCGGTGCCACCTCTGATCCACTAGCCGTCCAGCTAGATCAGCATCACAGCGCAGCCAGCTCCCGCCAGCAGGCAGATATATCACACTTCATCAGTATGAGTCCCCACATAGAGTATGCCTTCGAAATGGCTTTGGCGTCGTCATCACTCTCTGCAGTGACTGTGTGTGGACATGTGAGATGCTCAGAGCGATTTTTTGTGACTTTCATGATTTCATTTCAACCAGCGTCTCCGTTATTTCATCACCTGAGATCGGTTTGTAAGCAATGTCTGAAAGTGCCGAGATGAGCGGCGGTGTCGGCGATGAGTGCTGCTTTTCTTGGCTTGTCGCTGCTGCAGGGAGTGGATGTGGCGTGGTGGTCAGAGGTCTTTGCAAGGCGGGGGAATGTACAGTGAGCAGAAGTGTATCCCCAAGAGCAAAATAAAAAAGAGGACAACTGACAAAATCAACCCCTGTGGATGTCTTGGCGTCATCCTGAAGGGTCTCCTCACCTGACGAGTAGATGAGACATCCGGCCGTCACCCCTTCTCCCATCTCTCCAGGCTTCACTGACACGTGCACACTTTCTCTATCTCTGTATTAATGCAAACACACACACACACACACATGCACACACACACTTAGATGGTTCCCTACGCAGTTCAACGATGGTCCACCCTGCTGCAGCCTGGCCGCCGGACAGGCAGTGAGTCAGCTTGCTCAGCCGGTCACACAGCTCTGTCTGCCCTGTCTGTCAGGTTGCCTACTTGTCTGCCTACCTATGTGTTTGTCGGTCTAACGTCTGACCTGCCTGTCTGTCTGCCAGTCTGTCTATTTGTCTGCCCTTTTGTCTTATCTGTCTGTCTTTCCTTCTCTGGCGTGATGGGGGCTTTTAGAAGAACAGGGCATTCCTCTGCAGGTGCGAGCCCACCTTCTTGAAGAGGGCTTTCAGTTTGCACACCTTGCAGTGCCTCATTTTTGTCTTCCTTTCCTTCCTCTCATCCTCCTCTCCGCTATCCCCATCCTCCCCCTCCAAGCCCAGCCAGGGGCTCCACACCCCCCCGTGGAGCTGGGGGTCAGCCATGGGGTCGTCGGGCGGATTTCTGGCCACCACGGCTGTTTGGTTGTACTCTGCCAGCCTCACTAGCAGATGTTTCACCACCTCTGGCCGCACCTCCGCCAGGTCCGACCTCTCGTAGGGGTCGGAGGTGACGTTGAACAGCCAGACTGATTTCCCCCGCTGGTTGCGCCGCTTCTCTAGCACCTGCCAGCGCTCCGGGCCTCCGGGGTGAGTCTGCGGGGGTATCCAGTCCCCGTCACCCACGTTGCCCGTCAGGAGCTTCCAGTCGCCGGCCCGTATGGCTGCCCTCACCGCTGTGTCCCAGATCCCAAAGCCGTTGAGGAACAGCGCTCTGTCATCGGGCTCCCCGGGCCGCCTGGAGACTGGGTCGATGTTGAACAGGATTTCAGTGCGGGGACAGGGTAGGCCCTCGCTGATGGCGCCCCACACATCGTGGCCATCTAGGCCGCGGTGGGACTGCGGGGCCCCGGCCAGCCCTAGCAGTGTGGGATACCAGTCAGAGATATGGATCAGTGCCCTGCTGACCACACCCTTCCTCTTCAGGTGGGGGCTGTGGACAAAGCCGACAGCACGGACCCCCCCTTCCCAGTAGGTCCCCTTCCCACCTCTCAGTGGCCAGTTGCTCCCCCCAGACAGCGGCTGCCCCCCGTTATCCGACGAGTATATCAGCACTGAGTTCTGATAGAGCCCAGTGCTGTGCAGCTCTCGGACCACTTCCCCAACCCCGTGGTCCAGGCAGCTCAGCATGGCCGCGTACTGGCGCCTCACGCGGTTGTCCAGCGAACTGTAGAGCTGCAGGAAGTGGTCGGGTGCCTGCAAGGGCGTGTGGACGGCCTGCAGGGACAAGTAGAGGAAGAGGGGCTTACGGGGGTCGTGACTCCTCAGGATCTGCTTCACTCTGCATGGAGAGAGAAGACATTGGAAGTGTTTACATGCAGTACAACAGCTCTACCTGCACAAGACACATCGAAAAGCTATGTTTTTATGTGTGTATGTATTTTAGCACTAGCCTTCTAGGTTGTGGCAGGAGATTTTTAGCTGCTAGTGTGCAGCAATTAGTTTTTTTCACCTAAAACGGTTTTTCACTTTGTTCCTTTCTGATTGTGTTTCAAATTCTTGATCTTTGTTTTTAACTTTGGGGCAGAATAATGCTCAAATTTCTGAGTATTTGTCACAGTGATGCAGAAAATGCAGCTCTGTCTCCACTTCCCTCTGTGTGCAGAGTGAGCACAGCCTGTCCTCCCCGGGTTGCCAGGTCTGTCCATGGCGACCCGTCTCCAGGGTCAGGCTGTGCCCTGCTGAGTCTGTACTTAGTCAATGTTTTTCTCAATTTCTGATCAGTCACACAGAATATCACACTGAACGAAAAAAGCTATAACCTTGTTGGAAGAAAAAAACGGAGTGGACATGAGATCCCAGTATCAAATGGATGTGGTGAAGGCAAGTGTGTGTGTTACTGTGTGTGAGAGAGATACACCTTTACACCTTGATGCTCACCTCTCTACGTAGAGCAGGGTGGAGTAGTTTCCCGTCATCTCCCAGGCTGGCCTGTCTCCGTCGTGCAGATCAAATCCACACGCCTCGACCCCGTCACAGCTCTGATACGAGAAGTGGTCTCCGCTGCCGGTCAGTGTGCCCAGGAAACTCTGGAAGCCACGCCCTGTGGGTAGGCAGCCCGGCCGGCAGAAGCCCAGGTGCCACTTGCCCACCATATGGGTGGCGTAACCAGCCTCCGCCAGCCGCTCCGGCAGGGTGGGAGAGTCCGGGGGCAGGCAGAGGGGTTGCCGTGGACGGATGATTGAATGCTGGAGGCCGGTATGAATTTGATAGCTGGCCCCCCCCGGAGGAGAGGGAGAAGGGGAGAAGAGAGAGTGGACAAATTGTTGCTTATTGGTTTTTGATAGCCCTTTGATATGAAATAGCTGTTTATCAGTGACAGGCCACTCCAGCAATACAGATGGGAAGTACCATAATGCAATTCAGTTCTCTATTCAAAGCTAATGACTTGAAGAATGAATCAATCAAATTTTACCTTCAAGTCTCAATCTAGGATTTTTGTTTTGAGTAACGAGGGACTCAGATGGAAAACATCCATCATGAGTCTGTTTGCTTCTTTTATATATCCAACCATAACTCAAAATAATTCTAATTCTAGACATAATTACAGTAGATGAAATCAGATACAGTTATTCAATTGATGGTGCATCATAATAACAGTGTAATGATGAGGAAACCACTTACCGCCCCGTCATGAGTTGGCTGCGAGAGGGCGAGCAGATAGGTTGGACATAATAATTCTCCAGTTTGACCCCCTCTCCTGCCAACCGGTCCAACACGGGGGTGTGGATGTCGGAGCCATGGTAGCCAATGTCCCCGTAGCCCTGGTCATCCACCATGATGAAGATAAGGTGTGGGGGCCTTGGGCCCAGCTGGCACCTCCTCAGAGCCAACACCGTCCTCTGGGGACTCAGCCTCACCGAGGCACCCGAGGCCACCCAGCAAGGTCACCCCGATCAGGAGGAAGAAGGCTGGGCGGACGGCCCCCCTCATCTCCAGCTCCTGCTATGTCTGCTAAGGTCCGACTCTGGGTATTTGAGCTGCTGCTTACTCTGCCCAGCCAATGGATCTGGAGTAGGAGGGCTGCTATCTGTAGAGCGTGCAGTGTTACCTGGGCAGATCTGTGAGTCCGAGCAGCTAGTCCAAATGCCTCATCTGTCCATTACGTTCTACATATGAGTGGTGGTCTTTTTCTTAGCTAGATTCTGGGTTGTGTAATGGCGCTGATCTGGTGCCAGTGGCTGCAGTGGGTGGAGAAATGCTGCTGCTCTGAGATGGGCAAGAAGTTGGTGGTGGTGTGTGTGTGTGAGAGAGAGAGAAAGAGAGAGAGAGAGAGCAAGAGAGAAAGAGAGAGAGAGAGAGAGAGAGGGGCTTCCTCTTTGCAGTACCCTGCCACATTCCTCTGCCCTTTCAGACACCTCATATGACGGCTGGGAAGAGCTGGCCTACTGAAATACACACACACACACACACACACACACACACACACACACACACACACAAACACACACACACACACACACACACACACACAGCAAACAGACACAGACTCCATTCTCTATTGATACTCCCCTCCCATCCTCCTGTAAGTTGTGGTACACCTCGTAACCCTCGTAGACATCAGCAGCAGACACAGTATGGACGACTTATGGCCACAAAGGTCATCATAAACAAAGCTACTCCTGGTTTATGGTTGATGCCGAAAAATCAATGCCCCCACATTTATTGGTCTGTTCTTAATAGGGGGGCCTTCAAACGCAGAACGCCAATAGCTCTGTCTGAGTCTTCATCGCTTACAGCAAAGGAAGTATTGATCGTTTTATTTACCTTTCCATAACTGAGGCGCGGCAGAGCAGCTGCGTACGCATTCTTCATTTCCCAGAACAAGATTAAACATGAAACCTAATCCTGCATGTCGTAAATTGAACACTGTGCAAACGGGTGTAAGACGAGAGGGGCACAGTAGCACAGATGAAATTAAGTGGTAATATGATATGATATTGCTTTTCTTTCCTTATACAGCTACTACTACTACTTCTACTACTACCACCATACCACTACTACTATTTACTGCAGTTGCATCTACAACAACTGATAAAACTACTACTACAACTTTGTTTTTCTGTGTTGAAAGATCTCCACACTGTAGAAAACGAATGAAAATCCAATCATCTCTGTCCTCCCATACGGAAATGTAATATATGACATATATGCCCCTATATCAGCGAGCGATATTGCCATATATGTTACATATAAGGCGATATATTATTACCACATACATACATCCTCTGGATGTATGGTGATATAGGTTTTTAACATATATGAAATATCCATAGTAAAATTTGTATATGTACATATATTAAAAATTTGTATTGTATGAATTTGTATATGGTATTATATGTTGCAACCATATATATTAACAATATATGTTTAATTTATATATGCAAGTTTATTAAAACAACATATATACAACATATATAACATAAACATAAACATATGCCTCTCCTCGTTAGTATCGTGGTTAGTATCCCCGCCTGTGGCTCAGGAGGTAGAGCGGGTCGGCCTCCAATCAGAAAATCCTAGGTTCGATTCCCGTTTCCTCCAGTCCACATGTCGAAGTGTCCTTGGGCAAGACACTGAACCCCAAATTGCTCACGATGGTCAGATCAGCACCTTGCATGGTAGCTCACTGCCATCGGTGTGTGAGTGTGAATGAGAGGCATATACTGTAAATGTAGTCCATTTACCATCCATTTGTATGGGCTAGACATATATGTACATAATATGCTATGCATATATGTGTCATTTGTAACACATAAACGTATAACGTATAAATAATTATATACGTCACATATATGTCACAAAATGCATTATACATACATAAACATATATATTTGTATGGGCTAGACATATATGTCATATATGAAATTGTTCCAATTTCTAATAGGTTTCATATATAGTTTGTACATACATGTACATATATGTTTTTCCTTCATATGTACATATATTTCATATATGGAAATTTACAATATGTATATATATTACATTTCCGTATGGGCTCTCTGTCTATTTCTTCTGTTGCTGCTCAATTAAAAGAGTCAGCTGACGATAATTACAGCCGCAATTACAGGGGAGCAGTGAAAACAATCCTGCTATGGTGGAGCATCCGGTGTTGTGATGAGAATGCGTATCGACCCGAGGGCTCTTAGCCTTCACCTCACACCCATCTCCTTCCCATAATGCTGAGGGGAAATCAATGCCTCCGACAGCAGTCCATTTCCTACACTGGAGCCAGTAGAAGCAAACTCGTGTTGCTTCACCCTGTGGGAAATTTCACAGGCTTTTTACCCGTTAGTGAGTGAGCGAAGTGCAGGACAGATATATAGAGATATATATGGCAGGAAGAGGGAAAGATGAGGTAAGAAGGGAGGGAGAGTAGAGAGGTAGATGGTGGGTGAGAGTTGGGGGGAAAGAATTGGGGTGGGAAAAGGGAGTGACGCAGGAAAAAGAGAGAAATTGAGTGAGAAGTAAAGAGGTGGGTGTTGGAAACAGATGAGGCGAGAGAGAGAGAGAGAGAGTAATAGTGAGACAGAAAGCAATAGTGAAGCGGATGATCTAAGACGAGAGAGTATAACGTAAACAAAGCGGCATAAAAAGAGCAGTCACTTTGTCTCGCTGTCCATGTGCGTCTGCGTCTCCGGGTGTAGCCATCAGTCGGCATCAGGGAAACGCAGGGAGACATGAACACCGCTTCGCCGCCAAGATGGAGGGGATAGAAATGGAAAGTGACAAATGTCTTCTTGGGGGAGGAGAGAGAGAGAGCGAGGGATTGTGTGCTCTTTCCTCTCAACTGTCTGTAGACTCAGCAGAGACACAAATAGATGCCCGATATTGGAGAAAACTCGTGTTTATATCGTTTGTCCACAATATAACGTGTTGTCTGGACGTGACTCATCCTGATAGCAGCTATATGGAGATGCACTTTGAAGGCCCGTTACTTTCACAGTAAGAGAAGTATGAAAGAAAGAAAGAAAGAAAGAAAGAAAGAAAGATTTATTGAAGGAGAAACTACTCAAATTACTATTACTAATGGGAACATTACCTTGGTCCAGCACACAGCATCCTAACTCCAGGAACACCTTGCAATGTATGTATAACAGGGTCACAGAGTCTAAAGCAGAGGTTGCTGTACACTAACTGTGTGTGTGTGTGTGCGTGTGTGTGTGTGTGTGTGTGCGTGTGAGCTCGTGAAAGTGCGACTCCACCAACTTCCCAGACGTGTTGTGGAAAAGGCGGCAGGGGAGAGAAGAAGAGGGTAAGAGTGGGTGTGATTTATTCATGACGACGACTAAGTGACTCACTCGATCTGGAGCCTCTCTGCTGGACTGGAGCTGGAGTGGGGGAGTAGGTGTGTATGTGTGGGAGAGAGGGGGAGGGAGAGAGAGAGAGAGAGAGAGAGAGAGAGAGAGAGAGAGAGAGAGAGAGAGAGAGAGAGAGAGAGAGAGGAGAATGAAGATGAGTAAGAGTAGAGGGGTTTCAGAGAAAGTTGCTCCCTCCTTATTGGAATGATTTTAATTTGAAAAGCTATTAACCATCAAGAGAATGAAGAGCCATGTTTCGATATTTTTCGATATTTTTCCCCCCCGATCAAACTAGCGTGGGTACGACTTGCTAATGGAAAATTATCTCTTTGCAACTTTTGGATCCCAGCAAAGCTCAAAATGCATGTAAGTTTTTTTCTGCAGTGTTCTGCAAACATAAAGTTAAAGCTGCCCTTACAAAAAAGACACATGTGGAAATGACATGTAGAAAACAACATGTGAGTGTTCCCACATGTGGTTTTTGGACTCATGTGTTTTTGTTTTCCAATCATATGTGAAAATGTTGAATTCACATGAGATTTTGTGACACAGACTTCATTTTCACATGTGTAAAAAAAATTTCACAGGACAATCACATGTGGAAATGTTGAATTCATGTGACTTTGACACACATATTATATTTTCACGTGGAAATTTCATTTCACATGTGAGTAAAGCATGTGAAAGTGCAGGTTTCACATGTGAATGGAATGTGACTTTTGGGTGCACAAGGCAACTTTGCACATCGGCAGCTCAAAATGGCACATTTGAAAACAGTTTGAACTTCAATGCCTAGAAATCATGTAACGTGACGTCAGTAAACTAAACCACTAAAGTGCACTACACCATGTACAGCACGTTCATTTCCAGCCGGAGGGTCTGTGATGCTTCATACCAAAAGATACCAAAGGGATGAGAGATGCAAAAGATGATGAGTGTTTTCTCTGGACGGAGCTTGCTGATATTTAGGAGTTTATTTATTTCACTCTGATGTTTCGATTCATCACTTCCTGTGGGAGAGGTTTCCTGCCAGTGACCACACCTGACCTGAAGTTCAAATAGAGTGAATCTGCGGTGTCTGCGGCTCAAGAGGAGGGGGACACTTTGATATTTAGTCTGATAAGATACGATTAGTTTTCATAAAACTCTTTAAATATGTTTAAAACATCAAGGCCTGGCTCTCCTTGCACCAACAACGAAGCTAACCAATTTGAGGATGACCTCGCTAACCACGAGGCCACTCTGCTGCCCCAATTAAATAAACAAGCTTATCGAGACGTGGTCAGGGTGTAATTAGTGCTGTGAGTGGTGCCAGGATTTTGTTTTTTCAGTCATACTTCTGCCTTCCTACATGGTGCACAGCTAAGCGTTAACAGGAAACACGGGAGAAAGAGAGGGTAGGGTAGGTGACAGAGGTCGTGAGCGAGATACAAAACACAAACGTCAGTACTTGTTAGTTCTTACCATGTCAATCAATTGTTTTTTGTTTCTAGACTGAACTTTGAACTCTTACCTTCACTGACGCAAACACCCGCCATTTATACGGTTCCTTTGATTTATCAATATATTTCTTATATCTTTGTTGTGTTTTTTTCCCAAAACCATTAACATTGTCTGATATTCTTGAGTTATTGTTATTGTTAGGGTGTAGATTATTGTATACATCCTCTGTGCAGGTTGACTATCTTCACCAACTGTGACTCAACCTAATCAAAGTCAAACTGTCTCAACACCACTAAATCATTCACATACGCGTGTACACACACATACACATACATATAGACAGTGTAATCTGAGGCTGGTCCAAAGTCATGTGTATCTCGCTCCGTCTCCCTCTCCAGTATACCTGCCGTCCGTGCAGACTGGCGCTCTGAGACATCACCTAGACTTCATCACGCCCACCAGAAGCTCTGAAGGTGATACTGACCTTGGCTCTGCTGCTCCTGAAGTACTCCAGGATCATCTTCCAGCCAGCAGAAACCCAATCCTCTCCCCGGTCATCTCACTTCATTGAGGGATGGAGTGATGAGATGGGTCACTTGGTCTCGTCACATCAAGGATACTGGTTGGCTCACGTTAAGTTCACAGCCTTTCAGGAAACTTCCTCCTTCGCCTTCCTTCAACCTGACTCATCAATAATGAAAGGGATTATACAAGCTGTGTGTGTGTGTGTGTGTGTGTGTGTGTGTGTGTGTGTGTGTGTGTGTGTGTGTGTGTGTGTGCCTACAGTGGGATTCATGCCTATTGCAGGTAGCACAGTTAGTGGAGGGCTGCGGCTGTGTCTGATGGCGCCACCCCGAGGACTAAAGGAATAATGCATGCAGACTATCGAGGCCCAACAGAAATGACGGTAAAGGATGATTATAGCTTAGACATAACATTACTACCTAACCGTAGTGTATGAAAAGTCTTCCAGCGAATGTACAAGCAAATGAATGACAAGAAAGAAAGCAGCGCTAGCGTGGGAATTATGGGAATTATCAGGTTGGGTTGGAATGCGACTGTTTGTGTGTGTGTGTGTGTGTGTGTGTGTGTTTGCAGGTGTGGGTGATGTGAGGGGCCACCTGGCGTTATGCCACCTGTGTGTCACGAAGCAGCAGACATAGGACTCCCGTTGTCACCATCTGGGAGTCCTGGGAGACATGGGCACTGAGCAGGAGTCAGGAGTTCACCTCTGCGGGGGAGAGGCAGAGATAAGGAATGGACAGACAGACAGACAGACGAAACAAGGAACCCATGATGAGAGTAGCAGTAGTCAGTAGTTAGTCAGCCAGGCTTTTAACCAGTCAGACCAGTTTGTCTGTCAGTCACTCACCAGTCAGTGAATCAGGACCATCCATGTGCTGGCAGGAAAAGCAGTGACTTTTTGCTAACACGCATCTCATGAAGAAGACCTCATGGCGATGGCGTGACATTGTTAGGAAGGGACTAGACCAAACTCTCAGTGGCGTTGTGAATGTTGTCGACGGCCACCACTGCTGTGTGAAAACAATGTTTTTACAAAAGAAAGGAAGTGAACTGGGAGATGTAGAGCCCGACCCGGTGCATGGTGGGATAATATTCAGTATTGGAAACATGTGGAGAATATTTTAATGACCTTAGAAATAAGCCAGACTGTAAAATGTCAGAAATATATGAACCTCAAAGGGGAAACTAAGCAGTTTTTGAATTTCTGCATAAAGTTGACATTTTGGAAATGTGAGGTTCTCCCAGGTCACTTCAGATGCATCACCTAAAGGGCACTGTGTGCTCACTGTGTATCTAGTGTATGAAGGCCTGAGCTCTGTAAAGCTACTGTGTGCAAGTTCTTCTCTTATTTCCTCTCTGTTGGATAAATTGATATGTTGGAAATATGAATCAGAGAATGTAAAAAATGTGCAGATTCTGTTAGATAAATATTCCTTCTTGGGAAAGAAACTGGTTTTAAAACATTCTTAAAAATATTACAAATAATCATCATTCTTTCTTTCTGCATTCACTTGAATTGAATGTGGCGAACAGAATAGTGAGAATCCATAACAGGCTTGTTCAGATAAACCAACAAGATGCTCTGTTAGTTGACTGTCTCTCTCAAGTTAAACAAAGAGACTACATGGCAGACAGCAGTGGCTGGGGTAAGCTGGCCCAGCAACAAGTCAAAAACATGTCTGCTAAGTCACTCTGCCCAAGAGAGAAAAGTTGGCTGTCTTTCAAAGAAAGTAAAGAGGTCAAAATCCATATGCAACAGCATGGTTTTCCCCCCATGCCTCCATATGGTTTGTGAAAAGCCCATATGCTTTCTATTGTGTGGTGGCAGCTATATGAATCGAAGCTGTGAGTCAGGGTGCGGCAAAGATTTCCTGACTGTTACTGAACTCAGGAAGGGGAGGAAGTTGGATGTTTTTTCCTGTGGACATGGGAGAACTGTTAAGTGAGGCAACAGCTTCTTCCCTCTCATGTTCCCCCTGTTAATCAGCTTGTCTCCCTCTCTCTCTCTTTGAAAGGTATTCTCTTTCACCTTGTTTCTCATTCCTCCCCCTTTCAAACCATTTTCACCGTGCCAGGGTATAGGCTAGCCATTTTGTCCTCTCTCTCTCTCTCTCTCTCTCCCTCTCTCTCTCTCGTTTTCCTTTTTAATGGCTTCCCTGTTGGCCAAACTGCTTTCCCAAGAAGAGTGTGACAGACAGTTCTGTTGAGCAACAGCAGGCACAAATCCAATGCCCTTTAACTGATGCGTCTTTGCCAGCAGGGCAGACACTGCCAACCGGCCGATGCCAGCCTTGCCCCCCCCCCTAGCTCGGATGAGGTGAAAATTAAACTGGCTCGCTAATAAACAGCATGAAGTAAGTCGATCTTTTAAAGGAGACACTGCACAAAAGGAACGGTGTGTACATTTAGTTAAAGTGAATGCAGAAAGTAAGGATGATGATTGTTGACGTTGGAGGCAGAGGTTGTAAGCATTTGTTTGCAGGTCAAGGGGCTTGAAAACGTCTCTGTAAAACCCCATTGAAGTTGAGGTACTTTAAAGTTGTTTGTAATGTATAGCATGACAGTAATACATACATGGTAATAATTAACACATAAAAAAGGAGATAGAAATGAAAATGGAAATAGAAATCGAGAAGTTGTCGCTCCATGAGGCCAAGCACTAACCTATTCCCAACCACTAGAGGGAGTGGTTGGCACAACTGAGCTACAATGCTAAGTCTAATACCCCTTCCCTTAATAAACCACAGATCTGACATGGTCTGGATTGGTCCTAGCTGTGTAGCGGAGCACTAGCATGTTCTGCTAACTCTGATATCGTCTTCAGGAAGAGAGGATGGTTTAGTTTAGTGTGCGTCTGACCCGGGGCTGATCTCAGCTACTAGCCTGAGGTACGGGGACAGGTGCAGAGCCAGGCTGCCAAAGGGAGCAGCTATCATTGGTAACCTACTGAGGCATTGATAATAGCAGGGTTACTTTTCCAGCGGGGGGAACATCCAGTTTCTATCAGCAGGTCTGGAGGCCTGTCGTTGCCCCCGAAGGAAGATAACAACATACTTTACTGTAGGGTTAAAGCGAGTTTAAGTCCACGAGAGCTGCCTGGCGCTGCCTTGTGTTTGTGTGTTTTAGTTGTGAAGACTGTTTTTAGACCTCATTAGGTAAAGGGCAATCTCAGTGTTACAGTTATAATTAGATTAAGGTTGTGGTGAGGCATGTAGGCCAAGTGGTGAAAGGGTCAGGGGTTAGACAATGAATGTAAGATGAGGGGCGGCAATCTAGGGTTAAGGCAGAACATCCTCACGAGTCAAGCAAGGACGTGTGTGTGTGTGTGCGTGTGTGTGTGAGAGAGAGAGAGAGAGAGAGAGAGAGAGAGAGAGAGAGAGAAAGTAATGCTGGATCAAGCAAGGGATTTAGGGTCAGTTTCTCAGGCATGACGTTGAAGTACTGCTGTAACATTTCAGTGTCTTTCATAAAAAGTTATTGGATTTGATTCACTTTTTTTTCTGAATTTATTTCTACAATCTTTCACTGACAGTCCAGGACTAACCTAAAACCCATTGAATGTACCTAACTCTGAGGTGTAGTGATTGATGATTGACGTGCCTTGGTGTAAACTCACTCCTCAGTTTTGATGTTTGAATCAGGTGCTTTTCAAGCGAAACGCCTGACGAGGCAGCGTGCATGAGACGTTTGTGGTCATCAAATGCGAGGGAAGTGAGATGGTTTGCAGTTCAGGCCAGGCCGAGGTACAAGTACTGTGACTATCTGTTACACTTGTGCAATATCTGACAAAGCTGTCTTAGATGTTGTTTCAGTGGAACTGGCATGAGCCACAGCATCAACATTAACCAACCAAAAACACAAACATCAAATTAGACTCTTGATACGTGGATGAGCATAAGAAATGTTCTCATCATACTGTCTAAATATAGACACCAGTTGGGAAACTGAACTGTGATCGCCTCCATTTCAATCTGACTGAATATTATTGTAACTATATAAATCTAGCATCTATGCACAGAAGATAAAGTGGGCTCGCTGTGTGTGTGTGTGTACGTGCAGCATGGTTTGGTTTCTGTTTCCTACATGAATTTTCAAACTATTTCTCATTCACTGTAATTCTAACTTATGACTCATTTCATTGCACATCATCTATATCAGTCTTTCATTATTAGTTTGCAGCTACTCATAGCTGCAAGAGATGTTATCCACACATCAATAAAGGTCTGCCCCAGAGGAGGTCATTTCAAAGAAAAGTATTAGTATTGTGAAAAGTGTGAAACTTCACACTCATCCTTCAAAATGCTCTAGGAGAATTATATTGGTTTTCTCACTCTTTCTATTTCTTTGTCTATATCAGTTTTGCAGAAACATGGTTTGCTCTCTTTTTTCTTTCTAAACTATTTGTAATTCAATCAAAGCTGTGGAATTCTAACTCATGTCAGATTTTCAGTGAACACCATGTACTTCAGTCGTCCATTAGTATCTTGCATCGTTACTCATCTCAAAGGCTCTGCGTTGACAGCCCAGAATGTCTCCAGACCCAGAAGAGTTGGCGGGATAGCACAGGAGTCTGAACCGTTAGCGTCTATTCAGAAACCGGCGCCAACATGTTTTCATTAAAACGCAGTGGATGTCAGTGTAAAATGAAGGATAATGAAGTGTAACAAAGACATTATGGCACGTCTTGGTTGAGAAATTGTCCATGACCCCAGTAAAGGTCACTGGCCTCCACGCTGTAAAGCCAGGTATGAAACGATGCCATTTGGATGCTCTAAATTCTCGTTTTCCGCAGGTCTGGAGATGAGGAGGCAACGCAGGCGAGATAGGTGGTGTCCTATTTTTGGAGGGGCTATCAACGACCCTGCGCCATAAGTCTGAGTGACAGGACAAGTGTTCGGTTAGACCCTCCCATCACTCACTTGGGGCTAGCATTCCTCGGTGTAAGCAGACATAGACCCCCCTCCTCTCTCTCTCTCTCTCTCTCTCTCTCTCGCACTCTCTCACTCCGTTTATCTCTCTCTCTCTCTTAGCTGTCATGGTTGGCCTACTCTGGGCATGGGTGGGCACATAGAAGAGTGTGTGTGCATGTATGTGTGTTCAGGCATGAGTGTTGGCCTTGACGCTGAGCGCTGGACTGAGAGACAAGTCAGCACATGGACAGTGTAGCCGGCGAAGAGCAGGTCAGAGCTCTCTGAGGGGGCCCTGGCCGCTAACCATGGGGCCAAAACACTGAGGGCCCCGCCCCCCCCGGCAGACAAAACAAAAACACAAAGGAGCGGAAAATAAAGAAAAACAAGGAAAGATAAAAGAAAGAAACCGCAGCAATGGTGGCGGAGGAAGTAATAATCACGTTGGCCGGTGGAGCACCGTGGGGCTTTCGTCTCCAGGGAGGCGTGGAACATCAGAAACCACTCCAAGTGGCGAAGGTAAGGGATGTCACTCCACGGGTTGGATGGAAAGAAATGTACAGTAAATCAGCCCAAGGAGGCATTTCATGATTTGTGGAGTGGAAAGTAAATTAGTTCCTTCTGTGAGAACCATGTTAGATTCAGCAGTGAATCATCAGCAGAGATATATTAGGTAGGGGATTGAGGAGCTGTGAATGGAGTTGAAATGGAATATTGGCTGTGGATTATGTGGCTTGGTTTGGGGCCTGGACATGAGTCATCATCTTGTTCTAGAACTGTCTTCATGCAGAGGTGCGCTGATGATTGATTGTGTGAACTTTAAACTTCAAGTTCAGCTGGGAAAGTAGGGCAGCGAGTGTTGCTTCTCTAATGAAACTTCATATAGTTCAAAGATCCTACAAGTGAATTTAATAAGCAAATAAATCTGATGCTAACCAAAAAGAGGATGGTATGAAAATGTGACCTGTGCTAAGCATTTGGTTTCTGGGCTGTTTTTTGACAAATAATATGTTTTTTGTGCTCTCGGCTGACACTGATCTTAGATGCTGCTTTGAACACTGAGGTGCACATGGTAGCACTGATGTTTGGCAGATTAGGGTCATAGTTTTATACACTGTGAGGAGTTTTCTTGTTGCGAGGAGCTTGTGGATGCTACACACCATTCACTCGTCACCATATCATTTAGTACAAAGCTCAAATCACTCCAACTATGCCTGTCCAAGTTCAAACTGGAAGTTTACCTGAGAATTATTGGGAAATAATGTGGCAACAATAGATACCATGTAGCTGATATATGAATGTAATAGAGGTCCCAATTATAACCAAATTCCTGAAGATCACCATGGTCCAGGCCAGACTTAAGACAAATGGGCATTAGAGGGATGATAAATGACCTCACTGAAAGCCTGAGACTGCTTTGAGTGTCAGTATAACAGAACTATATCTTCATCAAATGTCTAACTGTCAGCCAAAAGAAAATCCATCATTAGGTAAAGAAAACATTTAGGCTTACAGATCTCCTGCACGGCCTTTCTGCTTCTCTTACCCCCCCCCCCCGGAGCAGATTCCTCATGGAGAAACCTGTCCTGCATTTGGCACCACTGAAGCAGTCCAGATTTGAATCTTGATCTCCAAAGGGGAATCTGTACTGACCAAAATAAATAGTTAGGCCTACAAGCAGCGCTGGAAAGATGGCTGAAAATATTTTACTCATCAAAAACTCAAGTATGGAGGCCAAGTTTTGGAGATGGCCCGTTTTTAATCACATCATAAAAGCGAGTCTCACTTATGGGAGGTAAAAGCCCAGAGTGGCTGTTTTACACGCTGCTCAGTCACACAAGTGTTGACTGAGCAAAACTGCTTTTCCAGGGGGCTATTTTTGGTTGAGCAGCAGCAGGTCATGAGTTCAGCCAAGGTGTGTGTTTCAGCTCAATACTCCACAAATTTACCTCATATACTATTTTTGTATATGCGCTAGTCGATATCGTGTGGTTCAAAGAGAAATGTAAAATCCCTCATGCAAAAGAAAACCCTGTTAATGCTACCCAGAACCAGAACCACCTGAACTAGAGGTGGAAAGGTGGAGAGAAAGCAGCTTACTTTGATTTGTTTTGGCTTGTTTTACAGAAAAATGTGCTTTAGATCATCCTATTGTAGATAATACCATCATATTTTCCATTGTGAACTTATCTATCATGTGCAAATCTAATCAAATACAGTTGAATGCATCTGCAAAACAACCTCATGTATTGCTTTGTACTGCAGTACTTTAGCATCCTGTTCCTCATAACGTTCATGCAACATGGAGGTGACTTATGCAGAATGCTGTAATATGTACACAAGTGTGCCACCGGACACCAAATCACCTTCACGGCTGCAGACAGCTGTGTCTGTCTGACCATCCCAAACAGTGTGGTCCTCAACCTCTGAAAGTAGTAGGGGGGGCGTGATCATGTCAGGTCTCACACTGCACATTCCCTAACAGGTGGAGCAGTCTTATAGGGACAGTGGTGCTTCGTTGAAAGAGCAGGCGTGTTAATGCTAGTGCTGTGCCATATGTTTATGTGTGCGTATGTTTATGTGCATGCCTGTGGTGTATGTGTGCGTGTGTATTGGAACTGTTGTGCGTTGCAACCACAAGGTTACTGGCTGAATGATTAACAGACATCCCGTACCACAAACAGGCACAGACCACTTTAAAAGGCTTAGCCCAATGGGGACCTGGGATTTCATTACAGGCCAACCAGAATAGCTGAAAAGAAACTAATTAAGTCGATCCCTGGAAACCCTGCAACATCACTGTAATAGACGGCAGTGCCCTCGCAGCATGCTATCAACATTGCGGCCTTTGAATAACTTCAAAAGTGCACTTAAAATTGATATGGCGTATTGAAATGGCTTGCATAGACTTGAGGCAATTTAAGTTGGGCGTAATGCCATGGTCCTGTGCCTCCTGTGGGCAGACCCTGGCACAGATAGCGAAGCACCAAATGAAGATGGCTGCTGGCTGGCATTTCCCTGTTAAAGTGTGTATGAGTGGCCCCACACTTGAGCTGCAATATGTGGCATATGTCTGCAGCAGGATCAAGCTGTCAGGACAAAACCTGCTCGGTGCCAGTCACTATCACAAACCGAGACAAGAGAGCAAAGATAGCTCAGTCGGGTTTCATTTTCTGTCCGCTCACTATTGACACTTGCTATTCAAAATGCAGGAATATAGAGAAACATGAGAGATCTAATGGAGAAAGTGAATGGCATTGTTGCTTTTGCATCTGAACTTTTGAAAATAACTATCCTGATATGACCCATCTAAGTGCAGACGTCTGATTTTGTATACTGTGTTGTCCCTCCTTCTGCTGGTGTAGGTGCGTAAGCGCAGCAAGGCGTGCAGGGCTGGACTACGGGAGGGCGATGAGCTGGTGTCCGTTAATGAACAGCCATGTAGAAGTCTGTCCCACGCGCAGGCCATGAACCTCATCGACAGCTCCCCAGGGATACTTCACATCCGGGTCAAAAGGTCAGGAAAGTGCAAGAATTACACTCTTATTACTGATATACCATCGTCCTTGCATTGCATTGGATCAAGAGGAAATCAAAGCAGTCACAATACAGAGTTTAAACACTTACACAAAGAAATTGATAAAACATTTGACACTATTGATTGGGTGCATTCTCGTGTACTATATTCCCAACAAGAAAAAGGTTTTTCACTGTTTATCTCTATTAAGATCCTGCTCAATCTGAGAATAGAATGAATCCAAGTTCATATAGCATCCAAGGGCCCTGTCTTGGATCTGTCACCATGGTAACCCCTCTACTTCTTTGCAGAGCACCTGCTGGCTTTCAGACTGTGGTGCTTTTAACCCGCGCCCCGTCACCCCGTATCGACAAAGAGTACCGCGCTGCTCTGCGCGCCATGTCGCCCCCCCGGCCCCACCACGCTCCTGTCCGAGAGGTCCACCGTAGCCGCTCCTCCGTGGCCAGTGGCTTGACGTCTCCACCAGGAAGTGAGGCTTACTATGGCGAGACTGACAGCGATGCAGATGTGGCGGCCTATGACAGGCAGCGCCGTCAGAAACGCCGCAGCCCCAGCAATTCCACCCCTGGAAAACCGTCAGGACGTGCCTCCCCTGAGGGCGGGGAGACCTCAGAGATGAGTGGCTATGACAGCGCTCCAGACGCAAATGCTTACCCTGGCTTGCTAGATGGACGTGGGGCAGTAGAAGGTGGAGGAGAGGGGCTGCCGGGGGTGGCTCGGAGGGAGGTGATCTACCAGCCTCCTGCTCCGGGAATGTGGTCCTCCCAGACGTCCACTGAGACCTCCTCTATCATCTCCTCAGCAGATGACCAGGGGCTGCGGGACGGCGCACCGGAGGAGGACAGCGGCTTCCTGGAGCCAGCCAATGTGCCGCTGGTATCTCCTGAGAGGGCCAAGGAGGCCTTGATGCTGCGCTCTCGCAACCAGATGGTGCCCATGGTGGGGCCCATTGATAAACCTATTGACGAGGAGCTCATTACAACCTACATGGAAAAGGCCAAACAAGCCAGTAAGTATGGCTGAGGAAGAACAATGACTTCAGCTAGACCCTTACAATTGGTTCAAACACAAAAATCATCAGACCAATGCATCAATGTTCAATTGATTACCTCAGTACAAATTCCCATAAACAGGAAGAAAACTTGAATTCTTGGTGTAAGATCTTTGCTTTCTGAGACATTTACTTTTCTCAACAGAAATGACATGTACATGGCTCAATTAGCTTTCTCAGTAAAAATGCCCTCAGGCTACTAGAAAACTTAGATCACATGTACCAATACACATTACAATACACATGCTTTATATTCACTAGCTATCTGATCTAAATGTTACAGGGCTGAGGGTGTGAGTGCAGGTATGTCATTCAGGCTATCAAGTGGGCATCTACCATCACAAATGTTTCATTGTCCATGACACCTCTAGCAGACTCAACAGTAAGTTCTCGTGTCCCAGAACCACCCCCACTCGACGCCAGCTCCCAGCACCAAATACAGCTAAAGTCGCCTACACTACACCTTGCTTAGGCTTATACCTTGTTCCTAATATTACTCAATAATTTCATTACTCAATACATTGATCTCAACAACAACAGACTAATGGTTTCAAGCCAGGGTTGACAGCCTGGCTTGAAACAGCCTAACTCAGCAGCTCAGAAGATGAATTATACCAACAATCATAGGCCAGAGGGAAGGGAAGGGAAGCTTTTCAGCCTTAACACTGATATTGATACCAAAATATGGTATGGCACTGATATTCATTCTCCCAATCATTTGATCTGAAAATGACAACACTCACCGTAACTAGCTGTAGTATCTAAAAAAAAATCCTCAAGGGTAGTACAGTTACCCTGATGTGACTGCTAGTCAACCTACACTGAGTCTCTTAAAGAGAGCATGGCCGGTATGGGGTTCTATATTTACCTCGGTGGTCCGATAACCCCAGTGCTCAATATGGGAGCTTGGAAAAGCATCTACAGCTGCTAGTGGGTATCAAGTAGCAAAGCGGGGGCACTCTCATTTTCCCTCCCTCTTTTTTACTGTCCTTTCCCCTCTATTCTTTACCTGTGTATGGGCGGGAGAAAAGTACATGTTGATATTTTTGCATAACACAGTTCCACTTTTAACACAATGACCAGACAAAATATGTCAGCTAACAGGCATTAGATATATGGGCCACCTACCTGAATATTCATCTGTGTATCACAAATGGAGAGTTTGGAGTTTGCACTGTTCTTAATTTTTGCATTGCTTACCATAGGGAATAGTATCAGTATCAAAAATGCAACAGTTGCTGCAGTTTTCATGAACTTTGGTACAGTGGTGCAGGAGCAGATGCAAAGTGTGCACACTAACACAGCAGTCTGTCCTACAACTTCTCCACCTACCATCATCCATAATAAGTATAGCAATAGGGCAGAGTTGGGCTATTTGAAGTAAATGGGTTGTTTTAAGAACTTTAATCCCCTTTGCTGTCACTGAGTTCAAGTTTAGCATTCTCAGGGACACTGTTGGAGACAAATTAAGACCCCCTCTCACATGGTTGTACATATTAGGGTAATAGAATTAGCTTGCCTATGATAATCTGCTTAATACCATAACAAGTTAAAGGATATGTAGTGGTTACCGTTTGAAGTTCTCCTTCCTGTCACCTACAACATGGTACTTTCCATTATCTTGCAAATATACTCAGTCAACTTAGATGTTACAGTACATAAGGCTATTAACGTGCAAACTTATCCTTCACCCAAGCTAATGTGAGAAGCCAAAGGCTTGCCTGGAATTTTTCTGGAAGTGCTCCTGTAGCAAGTGAAAAGATGGGTTTCCTGTTGAAGGCATGGTGGTTAGGATGGATTTAGATGCTGATGCCACAGTTCTTGGTTTAAATCTGGTCATCCAGACTTCCATGGTCTCACTGCAGTACTTAAACTTGACAGGTTTGAGGCTAATTCAAAAACAGAAAATATACATTTTTAATTGAAAAGTTTTACATTCTTGGATTGCATGGATTAACCACCACATTTAATTTAAGAATGTCACTGTTATGGAGATAATCGTACTTTTCTGTTTCTACACGATGGATTCCTAACCTGTGGCCTTTACCCCCTGCAGAACTGAACCGAGGAGAAACTCTTCAAGACAAGAATGTGAAGGAAGCCAAAACCAAGTGTCGAACAATTGCATCCTTACTGACTGATTCTCCGAACCCTCACTCCAAAGGTGTGCTGATGTTCAAGAAGCGACGGCAGCGCTCCAAGAAGTACACCCTCACCAGCTTTGGTAGTGTGGATGAGGATATGTGTCTGGACTCACAGGAAGAAGAAGATGGGGTGTTCCCTGGTAGTGAGTCAGAGTTTGATGAGGATGGCTTCTCGGCAGTCCCTGACCCAACATGGGACAGTGACTACTTGGAAATGCTTGAGAAAAGGGCGACAGCGGGCCCTGCGGGGCGTGGGGATGGGGCAGAGGATGCTCCCAGTCCAGGGTTGAGTGACACCACAGGCAAAGGTGCTCAGCTGTTTGAGCAGCAGAGAAAGAGGGCTGCCGAGCATGCCAAGAAAGTGGAGGCACAGCCTCAGGCACGTCCCCAGTCTCAAGTCCTGGAGCAGCCTCAGATGTATCAGCATATTCAGTTGCAGCCAGAGATGCAACCGCAGATGCAACCGCAGATGCAACCAAACCCCCAGCCTCAGCAAATGATGCCACCACACCCTACAGCCTTACAGCAAGAGTCCCAGTCTATGTGCCCCCATGTCCCAGGCCTAGTTGCTGCTCCAGCCCATAGCATGGCTAATGGGGACCTGTCCTACTCTGCAGTTAGCATGGCTAGCATGGTGATGTCACCTTCAGCTGTGGCACCCAAAACAGCCACTGGCTCAGTGATGATCCTGAGCAGCCCCGCACCACCAGCTGAGACACCATTACCAGAACTACCTTCCAGCAATGTTCTCAACAGAACCGCACGTCCCTTTGCACCTGGGTTCATCACCAACCGAGCTGCGACTGCCCCTGTTGTATTCCGTCCGTCTGTCACAAAGAAGGCCCCGCGCCCTGCCTCAGTGGCTGTTGTTCCACCACCGTTCTCTACTGCCTCTGAGCTATCCGTTAATGTTGCATCATCAACTTCACAACTGCCCACTGGTCCTATGTCGATGTTCTCCCCACCATCCACTGTGCCCAGAGGTCCCTTTGTCCACGCACCTGCAGCCCCTGTTGCTCCTCTGCCTCTCTCCCCAGCATTCTCTACCTCTGTAGAGACTATGCAGGCGGCCCCACCAATGACTACTGTTCCTCGGGCTCCACCTACAACTGTGTCCCCAATGTCTATGCCTTCAATGCCCACAGTATCCATGCCACCAGCTCCACATGCACCAGTGATTCCAGCCCCTGTTGCTCCTATGCCCCAAGCTCCAGTTTCAGCTGCTTCTGTTCCACTTGCCTCAGTTGTCCCAATACCTCCAGCTCAAGTTTCCAGGGCACCTGTAGCTCCGGTTTCAGTGGTCTCCCAGCCAGAAGTTGCATCCCCAACACCTGTCCCTGGGCCAACAGGTCGCACAGGCATCTTAATTGATGCTCGGCGGCGTGGTGGCAGACCCAGACCCATGTTCAATGTGCCAGATGTCAAGAAGAACTCGCCCAATCCTGAGCTGTTGTCTATGGTGCAGAACCTGGATGACAGACCTGCGCGACAAATATATGGCTATCCGCCCCCTGAGGCGTATAATGATGGTGCAGAGGTAGAGCAGGGTAGTGAGCCTGGCAGGGGCAGGATGCCTCCCCCAGTGGCACCCAAGCCGCGGGTCATTCACGAGGCCCCACAGATTCCTCAAGCAGAGGGCAAGGGGGCCCAGCTATTCGCCCGCAGACAGAGTCGCATGGGTAAATATGTGGTGGACACACCACCTGAGACCCCCTACCAGCTGGAGGTAGCCTCATACCCTTCAGCCCAACCTGGGGAGTCCTCCCCTAACCCTTCCCTTTCCTCTCAGTGGAAGTACTCCCCCAACATCCGTGCCCCTCCACCCATTGGATACAACCCACTCCTGGCTCCCACTGTTCCTGTTGGGCCCCAGAGAGATACCGCCAAGGTTAACAGCACTGCTAGAGGAGGCATGGGCTCTCAGAAAGAGGGCATAAAAGTACTGGATTTCATGAGAAGGCAGCCCTACCAGCTCAACTCTGCCATGTTCAACTATGGGGGCAGTGCTACTAATCTGTCAGCCATGCCCTCTTACCAGACCCAGAGGCAGCAGCAGCAGCAGCAGCAGCAGCAGCAGCAGCAGCAGCAGGGTAGCTACACCACAATGGTGGGCAGCTCATTAACCCCACCTAAGCAGATTCCCATCAAATCAGCCCGTGTGTATGAGATCAAACGCTTCTCCACACCCACACCCATGTCAGCCCCAACTCTGACACCCAAAGTGATTGTACCACGCTCAGCCACCACACTGGGAGAACGTTTAACCCACATGACCTCCCCACCTCCTGCTCTATTCACTCCAGCCTTTGCCCCTACCCCTTTCTCAACCCGAGCAGCACCAGCACCAGCCCCTGCTCCTGCACCAGCCCTGGCCTCAGGGCTGGGCTGGTCAGCTCCTTCCCAACCAACTGGTCTGCCCAGCCTCCCAAAGATCTCTGCCACCCCTATTCCCAACTCTGTGCCCAATGTACTCCCTATGCCCTATACTCCAGTGTCATACACCAATGGGCTCCAGGCAGCCAAGCAGTTCCAGAGTGCCCCTGAGCTGAGTCTCCTTGCCTCCTTGCCCCCACTGAAGTCCAACCCAGTACAGGTGCCCAAGCCTCGCTTTGTTGCCACCAAGGGGGGTATCCAGCCCCGCGTCTGGAGGCCAGGGGCAATGTGATCAGGAACCTGTCCGTCACTATCAGACTTGGACACTTTCAAATAACAACCATTAAAACCCCCAAATTCACATGAAATGATCATCGTGAACATCCACTTCCTGTTCAAAATACTATTTAACATATTTATGTTTTTTTTTTGACACATTTGTTCACACATGTATTGGAGTGAGTGACAATAATAAACAATTGTATAGTAGTTCAATATATATGCCTGTCCTGGGGGAGGTTTGTGTAAGGCTTCTAGAAGAGATCTGTCTCTACTACTTTAGCAGAAATAGAGCCTGTACTGAATTATTCTTTGAAACTTGAAATGTCTGAAAGTTGTTTAAAATGAATAGTTGCAGTTCTTCTCGTGGTGTACATCATGAAATAATGGCTAGAGGAGTGGAAGCACTGAGTTTATGTGTTGACAGAGGTGGAGGATCAGGATGCCGATATAGAAGGCTTTTATCACTGTAGGTCATTCTACTACTCCACACTAGTTCTATTACATGCTATGCCATAAAAGTTTTTTTTTTTTAAACCACTCCATATTTTGCATGATGCAAAAGATTGTATCTTGACGTGATCAAACATATCCCCTATTTCAGTTGTTTAAATGATGCATGACCAGCTGCAAATTGTCAAATCTTTTTAAAAGCCTCAACTCACTGTGGAATATATGTGAAGACAAGGTCTGATCCTCTGAAGTGTCAGTAACGTTGTGCTAAATACTGTAGCTCACTATAACCAATCAGAAATGCAATGTTTTTAGCAGGGGGGTCACACTCAACAGGTGCCCTGGCTGTGGCTGAATATATACTGTTACTGGATATCGCAGCTCCACTTAGACACGACCAGACCTTAGTACCAGTGTGCCCGTTCTGGATTTGTGTCACTCTCACCTTGTATTAAACAAATAACACCGATGAATGAATGTGTATTTTGTTTTGCTTTATTGTGACTTAATCTGTTATGGTGGATAGGGAAGGTAATTGATCGAGAGGCACCGGCATTTTGGGTTTGAGATATAAGAGTGGCTGTGGATAGGGGTATAGGCAGGTACTTTCAAACCCTGCCAGATGACTGAAGGGGGTTAAATGTTAGCCCGCAAGTTTAGGTCTCCGTTGGCACATTTTATTTAAAGTTACAGCCCACCATTTCACAGAAATGGGAGCTATCAAGATGCAGCAGTGTGCCACAAAATTGAGACTTCCGACTGAATTATAGTTTTTGAATCCCACAGCCTGTAGAAATGAAAAGAGCATGACGAGGGAAGTTTGGATTCTGACGTTTGATGGTGAATTACAAGGAAGAGAGGGAAAGTGGCACAGAAGTTCAACCATGCCGGTGTCTCTCCAAAAAATGGATGCCAGTAAATATATGGATATACATGTTTTAATGGCCATGAATCTTAAGAGGATGGCTATGTCAATGCTGGTAACAAGTCAAGTGAAAATAAGAAGTAACGAGGAGATGAATGTTCTTGACCATGAATGGAGCTGAGGGGAAACTTTTGTTATTTTTAATTATTTTTAAATATTATATTAGAGCTGTATCTTGCATTGATAGTATCATGGCTGCAAAAAAATCCAAGTTGTGGATATAGTTTTGTTGATGTGTAAAATATAATAAGGAAATGTTTCTGAATGTAGTTGAATTATCGTATGAGTGTGAAATTGTTGGTTTATGATGCTAAAGCAGGGCAGTAAGTGCCCGTGCTTTATACTGACTAGGAGACAAGACATTTTTAGAGGAATAAAATTAGATTTGAAAGCTTTCCAAATGTCTGACGTGTCTGATTTGACACTGCTCCCTGTTGGTGATTGTGTGACACTGCCATCTTGTAGTACATGGTTTTAATGTACAGTACATGTGTACATTAGTCACATACTGTAGCTATAGAGACATTCTTGCATTGTTATTTACCACAACACGCCCTTGTTCATTCAATCACAACAATTTAATCATAAATAAATGTACATTACACAATTTCTATCAGTCAGACATTTGACCAATGAGTGATTGCAATGTTAATGACAACTTCTGAGATAAATGATGTACAGGCACAGGTATTGTAAGCGACACAAAGTATTTGCCATGTATAAACAAAGTATGAACAGAACTTACTAACTTCAATACATTTTAAAACGCGAAGCTGTCACCTCTAGTTTATGCAAACTTTTACTTTTACCAATTACATGCATTGTACCAATGGATGTCGACTGGAGTTTAGAAATCCAGACTTTATACTTTGACCCCAAAACACACTTCCCATAGAGCACCACCACATGCCCTCTACTTTGATACTTTGAGTTCAGAGAAAAGGAGAAAAAAAATATTAGGAAGTGAACTACCACACTGATAAATGATCTCACGTGGCATAACTGAAATGAAAAAATATTGACAAATAGTGACACTAACTATGTAGTTTTACCTTCTCACTTGTTATACATCCCTCTGGATAACAACATCAGCAAAATGCCTAAAATGTAAAAGTAATGCTGGAACACAAATATCAGACATGGATGTTTTTGTAATAACACACAATATTAAGTTTAACATCACATTACATAGACACCTTTTAAATAATTGTGTGTCTTTCCTTGTGCTAACAACTATGTGCCATTCAGTGGTGCTATGGGCTCACTGCTGAAGGCTGGAGCATGCAGTCAGAGGGACGTTTAGTCCCTCTACACCCACAAGGCACGCCTGTATCTATATATAGGGCTGTTAATATCCAAACACTAGACTATTTATGGCAAAAAAGGCCTTTTGCCAGGCTATCATTGTAAATAAGAATTTGCTCTAAATTTACCTGACTGAAAAGGTTAAATAAAAAATAAAACTGGCTGCTCGGCGACTGGAGAGTTTCTATTTCAAGGTATATTGCAAACGCTATGAAGATCCTCTGATTACTTTGAACGAAATCATTTAATTTTCTAATTTTGGATGGCACAGATCAGGAGCCAAGGTAATTAAACACCACATAATTTTTGATAACTAGCACTTATCTTCTGTATTTGATACTCTGTCCTCCCTTCCCCCTGCTCCTTCTTTCTCTTTTTCTCTATGTGTGTTTATGTCTGTTGTCTCCACTCAGTTTGCCCATGAATTAATTGCCCCTATGGGCATCCATGAGTCTAAACTGAAATCATCACTTGACTTGAGGTTCTTGATCTGTATGTCTCTTGCCATACCACAGACCCCAGAGATCTTCTGGAATGTAGACACCACTATTTCCAAGGAGACTTTTGAAGCTCATGTTCATGAGGCACCCATCCTTAGAAAGAGGTGTGTGCAGATTTTCTTTACCTGAAGGAATTATAAGCAATGTACAGACTCTGCTTTTTCATCAAATTGTAATTATTTCAATTAAAATAAAATAAAATGAAAATTAGTGTTTCATATGTAAACACACCTCATTTATCATTCTGACCTTCAATATTCAATTTGAGATTTATTTTCTTGTATCTTTTGTCATTGGTGTTAAACCTTTGTAATGTGTAATATTTTACATGCACAAAGCAGTTGCATGTTTTGTGCATATATAATCTGATCAAACATTGCACAGGATATTAGACTGCACTGATGTATATACCATAATATGTAATGGGAGTGATCATTATTTACTTTATATGCCCACATTAGTTTTTCCTTATCTTCTCATACAAGAGGCAATGTAAGAGAAATTCACAAAGGGCTCCATCGTCCTAATGCCTAAATGAATGTATTTACTCACACTACACACAAGACTAAATTATGGTCTTGCACACACAAATGTTTGTCCACACAAACATTTGCCCAGTGAGCTATCTGAGAGCTCTGTCTCCACATGTCCCTCATGTCCAATTGCAAGGACGCTGCAGAGAAACTGAAAATGTGACAATCTAGTGTTAGGTTGAAGGCAATTAGGAGGAGGAGAAGGTAAGAGGTAAAATGAGAAAGCCAATTACCTCACTATGAAACACACAAACCAACACGCACTTAATGTACACACATAGCTCAAGCTCAAACACACTCCCTCTCCCTCCCTCTCTGTACCCCAAACACACCCCAGAGTCCTTTGCAGCTATCTTATAACTGAGTTAAGTTCCCCCTCCGTCCTCCCCCTCGTTCTATGCTACTAAATATAGACTTCTGAACCATCTGTGAGAATGATTTTGCTCTCTTAATATCCCCATCAGCACTTTGTGCTGGCCAACAGAGATTTCCTCCCTCCCCTCCCCCCATTTCTCCCCCTTAAGGGCCCCCCACGCCCTGTTCATTCTCCTAACCTAACCTCAACCTCATCCTCCTCCCCTCTTGATACCACCACTGCTGCCACCAACACCCCCACCCCCCTGGAAGATCTGCCATCTGAGTTTAGGGTGGGTTTTGCACTCCCTGGGACCTGGGTCCAGCCATAGGGTCAGCGGCACTGTGGGATTTGTAAACTTGTGATCGAGATCACCAACATTGAGCCCTGGGTCTCCTCTTCTCTCGTCAGTATTTATAGGCCTGTCTCTCACCCCAGGATTACAACAAAAACCCGGTGAGTGATTTGTTCTACTAACCAACCAACCAACAGCTTGGGTTTAACCTGAGGCCAGACATGGCAAAATGGGGAGAGGGAATAAGGATGTGCAACAGCTTCCCACATGTAAGCTGTGGGGGATAAAAATGTCGCGACTGCTCTTGGCAATAACACCTAAGACAAGAGGAGCTCAACAACTCAACGAAGCAATTTATTATCTTACTTAGTGATTTTGTGGAATATAAAATGCGTTTGATGCTGCCAACCAATGTAGCAAAATGGCCATGGGAGTCTGTTTTCTCAGTAAGTCTTAAAATGACCAAAGGAATGGGAGAATGTGCTGACCATTCTTCATTGCATGCGCTGCAAAGATTTTATATGGTGTTACCAAACCCTGGTTGGAATACTCAGCTGAGTCGGGGGGTGGGGTGGGAAACCTGAGCGCTAGTGGTCCTCAGCTTTCGATCATTTTATGGGAATTAAAAGGCGCCCAGAGACTACCGCCCTTACATCTTCCATCACAACCATCCCTATGCTCATTCAAGTTTTGAGAGAGATTCAAACATTCCCTCAGAATCGTTTCCCAGCGGTGTGCATTGTGTTCTCGTGGGTGGCGTCAAGCCTATTTGATAGTTCAATGACGCCGTTACTCGTCGCTAAAATGTCTTGGCTGGAAATGGCATTTAAAAATAGCTGCAGCGGATTGAGTTACAGCCAGTAGATGTGATGTGATGTTTTCCCACTTGACTGGGCCTTAAAGAAACTTAGTCGAAAGATAGTCGCATTGGTAGACAGAATTCAGTGTGCACGTAACCTCAACCAGATACATATGATGATCTGGGAGGCCACCAAAGATGGGAGAGCATTACTCTCACCTTCCCCACCCAGATCTTCTCAGGCTGCATGTTCGGAATATGATCAGATGATATGAATTGTGCCAAATGCCATTTTATGATCCTAAAGCCTTACACTTACAACAATAGAGTTGTGCTGGACATCTTGATCACTGATGTCTGCCCAAACCACATTTCTGTTTATGTGCACCCAGTCTGTGTACAGTATCTGATGTCCCCAAACACAACTGAAGGGTACAGTGACTGAGGAATGTGGGGACTCTGAGGGTGTGACATCACCCTTGAACTTGAAAAATGAGTAGGGTCCGTGCTGTCTGTCTGATCATGTCCTCATACGTTTGGGTGCTGCGGTTTCACTTTCAAGGGTTGTTGATGGCAGTGGTGATGGTGGAGGAGCGATCTTGAGAATTTGGTGCGAGGGTCAGAGATAGTCACGAGGTAGAGTGTTGAAGCTTCTTTCAATTACATGAAATGCACCTCAAGATTAAAAGCAATTTTGTACTGTAGTCTGAAACTGTAAATATGTTGATTGCATCTCTTTGAAATCAAACAAAATGAACTTAATAATAATTAAAAATATGTCTTTAAATAATAATTATTTAAAGACATATTTTTCATAACAAATAATTCTCTGTCTCTAAACTACAAGAAATGAGCATTGAGCAAATCTTTCTGAAGCTGCTCCATTGACAAAGTATAGGAGGCTGACTTTGCAGACTCATACATTTTTAGTTTTTAGACATTTTTGCCATATTTTATAGCAGTGCTGAATGCTCTGAACTGGAAAACAAGGGACCCAATCCTAAAATAAATCAACCTGGAAGGCAGCGGAGTGTCACAAAATCATTTTCTGATACACTTTCTGGAACAGTTAAATTTTCCATCCATCCAAGATCACTGGAATGGGGTCTGTTAATTCTGTTTGAAAGGTGGATGTTCAACTTAATGGATTTTAGGGTTTTTTCTGGGGGTTTGATTCAACAGTAATTGTTCTGTTTGCTCTCACCCTTCAGTCATGCCTCTGGGAACACTTGTCCCGCCGAACAAGCGGAAAAAGACCACCAGGATGATTACTGACCTGTCACATGTCACTCAGGATGGTAAGGCCAATGTAATATTATACAAATATAATATTCCACAACTACTGAAACCCATTCACATAAACACAGTAAACATAGACAGATGGGTGATAGGTGAAAGGTAGGTAGGATACTTTAGTAATCCCACAGGGAAATAGTTTTTTTTTTCTCTGCAGGACAGTTAAAACAAAGACACGATAAAGTAATAACAAGCAAGACAATAAAGACATATATATGAACTATAAAGATAGTAAAGTTCATATAAATAATAATAAGAGCCAAAAATATGTGAAGGGAAAATCTCCAGTCAAACTATTTCAAGAGAGAACTGAAGGGGGCACCTGTCTACACTGACATGTAGTTCCTGCAAGCTGCTAAATCATTTATATCCTACTGTACATTTTTATAAAGTTGGATATAAATAAAATAATTTATTTGACTTGAACTACAGAGAGAGATAGTGAGTAAATAGTGTGCGTGTCTTGAAACAAATTGACCATTAATATTTGCTTTTCAGAGGCAAAGAAAAAACACAAAACACTGTTTTGTTAGAATCAGTATTTAATCACTATCAAATTTATGAGCCATGGGTTGTAAATGTGAAATATTCTTTTGGTGTCATCATCAGTACTAGGAGCTCTAGCAGTTAGGACCTGAAGCAGTAGGGGCAAGAACACGTCAATGACACAAACATAGGAAACTGAAATGACTCAGGCCTTACTGTACTGTACCCCCCACCCTCCTCCACCACCACAACACACACTCACACCTTCACCAGAGTACGAATCAGAGCCAGAAGCATCCGAGTTTGACCTGGGGACGAAGATCAGGACTCCTAAAGACATCATGCTGGAGGAGCTGTCCCTGATGAAGAACAAAGGCTCCAAGATGTTCAGGATGAGGCAGAAGAGGGTGGAGAGGTTCATCTATGAGAACAACCCCGACCTCTTCAGCAGTGAGTCTATGGTGAGAGCTTATAGTTGATGGAAAACATTTCATGGAAAAATGTAAGAACATAAAAATCAATAGTCACACTAGATAAGAGTTGCTTATCATATGGGTGCACGTAAACACAGGATAATGGCATCCAGCACGCAATTTGTGCTCAGTACTTGATGCCTTCACCTTCAGAGGAAACCACTGCCAGTCCTGTGAATTCTGAAACTCAAATGATGAAACAACAAATACAAGTGAAATGAAAATGCTGAAAGTGATGTGTATCTGTGGGAAGCTTGGGGAGGTTTGCTAGTTTAACTGTAATATTTTAACTCTAAGCTTGTTATAACTCCTCATCCTTACAGAACCCCCTTCTCTTCGCATTGATGGTCCAGGTTATCTGGGAATGTGGTTCTAGTGGCTAGAAGAGAAAGAGTTCAATATTTGAACTCTGAACAGGGTTAGAAAACAACAGTGTGACACACCAAACCCACTTCCAGCTGTTCTCAACATTTGTGTTTCAGGAGAACTTGCAGAAGCTGGTTCCCACTCTGGGGGGTCAGATGATGGATGCTGGAGGGCACCTGATAGGCAAACAAGCTGGAGGGGTGGCCCCTGTGCCCCCTCCAAAGCCCGGAAGTAAAGGGGCAGGTGCAGGAGGTGCAGGAGGGGCAGGAGGTGCAGGAGGGGTCGGAGGGGTCGCAGGGGTTGGAGGTGTCGGAGGTGCGTGGTCTCCACTAAAAGGTTAGTATCCAGTCTGCAGTCTGCTTTTCACATACAGTAAAATCTCCTTTTAACATCAGTTCTTAATGACATATGAAGTGAAATATTCCTATATTCCATAGACTGTTGTATATAATGTTACAACTATGCAGACAAGGACAACTATGGATGTTCCCCTGACAGGTGGTGGAAGCGATGGCAAAGGTAAGAGGCAGAGTCATGTGAAGACGTATGTGTCACCCTGGGAGAAGGCCATGAAAGGTGACGAGAGCCTGACAGCTACTCTGAAAAGTGTAATGCCCGGCCCCCTTGTTCATGAGGATCTGCCCTTGTACAAATCCTTCAACAGGTAATTCCCTCAAGGTGTGACTTGATAGGTTCTTTGTGAAATTTTCGATTAATATCTAGAGTGATATTGACCTTTGTCTCACCATCTATTCCATCTATGGTCCATCTTTGATTTTGTCTTTGCTTCATTTTTCCCCCCCATCGCTGTCATTACAAATGTGTTATTCTAGATAAATAACAATTCAAGCCTGAATCTATAACTTCAGTATGGCTGTTACAATTGCCCTCTGATGAAACAGTGATACCCCACCACTGGCTTTGTTTATGAATTCAGCAAATAAAGCTGCTCTGTTGCTCTGTTAGGACTGCCATGCCCTTTGGAGGCTTTGAGAAGGCCAACCAGCTCATGAAATTCCAGCTGCCGGACATTGAGGCGGCCAAAGAGGAGCCTGAACTGGCAGTGTTGTACCAGCAGGATATCGGCTGCCGGCCCTCCTTCAACCGCACTCCTATTGGCTGGGTGGGCAGCAGCGAGCCCAGCAGCCTTCACATGGAAGCGGATGCTGCGGCCTTCGATGGAGAGACCGATGACCTGTGAAAAACACACACACACACTGTGATGACACTCATTCTGCAAAGACACACAGACACACGCAAGCAAGCACGCACGCATACATGTACGCATGCACACGCACGATAGCTGAGCTTACAATTCAGTCAGAAAACTGTACCACTGATGGAGTTGAATCTCTCAGTGTGGATAACAGATTGCACATGAAACGCAATCAGTTTATTATCTTGCTCAGTATTTGGTCACTTGGCAAAGAAACAAGAGATTATAGAGGCGATGGGGAGATGAAACATCAAATGTTTCTTTTTCTTTGTCAACTTTGTCAATCTTATAATCACTAATTCAATCCAAACACTGTGAAAAATATAGTTGTCCTTATGTAGAAGTTATGCATTTTGTCAATAAGGGAGGAATGACTCAAGTATGAGATGAAGATTTAGGCTATATTACCTTTGTATGTGCATGCTGTCACCTTGTTCCAGAATAGTTTGTTTGTTCTGTAGCCCACAGCTTCTTCATTAGCAATGCCTTTGGTTACGCTATGGAAACCCCACTAGCAAATCTTCAGGATGCATATAATTGATGGCTGATCATTAGCCGACTGTACCACACACAGTTTCTCCACAATAAACATTTTCAAATTGAAGTATTTCTCTAGTAGTGTGATTATTATTTCAAGGAAAATCCCTTTGTGTGTCTGTAGGATGTTTTGTGTGAGAGAAATGCCTAATGATTTATATACACAATGGGATCTCATCATGAAAATTGATTGTCAAAACAGCCTGTTAAATGTACTCTTCATGGCCTGAAAAACATGTGCAAAATAATCTACAAGATAATGAAAGCTAAGTTAAGTGAGTAACCTAAATCTGATCTGTGGGAGTCAGAGGAAATGAAAATTTCATCATGGGAATCAATAAAACATCAAATTATTATTGCTACATTTAATTTATTATGTCAGGGGGAAGGTGGTAAGATGAGTACATGATCAAAATGCACTGACCTGTGTTGGTTTAAGTGTTCTAAAAGTTTTGACCGGTAATGTATGTATATATTCTTGTTTCAAGAAAACAAGTGAAACAGTGAAATAATCTCACCCCATTTGCAGATATTTGCACTTGTTTTAAGATTACTTAAAATGGATATTTTTTGCAGTCCCGGGCTTTTATTTCGATGTTTGGTACATAACTCTACCAGAAATGTTTCTTTTGCACTGCAATATAAATTGGGGAATATGATTAGAGCAAATATTACCATAAAAAAAACATTGTAGGTATTTTATATTTGTATTTTGTCAATTAATCTGTTGTTTTTTGTTGCAAATAACGTTTAGTAGTCAGTGTTTGCTGTGAATTTGTACAAATTACATTTTTATTCTGAAATGATCGAACCGGAAGTCTCATTCTTGTTCTCGCTAGCGGAGCATAGCTCTACTGTATGCTCAGACTTCAGGGATTTCATTTTCTGCAGGTATATGTACTACCAGTTGTTAGATGTTGCTGCTTTCAGTAAATCCTCGGTTTAGGGTTGTATCTGTCAACCGACTGGGAGAGTGCAGGTTTCGCACACCATGTACACCAACACCATGCACATCATCTCTTAGGTAAGTTCTAATTTGTTAAATTAGCTAACTTTGCTAGCGTTAGCTATGTGGCTTGTGTCTAGAGGCTGATAGTGGAGTTTTCATACGTGGTTATGGGGATAGGATGGCCCAATCTCAAACCAAGCACTTGCCCAATTGACGGTGTCGACATTATTTTAAACTCTAAGACGATGCCAAGTAGCTCAGACGTCTACTGGACATGGAAAGATGCGATGATTGCCTGCTGTCAGTCCTCCATAACAAGTCAAGTGACAGTCGCATGGTACCTCTTAGCAACCTCTCAGCACTGTAACCTAGCAACGCTATTCAGACAGCATGATACAGGATTTCTACGGTCAGGAGAAACCTGGAACTCAAGAAAAATGTTTTCCAGGCCTGGAAAAGTTGAGAAAGATAAGAAGTTATAAAAATACCATATACGTGCATGTTGGAAGTTCACAGGAACCTAAAATTCTGGTTAAAGTTGTATAGGGACTAGTGCTTATTACTGTTTGTAGAGGAGATAAATGATTGTGTGTGTGTGTGTCTCATTCACTCTGTTTTAGGTACACTGTAGCATTGTCATTAGCCTAATGACATCTAAATCAAATGTCCAGTTGGCAGCCCTGCCACGGACAGAGATCCTTGCATACTGGGTGCTTTCCTTTGGCTCTCATCTGTACTCTTTCTACGAACTGCACAGATTCTCCAAAGGTAAGATAGATAGATAGATAGATAGATAGATAGCAAGCAATGTTGAATGAAGGTTTGGTCAAATTAATGTGAAGTGATGAATGGATGCGATTATAAAAGCTACAGGACTATGAAGCTGTTATTTCCCCTCTTTTCTCTCAGAACATGAAGCAGGACTAGAGAGAGAATTCCAGCTGGAGAAAGGTCTTCTTAAGGAGTTTAAAAGAGTGAGTTGAATGTTCAGACTGCTGCTTAAAGCCCCAATGTCAAATTACATTATGGCACACTGAGTGGAAACACTGCCCCACTACAGACTGTTGATGGATTCATTAACTGTTGATGATTTACTGAGTCTTTGATACGGAGAACGGACCCCGTGTGACAGCTGAACATGGGCTTTACATTTTTTATGGCTGTGAAAGGTTTATGCTGAGAGTGTTTGTGAACATTGAAATAAAACAGCCATCTTTTTTGAGAACTTGTTTTACCTGTACAAGTCAACATCTTTTAGAACTCATAATGGAATAGAGTAGAAATCTTTATTGTCCATAAGTGGAAATTTGCACGTAAACACACGTTTACCCCACCCAAACATTCAATGAACAGAGAAAATATCAGTTTGTTTAAAAAAATCATCTTTGTCATGTTCATGATAATACATGAAAGAGTGATCCAAAGAGCTCCAATATCACATGACGTCATCCTTCATAAAGACATAAAACCAGTCTCCCAACACATTTTGGCTGTTCAAAGTATTTTCTGTTCCACAGGGGTCAACCCTGCATGGTACTCCCAGCTCACATACCTGTTGAAGGCCCTTGGTGAAGTTAGTTGTTTTTGTCAGGACCCCACAGACTTTGAGTGGAATTTCTGGAGCGAATGGGCCAAGAAGTCCTTGCTGTGGACTCTGATCGGACATGGCGTGCTATCAAGCTTGACCAGCATCTTTTCTCCCAAGGTAGGAAGCGACTCCTGCAGAACATCAATGGATAATATTGCTTTTATGTGGATACTTTGAATCCAACACATTTTTTATGTTGCTCCAACAGCTCAGGGTTCCAGCGCTTTTGATATATGGCCTCGCAGCAGCCTGCAGTGTGTTAGGAGTTAAAGGTGTGAGTGTGCTGCTGGTACATCTGGGCCTGTCTTTCTCAGTGGCTCAACTGCGTAGGCCTGTTCTGTCATGGGCCTGCGGCCTGCTGTTGCTCTCAACCCTTCACATCCAACGACTACAGGAGGTCCAGGTTGGTTGGAACAGTTCAGACATATCGCTATGTATAGCTTAGTTTGAAAAGAGTCAGCATATTGTTAGTAGTTTTAAAGGGGCCAAAACTTTGTTAGGTGAATCAAAGTCAGTCAGCTGTGAATGTTTACCTAAAATTTTTGGATTGGGTCTTTAAATGTAATCTGGGCAGGTATGTGTAATTTATTAATTTTATTTTTTTTTGCCATCTGATTATCCTGATTATCATTGAAGGAAATATTTAAAATGAACACAAGAGGGCAGAAGATACTAAGACCTACAGACAGTGTTCACTTAGCTGCAATATTAGCTGCGTGAATTTCAAAATGACTAAACCTATCTGTATATGAACTACATGTTAAGGCCTGATAGACCTGTGTAAGCCATTCTGACATTCAAAAACTGACCCTCTTTCCCTCCTGTGGTCTCCCTCACACAGAGTCTTGAATCTAGTGAGCAAACAAGGAAAAACATGATAGTTAAAATGAACTCTTAGAGATGTTGTAAGTTGTAAGCCTAAGTTCATTCTTGGGAAGAATGTTGCAAGATTTACTTGTCTAGATATGCCAAATTCTGCGGATCAATGTCAAATATTTTGATAAACCAGTGATTTATAAAACACATGTCTATACTTTTGATGTCATTCGCGTTTTGCTCTTTGTAACTTAGGCTTAACAAACCGCAAAAATGTATTTGTAATTGACGGTGAATGAATTAAACAGAAACATTTTTTCACAACTGTCACTAGTGATATAAGGAGGCTTATGTTACAATTCATTGGACGTACCATTGTTTTCAACAGAGAGGCTGGTACAAGACAGAGGAGGAGTACTATCTGTTACTCTTCAGTGTTGCTGTCTGTGGTCTACGCTTCATCAGCTTCAGCCTTGAGCATTGCTGGTCCCCCCCGGAACCTGGTGGAGTTGAGCAGCTCTACTGGTTGTTTTCCTACTCTTTTTATCATCCCTTATTCTACAACGGACCCATTATCACATATAAAGACTATGTTCAGCAGGTAAGAGACGCAGTAGAGGTTATTCCAGAAGTAAGCTGCAATTTGGTCTAGAATTGCCGTTATTTTGTCTTTGTCCAGAAGAGCCAGAGTCTGATTGTTGCTCTCAAGTAGAAATGATGGCAGCTCACCTCATTTTGCACAGTCCAATAAACATCACTTGTGGGCTTTTCAGGAAATTCAGGATAATAGCTTTCACTTGTTGCCAATACACAGAGATTGCCACAGTTTATTTGATCTGATTTAGTTTGGCTGTCAATCATGTATGTCTATGCATTTAGCCAATACCTGATTGTTTAGTAAATGTATGTTTTCAATGCCTATTTTTGAGCAGGTATACACACATGGGGGCTTGCTGTCTTTACCCAGTGGCACCTCCATAATATTGTTTCCTTTGATAGTGAAGAGTGAGCCAGCAACCTTTTGGCTAGTAAGTGCTCTCCCTTGTTTGCCAACCTTCTACTCCATGCAGATGCGGAGACCTGCTGAGGAAAGCGACAGGGACAAAGCTGTTTTTAGCTATTTGGCGCTCAGAGCAGGAAGGATTGCTCTGTGGTGGATCATCGCAGAATACATGATCCACGTAATGTACATGCACTCCATCCAGACTAATGAGACCTACATAGAAATTCTTCCTCCTTGGGCCTTGGGTAAGTCTGTTTGTGCACTTTTTTGAGTTCCTTTTAAAGGAAAATGCCTGTATTATTGAGTTTTTGGACCCTTTTTCACAATATCAGCAGCAAATGACCTTGCCCCAAGTCATAAGTCTGTAAGATCTACAGACAGTGTAAAATATGTATAGGTTTTTTACTTTTTACTTACTTACTTTTCCCCCTCCATATCACAGGTGGTCTGGCCCTGGCCCTTGTCCAGTTCTTCTATGTAAAGTACCTGGTGCTATTTGGCTTGCCATCTATACTGGCTACACTGGATAAGCTAGTTCCCCCAAAGCTTCCTCGCTGTGTCAGCATTATGTACAGTTTCACAGGGATGTGGAGGTGAGTTTCTAATCGGGAACCAAGCCCACTTAACACCAGCGACAACCTGCAATGTGATGAAATGATCGTTACTTCCACTGCAATTTTGCACTGGTGTTGCACCATGCAGTGACAGCATTCCTTAAGGCTTTTGTCTCTGGAAAAGCTGAAATCCCCTGGTATGCTTGAAGAGAAGGTGTATTTAATGTCAAGTGCTTCAAGTGGCCAGTGGGCTTTGGCAATCAAATTCTCTGCGCATGGTGATTTGTCTCATCTTTTGTCATTACTGGCAATCAGAACAATAGGTCACCTCCACAGCAGCAGGTACAGTGCATCTTTCTTTCAGAATCAGGCTAAAATGGTTTGTCCACTGGGGCCAAACCTCATTCTTACAGCATAAATGTTTTATTTTATTTTCTTTCTTCTGTTTATTATGTTTAGTTTCTGGTATGCTAGTAATATATTAAATCAATGTTTACCGACCTACTGCAGTGGTGCTTCCCCCCCAAAGCAGACAATCCATTCCCAACCAGTTCATAGCAGTGGTGCCCAGAAAATCGAAGTAAAACATGATGTGAAACAAAGCGTATGCTAAAATTGTAGAAATCTTTCCATCCCAGCAGTGCTCCAAAAATCATTACATATCATACATTAAAATGAAACCGTTTTATATTATTGGAAGCCCTAGAGCAGCTCAGAGACTGTTGGATAAGCTCCAGTTCCCTTTGCAATAACTTGAAAATATTAAAGCCACATTCCCTCCATTATTGTAGTGTGGTGCCACCTGTTGAAACGCTCTCACGCCTCTACTGGCTTTGTTTACATAGTGATTTATTGGATGGAAGACATGTTTTTTCTTCCACATTTATTACCTGTTTTTTTTTATTTTTATTTTTATTTTTTAAATCTGTTAGGTTTTGCAGTTTTTTCAACATGACACAAACAATCGTACATATGCAACCCCTCCCTCCCGTCCCACAGCAGAGATAAACAGGAAGAAGCGTTGGCATTAAGAGACCATCAAAGTGTATTTTGAGTGTGTAAAGGCTTTTTTCACTGCACATTTGTAATGTCTGTCAACACTGGAGTAAGGTTTGTATTTTAATTTGTGATAAACTCAACTAATATATGTTTCTATCAACAAGTCAAACTCTTAAAGGACATACAGGGGGATGGGCCAAATAACAGAAAGACGACTTGTTAAAAGACTGAAGTCACTAAATCTCCGCCAAGTCACTAGCATCATGTGTCATCTTTCAGAGAGGTCTGACAACTTCCACTTTGTATTTAACATAATCCTATCTTCTCAAGATATTTAAAGAGGAACCATGCTTCACTTGCAGGGTGCAGTGAGTGGAGGTTTAGTGTTTGTGGATGTGGAAGTCAGGGAGTGAAGGCTTTTTTTCTGCTTTGAGATGCCAAGGTTACACACCTACCCACGCCTTACACAGCCCCATCAGTTTTTTAGAGAGTGGGCCTTTATCAAATGAAATCTCATGATGATCGCTGCATTTATTAAACCCATCATTAACTTCTGTCACAAAGCAAAGACTATGCCCAACTTATGCTGAAGGGGTCACAGTTGCTTAAGTTAATGAATACACACTGCAGTACTTGGTACCCAGATCACCTTAATCAACATGACTGGGATCTGGCAAATAACTGGGATGTTGAAAATCAGGTAAGATTCAGCTCAGGCCATGGCTACAGTGTTGAAATCTTCAGTTGCTTCTCGTCCAGGTTTGACAACATGTTATAGGAATCTGTTAACCTGTATAACGCTGATATCCACCTAAAATAACCAGTTTGACATTTTAGGGAGTCTAGTGTCGAGTATCTTTACACGCAGAGGGGCTCTGCTAAAAATAACACGTTAATACAATCAGTAATGACAAACTACCCCGTTTATTTCAGTCCGCATCAGATGCCGATGGAAATCTGCGCGTTGGTTTTGCAGTAAAAATGGATCGGTTGCGGACTAGATCGACCCGTGTGCGGACGCCGGTGCACTCCAATCCGGCTTGTGTCTGCTGAGCTGGCCGACGTCGACGGCATTGATAGAATGCATCAAGCTGTCCGATGACATCACTGAGTGAAAAAAACACTTTTACTAATTATTTTAATAATGGAATGCCCCCCCCCCCTCCCCCCTGCGCACACACACACACACACACTCACACACTCACACAGACACGTATCAGTTTATATGGTCTCTAATCCCAGTGCTCAGGTGTTTCTTAGGGATAGGTTATTATGTGAATCTCCGACTCAAACAACCAATTTGTTTTTTTTGTTTTTTAGGCATTTTGATGAGGGGCTGTATCGATGGCTCATCAGGTAAGAGGCACTTCATCAGACTCTAGGAGTGGCGGGCGGCCTAATTCAAATGTTAATGCTCATTAGAAATGTAGATTTTACTCAAATTCAAATAATAGTTGTTAGAATTGGACTTCCTTGCTTCCTTGTTTGTAGCACCAATTTAATTTACAAGCAGCACAGATGCACAGTCAAGCCAGTTTTGTCTAATATGTGGTGTGTCGAGTTGATTCTCACTGCACAGCCAAAGAGCTTGGCCCTCCCTTGATACCCTCAAAGGTGTTATTCTACAGCTGCCTGACAACATGTATATTTCAAGAAACAAATATGATGCATTTGTATGTAGTCTTTTTCATGAGGTGGTGAATAGTGCCCCCCCACCCCCCCACCCCCCTCGGAGAAATGCCACCTTGTTTAATATGTGCATGTTCAATGGCGGCATTATGTGTTTGCTCACTTGTACATGAAACAACATGCATTGTTAGTTTGCCTGCTTTTAATGATGCACACTTGAATGAATGTAACCTATTGGGAGTTTATGGTCTGCCTGGTAGATGGGGGTTGCTATAAGGCAACACAACTGTTCTACAGTTGTCAGAGAACTCAGTGTGATTTTCTGTGGGAGTGTTAAAGGAAACATCCACCCTAAAAACCTGTTGTTTGGTGGTGTACTCTTCTTATTCCTGTGGATAAATGGGCAAACATAGACGATGTGACGTCACATCGAGATATTTCCAATGCAGCTACAGATCAGTTGATTTTCAACAATCTAAAACATCAAAGACAATTTTTTTCTCGACTGGAAGAACTCGCTCCCTTGACGTTACTATTGCTGTCACTATTACTATTGCTCTCTCCAGGCACGTTCTCTGGGGGGATGTCGAAAGTCATTCTGGGAAATGTAGGAAATGACTGACTGAAGATGAAGTAGATGAGGCAGGTTGAGCGAAAGTGGATACAACACAAAGGAAAATTACAAAACATCGTCACAAAATAATGCATTGAACATCACAGATTGATGATCTGTGATGATCCTTTAACTCTTCTTGGGTATTGTTGATAATTATTGTCTGTGTTGATTGTGTACAATGGTGTAAGTATACAATTGCTTTCAACATGCACAAGATGAATTCAGTACAATATGGCACATCTGCCAATTCATTTGGGTTAGCATCAATCTGTTAAAAATTGCAAATGCATGTCTCCATTTCAGTCCACGTCCATTTTCCTTCGCTTTAACGGCATCCTTTGCAATTATCCTGCTGCAGATGCAAAATGATACCCATGACACGATGCCCCCACGTTTCTTCTCGTGAAAGTGCTGTTAAAGAGGTTTTAATGCGGTTCTGAAATTCTGCTGTAATTGTTGGAAGACTACTAGATGAGTGCGTAGGTGTTAAATGATGTCCTCCACATGACTCACTCCTGATGCCCCGTCTCCCCGGGCAGCTAAGTGGCTCGTTCCTCACCATTCCATTACGGCTTCCCTGCCTGTGTGCCACTGTCTCAGGTTCTCTGTTACCCACACAAGGAGTATTGGCAAAGAGCTCTTACTGCTCAATTTATGTCAAAGCAGGGGTTCGTGGCGAGCGTTGTTTGGTTGTTGAGTTGTTGTAGCGACATATGAAAAGGAGCAGTAAGAGCTTTTGAATAATTCATCATAAGTAAGTGGGGGCAATGCAATATTTCACCTTTCTGCATTGCCCTCCGCTTACAGCAGCCACCTTTCCATATGTGTTCGTGAACAGTCAACCGCCAACATCAGTTTCAGTCACTATCAAACCACCCCCCACCCCCCCCCACAGCTCCAGCTGCTTGCAACGGTCACCTGGTAACTCCTCCTAATAACAATTGAGCTGATACGTCAGTTATTTGGGCACTTCATTTCTTAACAACAGATTTTAATCAACATCTATTCAATATCCATCTATCATCAAAATAATGATTGATAGATAGATAGATAGATAGATAGATAGATAGATATTCAGGATGTGTGGTATTTCGTACATTTGGCTATTGGTCTAACACTTGGCTGCTGCAGACTTTACCTCTCCATCTGTTGTTGGACCTACTTTTATCCCCCAATATGGCCAAACTTGCCACTCTATTGAAGTCTCAGAAAACGCTGGCTCATCTTCCAGGAACATTGATTAGCCACAGGGTGTCTGAGATAATTCGTTCCCAGATCACCAGCACTAGACTGAAAGTGATGTTTACTTGTAAGTGTTGTAGAGTGATGTAGCATGGTGAGGCTGTTGGTGCATGGTTCTCTCAATACCTGAGATCATTTTTCTTCGTCATGCGCAACCTTCTGTCTACATTTGGGACTTTGCATTATCATGGGCAACAAATTCATGTTATTATTTAGCTGGATTATTTACATTAGATGGTGCATTATATGAACATAGTTATGTCTATATAACCTCTATTATGAATAGCTTTTAATGTTTGTTGTGTTATCACAGGAAAAATATTGAAATTGAATTTAACTGTGTAGCCTCAAAAGATACACAGGGCAAGATGATATGGATGAGCCAACTGAAATGATGAAAATGTCCACATGGGAAGTGGCTTGGGCATGTGTTGAGGATTAGGTAGTGATCACAGAGACCACTTTGGAATCATTAACCCAGATGCAGCATTAATAACATCTTGGCAGAATTGATATTCTCTGGAGTACTCCTATTTTTGTTCTGGCCAACCGAGCATTGCTTATTTGAATAAAATCAATGAACATGACATGATAATTTGTGTGACAGGTGCTCTTTGGAATTCACTGGCGCTCTGTGGTGCCATTTCCACTTTGTTTTACATCTGCACTGTCCACTGGCTGCAGTATGCCTGTATGCTGTCCTTGCCATCTTTCACCTAAACAAAAAAATATATATATTTTATTGTTTATTTCTTATGTATATGCACATCATTTGTTGATCAATGATATATATATATCTGTACATTTTGTAATACATTTTAAAAATGTTTTTACATATTTTTTTGTTTTCTTTAATTGTTTTATTAATCATATTGATTGCATGTACCGAATTGTTTTTTCCATATTGCTTGCATGTTACTCTCTGCACTTCTGTTCCAGATACATCTATGTCCCATTGGGAGGTTCGCGTCATGGTCCTCTTTACAAAGTGCTGTCCACTGGCCTGGCGTTTGGGTTCGTCTGCCTCTGGCATGGTGGCCATGACTACTTGCAGTACTGGGCCCTGATGAACTGGGCTGGAGTTGTGGTGGAAAATGGATTTAAGACTCTCTTTGCCTCATCCTTTATTCACTCCATTATTGTAAGTTTGAGATCCAACTATTTACCTCAGGTTATTCCAATGATGTGCGTAGATCAACAAGTCTTTCCCAAAGCTAGAACAAAAAATAATCTGGTAATCTGATTTATAAGAAATAATGCCTGGAGCTGCTCCATTAGGGATGGATGGGAGACCAACGTCATGGATACTGTGACCTAAAGAAATGATGCTGGCATGTAAAAGCCCAAATAAACATTTATGCTTCTGATGCATTACACATGGAGAAGCTCCAGGCTGTTTCTTCTGATGACATCACAGCTTGTGTGAGTCACGGTCTTGCTTCTTCGGTTTCTAGCTTGGGGAGTTACTTCCTGTTCTCAAAACAATGTTTGAACTACCCAAGATCATATTGATATTATGTCAGTTGTAATTCAGGGGCGATTTCCCATGCAAACAAACCGACAGCATCATATGTAAACCTCCTTTATGGATTTACAGTGCAATACTGCCAGGCACTTGGTGTACTTTGCATCTCAGGTTTATGACAAAAAATCCTTTGTGGTTTTACTGAAATTCTGACATTCCCCAGGAGCACAATTTGTCTGCACAAATGAAAAGGCGTTGCATTGCCCTTGTCTCTGCCTTCTCCACTGCCATGCTCATCCTCTCTAATCTGGTGTTCCTTGGGGGGATACATGTTGGCAGAATCTTCTGGAAGCGTGTCTTTGTTCAAGGTAAATTGCCTTCCATAACACTCACTTAACAGGATTTCCTAATGCCTCTATTTTGCAGCATTGCTTAAGCTGACGTTTACCAATTTGTTTCCAATGTGGAGTATCAGCCATACAGTGTCTTACTGTCCAGTGCTAATTTGATAAAGGTTAGTTCCATTGTAGTTTTAGGACATAACACATACTCTTCTAATGATGATAGCAACCTGTCCAGGGCTTTATTCAACCTAAGTGGTACCAAAACTGTCTTTGTTATTACCCAAAGCAAGATGGCAGTCCCTCCCTAGCATCTAGCACCTCCACCCCCATTTCTAGCTTTTTATTGCAAATCAGCTGTTGTCCTTTACACACCTAAGAAATGGTTGTTATGGCTACATTGCAGCTGTCCCAGGCTTTGAGACCTCAGTAATGGAGCAATTGGAGAAACTGCTCCCTATCCTTAAAGCAAACATGATGTTTGCTTTAATTTTTAATCACTTTCAATAATGAATAGTTTATGCCAAAAATATCAGTGTGAATTGAATTGAATTTTATTGTTCATGCTAAAGACGTACAAGCAATGGCAATGTGGTGTTTTTAGTTTTTGAATTACCGGTGCATCTTCATTACATTTTATCACCGCTCCCTTACTTTTTGGGCTCAGAGCATTCACGTGGCATTTAATTTAGAAATTAACATTAATACAGATTAGATGAAGTTTTTGGTAAGTAACACAGCATGGGAGTGACAATTTGATATTTCGGCTTTGTACCATCTCTGGACTTGGATGTGAAATGACATAATTAATGATTAGTTTGAGGGTGTTTTCAGTTCCATTGGATGAAGTTAAATTGTGCCAAAACGTTGGACATATTAGGATTATTATGGTAAGATTTCCAGCTTCTCTTTGTATGCCAACAGATTTTTGGGGACCTAGCCTGCTATGGGCTCTGAAATGAAGGGCGGGAAATGAAGGTTGATGTTGTGAAGGCAATATGAAGGCAATTCAAACAACCATGTCTTGCATGCTGGTCCCTTTCTATTCCACCTCTTTCTCAGTCTTTTAATTTGGTGTCATCATTTCCTAAAAGAAGATGTAGGGAATACCCTATTTTAATAAGAGGGGTAACCCGTCATTTGGGAAAATTTTAGATTTATTACACATGAAATTAGCCACTGGGTCTGCCGACACTCAGATACTGTATTAAAAAGGAATCATATTATTGTATGCCCCACACTTTTGTTCTGTCTTTTCAAAACCATTGTTTTACCCTTTATTTAAAATGGGCACATACCCCTCCGTCCATGACACAATTCCTAGGCTTGTCTGAGGTTATATTCCAATCACCAATAAAGGTTTAAGTAAAAGTTGTATTGAGCCTGACTAGCTCAACAGCAAATAGTGCATAACATTATGCTTACACAGTATTTGTGTCTAGAATTGGTATAAATGGGTAAAAAGAAAGCTAAAAACGATACAAGAATGTGCTCTTGGAAAATACAGCTACTCAGCTACTATCTTGAAACTATAAACTGAACTGTGGGAAATTCAGCTTTCATGGAGAAGTTTTTCAATACTCAAGGATTCATTCAAGACCCTCACTAAAAAATACTAATAAGATGCAGTATAGCACCTCAGTCAAGTCTTGCATGAGTCTGACTCTTGGTAAACAATAAAATAGGCCATACAATAGTGTTGATGTTTTGGTACCTTAAATTGAAATGTAATAGATCCAGCCCCATTCTATTCCCAACGCTGTTCCTTATGCCTGCATGATAAACCACCAAGGGAGAGTTGTGGTTTGGTTCCTCTCATTAACATGAGATCAATGCTTTTAAGTCAGCCTGCCTGTCGTTTTTAATGGCGCTGGCAATGGCTTAAATGCACTTTGACCTCTATTGTGAAATGCACACGTGTATGTTTGTCACAGAGAGATGCAAGTTCCTAATTATACTGCAGCATGGTGACTGAGTATACTGTATATACTGTGTGACATCAACATCAGACCTCTGTTGCTTCAGCCACTAATAATGGCCTAATTCTGAAAGTCACTGTGATTCAGTTGCTATCTACATCTAGATCCCTCTAGACCCGCTGAAATTGCTAAGTGCCTGTGGGATTTCTATTAGATTCTTGTTGTCTGAAATGCCTGTGGTAAGAGCACTCTTAAGACGCAACATGGCATGACAAACACCATTGTAAAAAGACCTAACACACCAATGGACACCTTCGCTAATAATTACTCAAAACTGTCACTCAACGTATACAACTGACCAACCTCATCAGATCTTCTCACATAATGTGCACAATCAGTTATTAAAATATTGTATTTATAATGACGATTAGCCCACACAACTATAAGTACACGTTATCACACATGTATTACTAGATTTACTTATAATCATTACATTTCAGTTGCAGTATAATAAATTAAATTATCAATATATTTTGCTGTTCTATATGCCCAGCAAATTAATCTTGTCACCCAGTAGTCGGGATGTTATCCAAGACTGTAAAAAAATGACTTCAATGACTTCAATTAATGCTGTTCCATAATTGAATCCATAATTGTCATAGAAAAACACTTGTTATGTCACTCACAGCATGTACGCTAAGCTAGTTATTCACTTTTTTCTTTTTGTGTAATAGTGGTATAGTATATATTAATGCGTTCCGGGAGATGGAGGAGGCAGCACTAACCTTTCAGGTTCCCTTTTACTGAAAAGCACTCTCCTACTGATCACGATCATTTTGCATTTAGTTTTGAGTCTCTCTGCAAGTGGACTTTTTTTTTTTTTTTACCTCATTTTCACTTGAAGTACATTGTATTAATCAAGAGACAAAGTTAACTATGTTTAGTAATTACAACATTGGTTGATTGGACCCATGCAATCAACATGCAATTGAAGGAAAGTACATGTTATTCATCTTTCTCGCTCATCTCTGTTATTTCTCTGCTACTGCTGACAAACTACAGCGAAAAGTCTTCGTTTATTTTTGAAGCGCAAGTGCTGACTTGAGTTTGTCATTGGAAGGTGAAAAATATTTCACACTGAGGTTGTTAATTATATTTACTCACTTGCAAAGGAAAAACACTGGGATATCCTGGCATGACAGCAAGGATCATTGTTCATGTAGGGCACTCGACTAAAAGTTTAAACAAAGTTGTAATGCAGTTTACATCTTATGTATGAAAAAGGTTCATCAACCTCCAAAACCTACCACCAAAATCTGTTGTGTCTAGCCAAACCCACCTGACCTTTGTCTTACTGTAGACAGGAAGCTGGTTACGGTACAGCTGTGCATAAACCAGCCTGTGTATGTGAATTAGATTTTGAAGAGAATGGGGAAGAATAGATCATTGAAATGCATTGTGGTTGCAGGTGCAGGTTACTGAGAGAATTTGGAAGCAAGCCAGTTCAGGAGGAGGTAGGGACAGCTGTCCCTGCTTAGTAGACCTTCCATGGCGAGCTATAAATAGCAAAAGAGCACTATAAGAGCACTATATAGCTCTTAGACAGCCCTTCTTAAAGTAACAAATGACCTCCTTTTAACAGCAGATGCAATTTTAGTCCTTTTAGACTTCAGTGCAGAATTTGATATAGTTGATCACACAGTTTTGATTGAATGCCTTGAGCACTGGATTGTTATCTCTGACTCGGCACTGAGTTGGCTCAGGTCCTGTCTATCGCATAAAACCTTTTCAGTTACAATAGGCAAATGCTCATCTTCTGCAGCAGACATTACCTGTGAGGTACCCCATGGCTCATTTCTAGGCCCCATCCTTTTCTCCCTCTACATGCTCCCATTTGGCAATATCCATTGCTATGCGGACAATACACCTCCCATTAAAACCCGGCGACCCAAACTCCATATGCACTCTTAAGAACTGACTTGCAGACATTAAGTTTTGCATGTCTCAGATGTCTATTTTTACAACTAACTGACAGTAAATCTGAAATAATCCTTCTTGGCCTTTGTAGCACAAGCTTTGATACCCCTGGGTCGTGACAGACTGTCAACAGCATAGGGTTTACTGGCTGGCGCGTTGTTTTATTTTACACACACACACACACACACACACACACAATAAATCAGGCCACCATGGAAATCAACATGAATCTATTAATCTGTTCTTTAGCTTTTTAGCTCAGTCCTTAAGGTTGGTGTGTCTGCTGCCGGTCGAGTTCTCACTCACTGGAGAAGACAGACGGTTAAATCCGTTCCAGGCTGCAGTTGTCCAATCAGCCTTAATTGGCTACAGCGGGTGTCGGATGCTTGGAGGACCAGCGTACCAGCCTGATTTTCTCCTGCATCCAGACAATGCTTCAACCAAACCGAGTGACCTCTCTACAACTGAGAAATATATATTAAAAAAAAAATAATAATAAAGGAAAGGATTAGTTCTTGTAAAACTATGTAAATTCTTAGTTACTTTTGAAAAACATCAGCAGTAGTTATTAGTCAAGTTTAAATTTAAACAGTCTGTACACAAAAAGGAAAGTAACGTCCGGGTAACGTTCAGGACAAAATGAGCTGACGAGTCTATTTACAATTCCTTAAGAATGAGTTTGGATCTTAGTGAAATTATTTGTTGAAATAATTTCCACTGTTACTGACAACTTGAGTTGAGAGTATATTGATTTTTTTTTTAAAGATTATTTTTGCTTTTGTTTTTTATTTCAGGCTGGTCTACCATGGCCCCACCTATGTTGGCTTTCCTGTACTGCTTTGCTCAGATTGGACTTGAGTGGACATCTTACCCACCTGCTTGAGTCACCTTGCAGTGGCATTGGATTGAGAATCCCTGCTATCAAGCAAACAAAACAACCTGCTGAGTCCAGTGCCTTTTCTTCACTAGCCAGGGTCTCCATGGCATATCTGGTCCATAGCCAGCATCTCCACTGTGTTGCGAACCTGTCCAAACCTGGCTGGACTGTGACTGAGCCAGGCACATTTCACAGCCTTGCCATATGTGGCAAAAGGTATCTGCAAGCTAAGACATAAATGATCAGTGGTTATTGAGTCTAAAGAAAATGTTTCCTGTATTTCATGGAAAAGTGTAGATTTAGGGAAGGGAAGATTTAGATAAGTCCCCAATGGGAGTTGGGAGAATATCCCTAGCTCTGCCTGTGTCAAGGCCTATTTTCTACCCAGTAAGCTACACTGAATTACTGTAATTCCAAATAACTGTAAAAAAATATATATATGGATGCTGAACCAGGCTTGGTCATGACTCTGATTAGGCATTGCTCAGTGGTGCAGTAAGCTGAAGAAATGCTCATTTCATATTTGCCATCTTCCTTTGGCCAGCAACAGTAACAGTTGGTATATTCAATGGTACACACTCATTGAAGCAAGGAGCTGGATGTGGAGTAAGGATGTTGTGGATGCAGTAGCAGATTGCAAATGCAATAGCAAATGCTTTTTAAGCTTATGAAAAACACACAACCAATGAGATGAAATAGCTAACAACTAGCACATTAGTTCCAAAGAGGTTATATTTACTCCTCAGTGATAATTTACCCAATCCCGAGAGCTCCAGGGTCTGGCTTCCAAGAAGTTGTTAGGACATTAGTACATTGTTATTGCTGAAAATCATTGTCAACATGAGACTCTAGTTACCTTTTAATTCTAATGCCATGCTATAAGCAGCTAGCATCCTCTATAACATGTCATCAAGACTGTATGTCAATTTAATCAATCAATCAACAGCTTAATTGACAATGCACCGTTCAATATGCACCTGTGTGTAAGTTTGTAAATTGGATGAATGTTGAATAAACAAGCATATAACACTATAAAGATGTTTTGTCAGTGTAAATAAGGACTATGTAATGCCTCCAGGTTTTTCATTAGTTGATTTCTTTTCTGGTTTTAGGGATTATCACATCTGTTGCACTAAGTAGGATCAGCATGTGGGGTCAGGGAGGAATCCTCTTAAATGAGCACAAAACTATAAGGTTTATCTAACATAAGAAGATCAGCCAACAGAATACATCTTCTGAATTACACCTTGAAAGTAAACATTGCAATGTAATCTGTGCATACATAGTGCACTATTACTAGGCAGCTTCCAAGAGCTGAACATAAAAATAGGTATATGTTCAAACTCCCTATTCATGCTAAGGTGTTTCAGAGGAGCAACCGCAGGAACATGCCTCTTTACTTAGTGCAGGACTAGACCGGGGTTGTGGGGGAGGATTTTCTAAAGGCAGTTTTGTATGCTTTTCTATGACAAACAAAGGTAATGACTGGTGACTGTGATATATGGAGTCAGTTAACTCTCATAAGTCACAAATGAATACAACACGATTCACAAATATATTTTGCGAATTATATATAATGTCTCTGTTCACAAATATATTTTTCAATGCACACACAAATGTGTATCGTTTCATATAAATGTAAAAAATATATATATATAAATGACAGAAGGTTCACAAATAAATTAGTGTTCACAAATGTCTGTGTCCGATGCACACACAAATACGTCTCGTTTTATATAAATGTAAAACAAATCCACAAATATACTTAGTTAAAAACAGCTGCAGTGTTTATCTAAAACATATTTCAATGTTGTTACATTATATAAGATTGTCGAATCTGCGTTTAGAAACCTCCAGACGAGTTGTGAACCTCGTTACATTTGTGTGTGGATTTTTGAGAGTTTCCTGACGTGATTAGATTCACAAATGCATTTTTTCTAAAGGGCCTTTCTCTGTAGCCTATCAGACGTCTCTTTCAAGTTCAGCCAATCACACCAGCGTGTGATTTCAATGCTGCGTTCAACGTCCGAGTTTGGCGTCCGGTAGCAGTACTCCAAGTGTAAATTAAACATAACATGTTTAGCCAATGATCCCCTTGTCGTTCGTGATTGAATACATTTGAATTATGATCGTGATCGAGGGGTAGGGCGAAGTACATGGCCCTCCAAACAGAGATTTTTCAGGGACACACTACAAACCGAGGGTTATGACAAATCTCCGACAATCATCGGCAAGATGGGGGGGACGCTGCACAAGCAACAAAAGGAAACCACAAATGTAGTATTTTCTTCGTTAATAAAGATTTAAGAAATATTATAAGCATCGTATTATCTTAGTTTAATGTCGTTTCAATGTATTATAGACCTTTTCTTTATAACAAGCATAACAAAAAATCGCTAGGATGCCGATGTCTCTACTTCGCTAGTTAACGTTACAACATTGTTTTTAGGCTGATTTGTGCATGACAGTGCCTGCATTTTGACATTTCCATGTCGCATTTCCCCCCTTTGATGGCATATGACGCCGAAATATAACTAAAGTCCAGCAGCGAAGTTGCTGCACTTATTACGGCTCCTCTAATATCAGTGCAGACTGGCAGGGTAACGTTAGGAGCACGGCTTGCTAGCACCGCTAACGCTATTCTGTCAAGAAGTGGCCCGGTAATGAAGCGGTGGTCTTTTTTATTTGATGACTTGTTTGATCGATTAGTAGCGTGAAACGTATAAGTTGTGAACGAATCGCGAGCGTCCATGCTTTTCTATCGCCATCAGATGAATGGCAAATGTCACTGTGATAATACCATTATTGCCATAGTAATGTCCGATAACATACTTGTCGCGTCTGTTTACGTAAACGTCATCGATGACGTCTTGAAGGGTTGTCCCATTTCATAGGGAGAGATTTCAACCACTACCCCTTGTAACTCTGTTCCGAGGGCCAAGCCGACGGGCGAGGGGCACTCGAAAACGAGTCGTAGGGGTGAAAATGAGAAATGGGATTCGACCTAAATGTAGAAGAGACTTTGGCATTGTTTCTGACTGGGTGAAGGGGAATCTGTTGGTGGATGTTGCAGTACGTGTTTCCCAGTGGGACCTTTGAGGGAGTAACACAGGGGGCCGGAGTCCAGTCGAAGACTGTCGCGGAAGTCATAGAGCTGTACTGCCCAAGATATGTTTGATATCAGTCAGGTGTTTGAAGATACGTCGTTGTTTGTACTTATTGCTATAATCAAACACTTATTGAAACAGTGGAGAAGTGTCAGACTTGAGCGATGTGGACTGGAGCGAGGAGGAGTGTTCGTCTGATTCTGGCTATGAGCCAGAGGGACCGTAGTCCCCGTTCTACCGGGTAGACATAGGTTATTATTTTTTCACGTAGGCCTAATTTATGTTATTTCGGGCTTAGGGCTAGGTTGAATTAGTTCGCCATCAAACGGATCGCGCCTCTCTGTAGATTAGATTGCTCTTTATTGTAGTATAGGTCCTATACATTCATGGAAGCACAGCTGCTTCAAAGTGCAACGTTGTGCAAAGTTTAAAAAAGAAGTCGTAAAAAGCGGAAAAATGTAATCTAATGTAATGTAATCTATACAGAGGCGCGATCCGATTGACGGCGAACTAATTCAACCTAGCCCTAAACCCGAAATAACATAAATTAGGCCTACGTGAAAAAATAATAACCTATGTCTACCCGGTAGAACGGGGACTACGGTCCCTCTGGCTCATAGCCGGAATCAGACGAACACTCCTCCTCGCTCCAGTCCACATCGCTCAAGTCTGAGACGTCTCCACTGTTTCAGTAAGTGTTTAATTATAGCAATAAGTACAAACAACGACGTATCTTCAAACACCTGACTGATATCAAACATATCTCAGGCAGTACAACTGTATCACTCACGCGACAGTCTTTGACTGGACTCCGCCCCCTGTGTTACTCCCTCAAAGGTCCCACTGGGAAACACGTACTGCAACGTCCACCAAACAGATTCCCCTTCACCCAGATCATGAAACAATGCCAAAGTATCTTCTACATTTAGTCTTCGGTTTGATCTCTTCATCCTCTCTCTCCTCATCCTCTTGCTCCTCAAATAGCAGGCAATAGTGGACAATCCTGACGCAACTCAAATAGACTACTGCTCTGTGTTTCAGATTGAGATTGTTTTGGGGTGCTAGTGCGAAATGGCCTAACATGGTTCAAATATTACCTAGCTAACTTTTCTAGCTGTGCAAATAACACATTGTTAGCAAAATCAGACGATCACAATTCAAATGTATTCAATCACGAACGACAAGGGGATCATTGGCTAAACATGTTATGTTTAATTTACACTTGGAGTACTGCTACCGGACGCCAAACTCGGACGTTGAACGCAGCATTGAAATCACACGCTGGTGTGATTGGCTGAACTTGAAAGAGACGTCTGATAGGCTACAGAGAAAGGCCCTTTAGAAAAAATGCATTTGTGAATCTAACCACGTCAGGAAACTCTCAAAAATCCACACACAAATGTAACGAGGTTCACAACTCGTCTGGAGGTTTCTAAACGCAGATTCGACAATCTATATATAAATGTAACAACATTTAAATATGTTTTAGATGAACACTGCAGCTGTTTTTAACTAAGTATATTTGTGGATTTGTTTTACATTTATATAAAACGAGACGTATTTGTGTGTGCATCGGAAACAGACATTTGTGAACACTAATTTATTTGTGAACCTTCTGTCATTTATATATATATATTTTTTACATTTATATGAAACGATACACATTTGTGTGTGCATTGAAAAATATATTTGTGAATCGTGTTGTATTAATTTGTGACTTATGAGAGTTAACTGACTCCATAGTAATAATAGAAGTAGTAATGTAATGTAAAAATCCATCATAACTGCTAGCTTAAGGTTTTGTATTATGCTTATTTTTTGGACCTTACAGTAGATACAGCACTGAACTACATATTGGTTTCAGAGATCTTGTCTCTGAATTTTATAGTGCACCTACATCCCATTCCAGTTCCATCTAGCTGTGATCTTGGTAAAAGATAACCTGTGAAGATGGGCTTTAAGTGAAAATACCCTTTCAGCCACAATCCATAGCCAGAAAAATGCCTTCCAGATCTGATCTTTTTATCGATTTAACATAGAAAAACCATCAGATCCTGGTCATATTCCTCTGAAATATTGTGAAATAAACATTTGAAGGATTCTATTTAACCACTCAACTGGTATACAAAATGTTGGAACTGGTAACAGCTCACACGCCGGAGATGCTGAAATAAGGTTGTGATTCTGAATTAAGAGTGTACATATAACCCATGTAGTGGTGACAGTAGCTCCAGTAGGTACCCACTATCATTCTTATGTGTCATTGGTGGAGGGAAACAGCCTTATCCTGTGGGTAAAATGAAATGTTCTGCTAATAGTAAGTTAAAGGGAAACTTTAACGCTAATTTTTTCCCCACAATGTGAAAATTGCCTGGTGAAGAAAAAAACTAAATTTTAAAATGTCATGGTATTCCTTTGAGGAAGCATGAATGGGGTAGGTATGGCGTGACACAGATACATAATCAGAAAAATTACACAAAGATGGCATCACAATACATAGTGCACATAGAAAGATGGTTATTTTGTGATAAACATTTCTTGTTTCCTTTCTAACAATGGTACAGCCCAATCTCAATCTCACATTTCTATTAAAAGAATCAAGTGGCTATTAACCTGTTAATTATATCAATATACATCAGATATACATGGTTTTTTCTTTCGCTAATATATTAGTCCTATTAACACCACATCATACATCTGACAGATACAAGTATCAGCTGTCTTTCAACTTTGTTGTAAGTGCCTTTTTTGTTAACTCTGGTCTCACTATTAACTTTTGTTGATAGTTGAGTTGTCAGCATTCACACCGGTCTACTTTTTTTTGGAAAAATGTACACCGTTGACTGACTTTCTTCACTCTGAATAGCAACATTTCCATTCAAACTTAGTGGTTCTGAAAAAGGCTTATCTTATTATTCAACTCTTCTAAAAGCACCAATTCCACCTTACCACCTTACCAAATTGGTAAGTTGCAAAATCCTTAAACACTGAAGACTGCATTCACAAAGCCTTTTTTGTTCACTGTCCAATTTTGGAGCAAATTTAAAAAATACAGGGAATGTCGCTACTAAATTTAAAGTTTTTCTAAAAGCAATTCTCAAGAAATAGGGATGATTTCAAATATCTTTGCATTGAATTTGTCAGTATATAAAATATCAAATGCCTGCCATGAAACAGTTGAACATTTGCAGCTCTACCCTTTCTTTTAACTATTCATTTCTGAATCCCTTACTAAAAGCTTATCTGAGCAGCTTTGTGAATACCCATTTATAGAAAACATCAAGCAAGGTGGTTTGAATGCTTTTCACAAGCACTTTATAGAATAATATAAAATACATTGTCGATGCGGACCCAGAAAGTGTAAATGGTGGCTCTAACCCAAAATGATGCGCCTACTCATTTTTAGTAAGATCAATTTTTGATGGAGATGTGACCACCTCAGCTACTTTTTCCCCTTCGCTGTCTCCTGTCTCAATAAGAGGAAAGGCATGCAAGGAAGATAACATATCCACATACTAGAAAGCGGTATAAAGGTTATTTTTAGCAAAAAGAAATGTTTTTTTTACCATGTGTTCTATTATACAGACCTACACTTTTAGTTTCACCCTGGGAGCCAGTGTGATGAAAACACAAGCTAACGTACCCACCAGAGGCGGTCCCTTTTGGGTTCTGACCCATTGTTAAAGATGAAATGCTTTGCGGATCTTTAATATTAATGGCATTCAATTATATTATCACGGAGGCAATGAATTCATTCTGGAGTTTATTATCAGCAATCTACACAAACTCCTCAATATATGTATAAAACCACAAAAGCAATTTGATGAAAGGTTAACAAAAACGAAAACACATTTACTGATATTATGGAGCCTTTTTCAATCATTCATAGTGTCCTTAAAGTGCATAAACAGGTGATAGTCTTAGCACAAAATTCTCCCATTAAACATAAGGCAATATTGTACTGAGGTTTAGGTGATGAAGGGTTATAGTAATTCTGCTAATACCCAAATATGCACAATTATTGCTTAGCAATCCCTGCACTTTCCTCAATTTAAAAATCCTCTTGTCCCTTTCCTGCATACTGGATTAACACATATCCTCTGTTCAGATTGTAATGAAATGCCATGATAGTGCATTGATTTTTGCGTTTCAATATGTAATGGTAATAACAATATTATCCAGGAAGAGAAAGTGTAAAACTAATCCATGATTCCTTGCAGCAGTGAATAATTGTGAAATTTACTTATCACTAAAAGCAATAGTAATGTGATAATGGGTATACACATTAAGGCAACGTGTGACACATGCAGAAAATGGATGTTCTTCTCTATTAAATGTAGAAAATATGTAATAACATTTTCAGATTTTGGTGCATATAAATTTAACTTTTAAAAAAATTGTCTTGCCATTGTGACTGAGTACTGACTGCAAACAAGGTAATCAGAGGGTTAGGAAAGAGCTTGCATGCTACCAGCACCTACGTTGTACACCATTATGTGATAGGCTATGTCAAAATGCACAAATTAAAGCCAAATTTGTAACTTTTGACGAGCACAACGTGTGTGCCAAATGTCATGCAATTCAGCCTTAAGAGATTCAAATGTGGGCCTTTGTAACATCCCTTAATATTCATTTTAATCATTCATTTGTATCCCTTGTCCTCATAGAGCATTCTAGTTTTGCTTTATGGCTTATGTTGAATGGTTGTGAAGATGTTTTGGTGGCCAGACACATAATCACACATGCATGCAAACAGACACAGTACAGCTCTACAGCCATTACAGCCAAATTTCATAAAATACAATTCAAGTGTTATATATCATATTCAACCATTTCTCTAGAATCCAACCAAAGCTTTAGTCTGTGAACGTTGAGTCTGAGAGTTTGTGGAGATGCTGCATTGACTTGGTGGACTCGGAATGTCGGATGTTTGGATTTTACACTCAAATAAGCTTTATTATAGTAATAACTTCCAAAAGGGCATTTTTTACTGTCACTGTGACAGTGGTGCAGCTAGGTATGGGGCACAACCATATACCATCATCATTACTTAATGCAGCTAAAAATGCATGACTTTTGCTCAAAGGTTAGCAGCTCATGTATATTGATGGAGTAGTGTTAATGTACGAGAATAATAAATAATCCATAGCAGGAAAGATGGATAACTTGCTCCCTGCTGCCATAATAGTTAGCATAGAGAACAATTCCCTTTTTCATAAATCACATTTAGCCATGGTTTATAGGAATTATCAGCACTACTGAAACAGTTCTTTGATCAATCAGACTGCATGGCAGAACTACTGTATAATTTATAATAATGACATTTGAAATAACATTTGATATACCCATTGCTCTAGGAAATTACCCTGGGGCTGTTTTAAGGTCTGCAAAGACTCCTGTCTCTTTTCATTGTCAATGTAAAATAATGTAAATGTCACCAATTCAAATCTGGATCATCTGCACAATATTGTGCATGTGACATGCAAGGAATGCTATACAAATGTTTCAATAACAAACCAATGAATCATGCTGTTTGCATTGGAGCTTTCCTAAAATTGTAAAACATTATGCAAATGTATGCTCTTGTTCGTACTCTCAAACTCTGTGATGATATGAAACAGTGATGGGACTAAAGATTAAATTTACTGATCAAGCTATTTTTCCACCAAAGGGCTATGGAAAAATAAATCAAACTTATATACAGACATTGTAGAGCTGTCAGTTTTTGTGTTGACTGTTCAGTGTGTATTTTATGACTGTTAGGTGCCAAAAGTGTAGGCTACAACATATCAATACTTCAGCCTCTCAACACAAGTTCCCCTAACAACAGTTACGCCAACAGGTACGCCTGGGGTAAGAGCCAGTGAATCTTGAAGACCACAGTGTATTCTAAATGGTGTGCCTAACGCAGCCTCCACCATCCAAGTAAGATTACTGGATCCCAGCTGAGTTCACCAAATGCTTAGTATACTGTTGTCTGATGACTCCAATGTTTCTGTCAACCTTTAAGAGAAAATGTCCTCTTTGTCCAGTTCTGGTGAAGTGGGTCTAGAGATCTCAAAGAGAGGCTTTGGAGAGCCAGAAGCAGCTTTTCTAGCTTTGAGGAGCTGAAGTGCTTCTGTAAGTTGTGCCTCCAGGCCAGACATTCGAACATTCAAGTTTTTGAGGTCATCCTTCAGCTCCAACTTGAGCTCCTGAAGTGAGGCCTGAAGTGTTTGCTCGGGAATGGGATAGAAGGCATGTCTGCTCTCCGGCTGGACAGGACTACGTTCCTGGGGGGTTGTGCGGAAGTCACCCACTTTGTCCAGGCGCAGGTCGCTTTTGGTGATACCACTGTCACAGGAGTCTGTCTTCTTCAGAGACATCTGTGATTCATGCTCCTTGGTCCGTTCAGGCAATGTTTCCATGGATTCAGCCTTAGACACTTTGTTCCAGTTGTCTGCTTTGGCCATGGACTCTTTGAAGCGACCCCAACCTTTGACTTTGACAGGCTCAGCTGCGCGACCTCCTACAAAGGCAGTGGGAGATGGTGCCTGGAGCTTGGCCTTGTCTGAAGGGGTAGAGTTGGGGAGTGTTGATGATGATGAGGGTGTTGCTGGGCTTTCCGTTACTGTGACAATGCTGGTGGTGGCTATTGTTGTTTTAGCTGTAGGGACTTCTGCATACACAGCGCCTTTCTCTATGTCATGCTCATCTAAGTCAGGTTTCTCAGTTACCATGCGGGCTTCCTTCTGCTGTCTGAAGCGTTGAAAGAGTCTTCGTACTGGGTGATCCGGTGGGAGGTTCAGAGGTGCTTCATTTTTACGTCTTAGGCGCTCTTCTTCTTCTCGTTTCACATCACTGATCTTTCGAAACACAATCTACAAGAAAAAAAGCTTTTATGAATAAAACAGCATTAGTGATGATCATCAGATAATCATCAAACAAAACGGTATTTGAAAATGTAAAGCCTTTGGTTAAGTATAAAAATCAGCTTATTCTGTATAAGTAAATAGATAATATAAAGCATGAAAACAGATAGAAATCATCTGCAGTTAGATGGTCAGGTTTGTCTAGTTCATTGATTGTGAGTATATGTGAAGACGATTTTCTAAGGTGTGTTTCAAAATGTGTGTGCTCTGTAAATGTGACCTTAAACAAGGTATTCTCATGGCACAGAGGGAAAGTTCACATCATGCCTGTGGCTTCAGTGGGTGAAGAAGCACAGTAATCTTACTAAAAGGGGAATATCATGCAGTTGCTATTGGATTACTGCATTTTGACCATTTGTGTAACAAATTTTTACTCTGCAGTTGACTTTCAGGCTTTCAGTTTGTCATCAATCATCCATCCATCCATCCGTCCAACCAATCAACCAACCACCAACCAACCAACCAGTCAGTCAGTCAGTCAGTCAGTCAGTTTATCAGTAACTTTTATTTTAATTTTTCAGTTCTTAACAAAATAAATATTCCTTTATCTTCAAAAAAGGTTCTCTAACCTAACCTTCTCCAATTCAGTATCTATACAGCAGGTGCAGATTTTACATCCTGACGACATCAAACATTCAAATGTTTGTTCTCTGGTTGCTGGCTTAAAGAGAGATTTGTTCAGCTTCACAAATATTGATTGCATTGTACTGGACCATTGCGATAATATACACTCACCGGCCACTTTATTATATACTCCTGCTCGTTAACGCAAATAGCCTACTCCTCCAAACAGCAAATCATGTGGCTGCAACTCAATATATAAAGCATGCACACATGGTGAAGTGGTGGACAAAGAGTGGTGGACTCTTCCACCAGGCGTTCCGTGCAAGCTCGTTCAAGGTGGAAATCGGACTCTGACAAGGATGCGCCTTGTCCCTTCTACTGTTTATGATATTCATAGACGGGATATCAATGTGCAGCCAAGGTCTGGAGAGTGTCTGTTTTGGTGACATTAGGGTAGCATCTCTGCTGTTTGCAGATGATGTCATCCTTCTGGCTTCATTGGACCGTGACCTTCAGTGTGCACTGGAATGGTTTGCAGCTGAGTGTGATGTGGTCGTGATGAGCACATCCAAATCTGAGGCTATGGTTCTCTCCCAGAAAAAGGTGGCTTGTCCCATCCAGGTGAGGGGTGAGCAGCTGCCCCAAGTGGAGGTGTTCAGGTGAAGGAGGAGTAAAGAGGATTGTGAAATTGACTGCCGTTAGGTGCATTGACTGTAGTAATGCAGGCATTGTATCGGACTGGTGGTGAAGACAGAGCTGAGCTACTGAAATGATGTTTCACTGCAGGGGCGCTAGGGTGAGGAGCTTAGCAATCCACTACTCCTTAATGACTGGGTGGAGACAGAGGATACGCTGGAGGGACTACATCTCCCAGCTGGCCTGGGTGCACCTTGGAATGGAGGAAGTTGCTGGGGGAAAGGATGTCTGGGCTGGTCTGCTTGCCCTGTTGCCACTGCAAGCGGCTAGAAAATGGATGGATGGAGGGATGGAGGGATGGAGGGACGGAAGTATATTTCTGCAGAAAAGCCATCTGTATTCCATCTTATGCTATCAATTCAATCACTTCCAGGATTTCCCAGCTGTATAAATCTAAAGTATAGGGCCTTAGTGAATGGTCATTTCAATGCAATAGATGAGATTGCCTCTCCATATGCAGGCAATTCAATCTCACTCGCACTCTCTAGGGGAGGGTAACCTTATTATGAACAAGGTAACTGGTAGCTACAATCATGCTGTTGCTGTCACTGCTGTTGATTTCTAAATGGAGGATGTGAGAGCGGATCTATTTATGGCCACAATTTTATGGAATTGACATAATATGTGACATAGTTTGTCAATAGAGATTGTCAAATTATGAATATCTTTTAAGAAAATCCTGCTCAGATAGATATTCTTTATTCTGGTAACACTAGACCGCTTAACAGATAATCACAACATTGATTAAGAATGCAGTAGTGCTCACTGAAGGTATCGTTGTAAAGACCCTCATCTTTGGACACACGTGCCGTGCTGGCCTAGGATCAAATGATGAAGGCCGCATGCTGAAATGTCAGTTTTACTAATCTTTCTTCTCAGCACCTCAGGTGTTGCTGGAATTGTACTCTGTCCCACTAAGATCGAATCTCACATTAACCTTCTCTCTAGTGTCTCCACAACTCTCTGTCCCTCTCAGCTTTCCTACTATCTGTCTCAATAAAGAAAACATACAGGAGGAGTAGAACGCCCACTTTCCTATTTGGATCCATTTTTTATTTTTAACCAGGCAGGTCAATTATTATTCTGTGATATATAAATGTCTGTTTTGCTACTCTCTATTGCCGATTGATATAATACAATAGTGATTCAACATATACTCAGTTCACGGAAGTTTTTACATTTGTTGTTCTTAACACCGGGTAGATATTAACACTGGGTTTTTCCCAGGAAAAGACGTACCTAAGGCTACGTCCACACTAAGCTGTTTAAATTTGAAGACGCAGACTTATCTCTCCGTTTTGGCCTCTCGTCCACACTACGCCGCCCCCCCCCCCCGTTGTAGTGTGGACAGGTGAAAACGAAGACTGATGATGTTTCACTGACGTGTCACTGCTTGACTGTCAACGAGCGGCCGAGTGGTCTGTGCATGCCCATGGAAGGACGTATCCATTTTTGGTGGTCTAATGTGGACGGTGAGGTTTTCGAAAACGCTAGACTCGAAAACACCGTTTTCAAATTTCAAATTTAAAAGTTTTACATTTCCAGCAACAGCAAAAGTTTAAATGTTTGTTTGGGATAAATAGAAGAAATGGGTAGCATGAGCAGCAAGAGCCACCATGGCGGAACAGAGAAAAAAAATATCACCACCTACAGAAACTCAAACTTCATCAACAGAAAATCCAAGAAAAAAGACATTGTGGTACTGCCCACACTGTTTGATTGACAAGTTAACTCAGTGCAAAAACAACACAGCAATGACCACTTATCACTAAAGATGTTGCCAAAAAAGCGATGGCCTGGCAAGTGGAAAGGCAAAAGGGATCCTGAGAGGAAGGGGACAGGGAAAAAGATACAACAAAATAATCAGAATTCAAGAGGGAGACATTATTTAAGGCTCTGTGAGCTTCATATTCATGTAGAGTCAGCACAAATCTTGTTTAAGTAGCTCCGTATTGTCCTTGTAACCTCTTTTCTTGCTGATGAAATATGTGTATTTTGTATTTTATGAAAAGTGCTCTAGGTAGTCTTTTTGAAAACTGAAGACTGTATCCTTGTCTCACTTCTCGCTTCTCACATTTCATTTTTTAAATCTATGGTAAGAGTCACTCACCCTCTTCCGAAGGTTGTAAGTTAGCAGCAGATTTCTCGAGAAGTGGTTGGAGAACGCTGTGTAGAATTCCAGCACCTTTTGCAGAGCGTCACGTTTAATGATGTGGAGGTCACAGTAGGTCAGTGCTCGAACATTGGCACAGGCTTGGGCAAGAGTCACCTCTTTCCAGAAAACATCCCCAAATACATCTCCCTTACCTGCAGAGAAAGGACAAAAAGCCCCACTTTTTCACCTTAAACCAGCGATTTTTGTAGAAAGTTGGAGAAAATGAACTGATCAGCAGTTCCTCATAGAAGTTCAGAAAATATTCCTGAATTTGGTTTTATATGTATGAATTATTTGAATTTTTTTTGAAGCTGTACAGGATGCAGTCAGTGATATAACTTCAAATCATCCAATTGACAAAAGCATTAATTAGCACAATCAGTTTCACTGTACAATTCATATGTAAGATCACTAACCACTTCTGGACGGTTAGTATGTCAGGTATTGCTAACATGTAGTTGAGGTACAGTGATTAATAACATTTCTGAATTGTGGGGGGAGGTGGAGACAGCACAGGAAATCACCCCCTAAAGGTTGCACCAGCCCCAGGAATAGATGAGATGCTCCATCTTGTCTACACCTGTAATTTAGATTTGGTTTCTGTTCTACAGTGCCATTAGACTAATGAGAATTTGATTCATAGTAGTAACTAGTTTATCACCAGACGCTCCATTACAGTGAACCCACCCAGGAAATTGGCCTTACAGTGTATTGATTGGTCCAAAGAGGAACCGATAGTAGGTTATTGACGCAAAACAGCCAAGGAACGCCATCCATTACTCAGTGAATCAATCGTTTGGCTAATAAAATCAAAGCAAGAGGCAAAATCGTAAAACATGGATGCTGAAACATAACTAAGGCACTAAGGGAAAAGATGCTAGTAAGCTACACAGCTACACATCTACACATATATAGTACAAACATTACTAACTCTATTTATTTATATGTGTGGTTTTGCACACAAGCATGAAGGGGATGCACTTAATATTGCCACACAGCCCCAGCAAATAAAGGCCACTTTTCCAAAACGTGTGAGCCATTCTGAATGGAAATCGTTGCTTTGATCCAATTGAAATGAAGAAAAAGTTGAAAAAGCCAAACCGTAATCAACATGACCCTGGGAGTTTGTTTTGTGATCAAAAGATACCCCATCCAAATCCTCGTCCTGATTTTAAGATTCAGCCATCAAATAGTCACTACCGCAGTCAATAATAGCTCATAAGGTGCTGCTAGTCACATGCTGCTAACTATTTGGCAAAACATTTGGCAACAGTGTTTGAGGCCAGTTGGAGTGAAGGGCCTCTGCTGTCCTGTCTGCCGGCCTGCTTGTGTTGATGTGTCTCTCAAGTGACGGGTTGGGTCAGTTAGCAGCAGCACATCCACACAGGAGCCCAAAACAGCGAAGGGAGAAAATTCTCCTTCCTTAACTTTGGTTCTCACGTGTACTTTACAGACCAGAGACCCAGGCTTTTTAAAGCAGAACCAATCTGTTTCCAAGGGGAATTTTGTGTTCTGGAAGCTATGACTAGATCTGGGACAGGTCCATGGACAATTGGGGCAATGGGTAGCCTTGAAGACCTCTTTCATGAAATAAACATTGAACTCATAAATTCCCATATGCATGTCAAATTCCGACAAATAGATGCAAATAGATGTTTCAGGAAATCAGAAAAGTGTCTGAGGGTCCGATGAGCACTGGGGCCATGAAATTTGTTCAACACATGACAAAATGTAGTTTATTATAAACATATATATTAAGTTCATTAAACCACTGCAGCAAACTCCTTGGGGTCATACATCTTTGAAAATGAGAGATGAAGTCATGTAGCACTAAGTGGAATCCATTTAATCAAAAGTACACCATTTCTCAAATCCACACTTAAACTGTTTAAACATGAGAAAACGGCTGTGATTTGAGGCGGGGACACCACGACACTGAATCCACCTCTTAACATCTCATGTGGAATAAAAGGGCTCAACTCACCCAAAATGGCCACCACCTCATCATCCTGAATAACCTCCAGTGATCCCGACACCACGAAAGCAAAGGCTGTCCACGCTTTCACCGGCGTGGTAGATCAGGTCGCCAGGGGCACAGTGGATAGTCTGAAACTCCATGGCCAATGCTCTGAGGCACCCATCGCTGGCTAGTCGGAAAGCAGGGTGCTCTTTAAAAACCTTCCGGTTGAGGTGAACGCAAATATCTGCTCTCATATCCTTGGGGCATATCTGCAACACCTGGAAAAAAGTGTGGAAGGATGGAGGGTTAAATGGAACAAGGTGAGAAAGCCAAATCACAAGATGCAAGCTCTGTGTAGTTTAGCCAATGAAATGTGCCTAATTCAGTTCCCGAACCAATTTTTTATTTTTGGTTGTTAGCATATAGCAATATCAGGAAATTGCTCCTTTAGGTGGCAATGCTCTGTTAAGTCTGTTAAGTCATGTCTTTTTAAAAAAAATCTAATATGCTACATTTTATGATTTTACATCTAGAAAAAACTGGTATCAATGTTATTACTTGTACTTTATGGAAATGTGTATGTAACGATCTATAAACTCACTATCTACTCATGTTGGATGTTGTTTATCATTTATGTGCGTTTATATCTCTCACAAATTGTAAGGCCCGAAATAAACAAGGTACATTTTCTTCTAGGGCTAATTGGTCTGAATTGCTATAGAAACCATGGATGATAATTAGGAAGAATCGACGATCACACATGGCCAAATAAAGATCTACTGACAATGAAGCCTTGCTTATGTAACATAAGGAAGGTATAAAAGACGGTATAGCAGTATAATGGCGAGTCTGAGGAAATGTTTTATTTTTTTATTTGGGCAAATTCTACTTCTGCTCGGGAGCTTTTTGGACAATCACCTCCGATTGATTTCACCCCCATCCCTTTCATCCCATTCCTTTCCAACACCCATCCCTTTCACCCCATCCTTTTCACCCCATCCCTTTCCAACACTCATCCCTTTCCAACACCCATCCCTTCCACCCCCATCCCTTTCCAACACCCACAAGGCGAGTGTATAAAAGCTCTTGATTGCTCTTTCCATGAAATATTAAATTCACTTCAGTGATGAAAAGAAATGCAGTTCAAGAGGAGGATATAGGTTTTAAAGAAGGGTTTTTAAACCTTGGAACAATTTTTTGGTTTCTGGTTTTTGCATACTGCAGATAAGAGACTTGAAGCATTGTTTTTTTTTTTTTTTTTACTTCTAGCTCTGGGAGACATTTAGATGATAAATATTTATTGAAGGGATTAAATATGGATGAATTCTGTTTTACAGTGGATCCTCGCTTTAAGGTCATACAAGCAGTGGCCAGCTCAAAGTCCAGTCCATTCTCCCGTTTTTGAAGAGTGTGGCAGCATGTTGTTCAAGTACACCTAATCAACAGGATGCAAGCCTGTTGTAGGGCACTACCTTTAAAGCAAATCTCTTTGAATGTCAAGCAGAGAGGGATTATGTGCCATTTTTAGAACCTTTGGTATGGCCCGGAGCCCGATGGATAAATGATACATAGACGTGTGGTGTGAGCTTAATATATAAAGAGGACAAAAATAATAAGCACATTTTGTTTTTCATAGATTTACCACAAATTCCCCAAGTTACAAAATCAGTCCAGTATTAGAATTTTGTTATGTTCCTAATTTGATGAATCTTAAAATATCCTCTAAATCCATAATTGGCTTTTGAATAGGTGGATTTAATGGTGTATGTGGTAGAATGAGCACATACTGGCTTCCAATCAACCAGAGCTGCATCAGTTTAATTGATTTGCTTTTAGCTTCAACTGCTTGGATTCCTCCCATTCAAATGATGCTAAAAATTATTTGAGTGGGTGGAATCCAAGCAGTTAAAGCTAAAAGCAAATAAATTCGCTGTCAATTACTGTCAATTACTGTGCAATGCACTTAAAACGCCTAGCCAGTGTCTGCTTTTGAAATTGGTCTGTGAATTTGGCCACAGAATATCCAAATAGCTTAACAAATTACAATAAAAAGCACCCTCAACACACCCTGCTGTTGGAAACAAGTGAATAAAGTGACTTCTCAGTGGGAGGATGCAATACACAGCATGCAGCAATCATGTAGGACAGCCAACAAAGATGGGACAGCACCGCATGCAAGTGAATCAATGTCTGACTGACAACTTGGGGTACCTTTTCAGTATCGATACCCCGTGACATGGACCAGGTGGATGCGATGTAGTCCATAACCCTTTCACTCAAGCCCTTGGGCACCTGGTAGAGCTTGAGGAAGTCACGGACGCTGTTCAGCATCTCGTGATAACGATTAGTGTTGGCGTACATCTGCTGGAAGATGGTTGTCACATTACCAAAGATGGTGGCATAAAGAAGGGCTGGGAAAAGAAGAAGAAGATGAAAAGAAGGAGTTAATTATGGGAAGCTTAAGAGGATGTGTAGTGTCATCAGTCTGTGTTTGCCTTCAAGACTTTGTGTTACCGAAGGGGAATTCCTGTTTGAAGGTGAAGATTAGATCAGCCCACGTGACTTTACACAGACGCACATACACACACGAAATGAAAAAATACATTTCTATAAAAAAATACTTTTATTGTTTGTAGCCAAATAACACTGCAAGACACAGCCATCTGTTAGACACTGATGTTGTCTACCTCTAATGATCACAACCCCACCTATACCTCTATATGTATTTTTCATTATGTAAGCATATCTATTATAATAAGAAATTCTCTTTGCTTGCCCCGCTCCACAGGGAGGTCAAAGGTCAGGGTCAGCTACAGTGCAGTGCCCCGGGAGCTCAAGGACACCTCAGTAGGGTGGATGCTTGTTGACAGAGGGACTTGAAACCATGTGAGCCCACACAGGACCGTGCAATCCTTCAATTTAAGTTAAAACATGAAAAGCAGCAAAATTGAAGTTACAAGGTTTGTCACTCGACAACGATGATATGAGTATATGATGCATCACACAATGTATTAGAACACATGCACCTTAATATTTCATCTTGGTTCATCAGCGAGAAATGAACAAGTAGTACTCATTCATCCCTCAAAATCTAGAGTCAACACACACTGGGCTATTTGGCGGCCAACCGGGGAAAAGTATGATTGTAATGGTCAGCTTCCTGGTAAGTGAAGTATGTCTCCCTGTGCAGCTACACTCTTCTGAATAAGAATGAATAAGAGTTAAGTATAGCGGTGCGTGTTCAAGGTGGTTGGACTGGAAGGTTGCAACAGCTGGAGTGTGTATGGATCAAAGACGTCAGATGTCTGCTGTGTGTGTGTGTGTGTAGTGTTCTCTTGGCAGTGAGGTCCTAATTAGCCCTGCTAGAAGGGACGGAGAGGAAACATGCCAACCACACATTTCAATTATCCTCAGATGATGACAGTAACCCGTGTGTGTGTGTATGTGTGTGTGTGTGTGAGTGTGTGTTGTTTGTTTATTTTACAGTACATAATCAAAGTGCTGAAAAACTGTACAGGGAATAATGCTAATTAAAAAGTGCTATAAACTCCTCACGGGCAACGAAAACCACAACTTTAATCCTTTCATCACCACTGCTGAGTTGTACAGCGGTACCATCAAGGGTTGCAGTAAATTACAGATTTCTATACCGCCTAAAGACAAATAATATGTTTAGGTTTGTAACGTATTCTCAATGCTACACATTTGTAGGCATTAAAGTGACCAAATTGACAGATCAATAATCAATTTCAGACAGTCCGCGCAAATCAAATCTCATGAATGATTTGACAAGTGTCTTCTTTTGAAGTCGTCAAGGTTTCGGGATGACAACGGCCTCAGAGTTTGTGCTCGATCGCATGTGTGATAACAGGAAACCGCCGTAACAGAGGAAGCTCTATTGATCTCTATGGAATGGTGATCCCTAACATTGCTCTTCCCTCGCTGACATGTACAACTTTATTGTGGTGTTGTGTGGCATCCAACCCAACAGCTGGCTTGTTTGAAGACAGTTAAAAGACAGTTGTCAGAAACTAAAGCCCCAGGCCAGCGGTTGCTATAGCAACAGGACATATGTATAGCCCCCATCCCGCCCCACCCCCAATCCCTCATCGCGCTGTGATCTTCTGCTGCCAACACCGATCCAGTGCTGATGGTAAAAATAGAACGGTATCAAGGCATCCATATTACATAGAGAACAGCCATGGACTAAAGTAGATTGCATCTCTGAGGTTTTCTTGTTTTTTAGATATTTAGCTTTTAAGATAATTTGTATTTCACAATGAAAAAGTTGGACTGTCAAAGTCTGCGGCTGAGTTTCCCAGCGCCCACCAGAGTACATCCATAAACTGAACACCCAAACTGAGGGGGTCTGTGAGTCGCTCATCGCGGGGTTGAGGTTATGGCTGAGAAAGCTACTGTGTAGGTGAGGAGTGATTGCAGAGGGATTGCAGGGAGTGCTGTGCTAAATTGATCCAGTGGTGTCAGTTATTGCTTCGAGGTGCTGCTCTCTGCATGCAGTCACACATAATGGAAGTGCGCTGCACACTGTATTATGAGCCACACAAGCAGAAGTAATGCCTTATAAATGTTTAATCTCTAGATGGGGAAAGAAGAACATACTGTGCAAAATCTGCTCTCTTCTTCTCTCAGCATTTTGAGTTTTTGTCAGTGGGTGTAGTCAGGCTTCTTAATAAAATCTGAATCAAGTTTGTGTTATTTACAGCAGCAGCAGCAGCAGCAGCTATTTCTATTCTTTTTTTCTAATCATTACTAAAACATGAGTTGTGAGACACGTTTGAGTCCTCACCACCACCGTTTTCGATTCTTGCCTTACTGGCACCATTGTTTGTCATCTTTTCACATATTTTTCAGTTACTGACATATTTGATGGCCATTGTGTTTGGATTTATGCCTCAGAGTGACAGAAATTGTACCTTTACCACCTTAAAAAACGCAGGCAAGCCATCATATTCACTGAAAATGCCCCACTAAACTTGTGCCTTATTACAGCCTCTGAGGAAGAGCCTCCTCCTCCTCCTCCTACACCTGCTCCTCCTCCTCAGATGCTGTTTAAAGGCACTATGGAGCATCTTAGGCAGGCACTTTATGGCATGTTCATCAACTGTGGTGATTTTTGAGGCATTTTTTCAGACACACTCGAACCTGCGTGAGTTATGTATCAGCACAATAGGCATCTCGATATCTCAATAATTCAGCAAGATGTCAAACACCAGTCTGAGGTATTAACTCCTATCAAGACAAGACTGACAGAGCCCGCAAATTGTATTAGTGTTGACTGATTGGAGTTGACAACACTATTGATGGGACTGAAAAAGAGACAAAACATACGCACACGTTTTGAATGAAATTTGAAACTCTTTAAGGCTTTCTTATGTTTGCATTGTTTGAATGCCACGTTAAAGAAAGATGTATATTTTTTCTTTGCCACTTCAGTTTTACTACCTCAGTCGATGTTATTATCGTGGTATTGGTAAAATTAGTATATCTACAATACCCGAGAAGATGTTCTTTCACACCGGGCACAACAGTGATGAGACACTTCAAGCTATTTTACCTGAATGAGCTTGGAAATGGAAGGATTTTCTTGCCCAGTGCTGAATTTGCCAAATTCACAGAATGATAAAATGTGTAAAATCGAGTAAGGAAAAGGACTATGAGACATTCATTATGAACATTTTCCATCAAAATGCAGCCACTGACATTCCAGTCTATAAATAATATGAGTGAGAGGCAAACTCATTAATGGCAACATAGTTAACTACCATGCTGTAGAGGACAAACAACAAATTAGATAAAAGTGAATGAGTTATGAAGGAGTTAGAAATATCGCTAAGCTCGTCATGCTACGCTCTATTTTCTGAACACCTATATGGCTGTGTCCACAATGTCTTTACCCAATTACCTCAAAGGAGTGTGGCTTTGAAGAGCATCGTTAAACTTATCATGTATCATGTATCATGTATCCCCTAAATTTGATGAAAGATAAAACACCGCTCACTCACATCCAATCATCATCATGGCCACGGCAAAGATCTTCTCTCCGTCTGTAGTCGGGGCGATGTTTCCAAAGCCGATGCTCGTCAGGCTGGTCATTGTGAAGTATAGGGAAGTGATGTAGACGGAGTCTTTGTTCGGGCCGCCTTCCCAATTCCCTGAACCGCTGGCGTTGAAGCGGTACGGTGTCCCCACCGTCTCAGCCAGTATGTAGAGCCAGCTGTCCACACGCACGATATTGGTGTCTTCGTCGATGACCTCGTAATCGCCAATACTGTACCTGATGTGGGAAGGAAGAGAGGAAAAATATAAAAAAATATCAATACATATTTGAGATGTTATGTATTCAGTTGACAATGCATTTCACAGTCATAGGTGGTGCTCTAAACTGGGTCATTGTCTGTATCGTGGGCAAATTGACTAACACAGACTTGAGATTCACAACACTCAAAACAAGCAACACCATCGACAATAGAGAGGATGATGCTGAAGGGGCAAAGCAACTCTCAATTATCTGAGTATTCATAATTTAACATGATGCTGAATGAAGGACTGACCTCAATATTACCAACAGGAAACCCTTCAGAAGTGACATTGAAGAGTGACACTATAGATTCTATAGTCTGTGATAATATAATAATATTTTTTGTCTGTTATATGAATCAATAATACAATATTCCCCATAGGAATACATATATGTGTATACTGTACTGTTTTTTGGGTGGGGTGGTGAAGGGGGGGAAGGTTTGGTGAATGCTAACAGACTCTAACAGAACTAATAAGAAAGAAAAATTAACCATACCAAATGCAGGCTAGCCAGTGAGCAGCCAGTCCAAAAACACACACCAGCAGGACCAGCACAGCTGCCCCATACTCAATGTAGTGATCCAGTTTGCGGGCGACCCGACCCAGACGGAGCAGCCGGACCACCTTGAGTGAGCTGAACAGACTGCTAATCCCCTGAAAGAGGGACAAGAGAGCAGATAGAGAGAGGCAGATGTCAGAAACAATACAGCGAGTTTCACATCAACAGTGGTGAAAAAAGTGTGCATGCCTATCCCTTAATAATAAGATTTGGTTTCTTATTTCAAATCAAGCCTTCAGAAAAAGAACCTTATTCACATCCATGTCCATTTTGATCTTTTTGGGTTTTTTTTGTGGAATATGTTGAAGACTTTGAAGAAGTTGTGTTGTCAATCCATATTACTTGGAGTAAATGTTACACCTGGAAGTACACAGTCTATAGTGTCTTTAACCGTAACTGAACACACTGGTTTTGAAAATGTTGGTAATGTTAGATATTAATCCTACATATGAAGAACTATATGTCGATTTTTAAGTTCCAATATAGGTAAAATATGATATAGCATCATGTTAGACATTAATCTACTCCATATCTATTACATAACCTTATTGTATCATAACCTCCTGGTATCCCTCCCTCTGTATGAGCTGACAATAGCTAAGCTGCATTTCTTTTACAAAAATAGCTTTTCTGTTTTCTGTTTTTCTATTCAAAAGCACTCAAAATCCCTATTATCATAGAAAATTACTGATCAAAAGCCATTATCAACATAATGTATGGTGCAATGACCCAATAAAACCGAGCTCCTTTGCTGACCTTCCAGTCAAATAGAAGAGTTCTGTGAAGAACAATCAAGCCACAGCTGAAAAAGCCCATATAGTAAAGCATCACAAAATAACAGTATGAGCTGTGCATGCATCAAATCACATATTGTAATATTGCCACGTGAGAGAGTTAGCGAGTAAGATTTGCAGGATTTTAAGTATATTATTTTGAGCTCCTTTGATGTGTATTTGATGGGAATCTTGGTCACTGTGTTTTACAGCTTATATTATATAACAGAGAGAAGATCTTTAAGTCTATTTTTCTGAGAGTGTTAATGCACAGGGGTTCTACACTTTTTTGCTAATAAAATTCCCTGACTTTTCCAAGACTATTCCAGGACATATAGCACACCGATCCTATCAGGAAATTTCTGATGATGGGTTTTTATTCTTTAAAGTTAAGTAGATGAACAAGCAGCCAAGCTTGACATTAAATATTTTAGTGGTTGGAAAAAATATTATCTATATATTCATATCCCCTTTTCCATAACTTTTCAAGGCCTGGAAAATAATTGTTTGAATTCCATGGCTTTTCCAGGTTTTCCATGACTGTAGGAACCCTGAATGTAGTTTTGACTGACAGTGGTCCAGAATGATGGATTGGTTATCGATACATGTGCCAAGGACCTTAACAGATGAACGCAAGCACACAAACAAGACAAGGAAAATTGCAGCATGCTGATTTCACACACTCCTCTGCAATGCAATGCAATTTTACAAATTATAGCGGTTACATAACCAGCAGCTAAATGCCTACTAAGCAACACTGGATATTGAAACACCCACTCTGTGATAAATCCAAAGAGACAATGGCAATCACACCAGTCTGCTTTGCTGTTTGCGAGTGTACAGGATTTCTTTCTTGTGGTGGTGGTATTGCGTGGGAGGATATTGATCTTGCTAATGTGCTGTGCTGTGCAATGCGAGTACAACTGCAGCACTTGGTGTCACTTGATCTGATCTCGCTGCCAGCCAGACCCCCCAGCTTCTCTAGAATCAATTTACAGACCTGAGCTGCCAGCTCTATTCAATTAAAAGTGCGATAATGTATCAGTATTTGAGTTCTACTGCAAAACTCTATGAACAGAATTTGGGAAATAAAGTTCATCGTTGTATATTTCTAAAATATAGAGGATCCAGTGAGATGGATCATTTAGTCAAAGAAAGACTTGAGTTACCTATTATCCTTTAAAAAGTAGAAAATGTTGCTTTATTTTTATGCTATCAATAATTATATGAGAGTAGGTGTCACTTTTATTAAATGGTGGATATCTCATTTTCCATTTTTCATTCTCCATTTATCTTCAAAATATCTCATAAGGTTAGATGTTACTAGTAACCTTTTTACTCTATTGCCCTTAATAGGTTCTTAATAGGTTGTACAACTTAAATTATCACAAAATAATAAATAATAAAACCTGATTTCAGCTTCTGATGTCCAAAAAACTATTTAACCAAATGGGCAAAATTAAGAATGTGCTTTGTTATGAATGCAGGGAATGAGTAGCACAGGTAAAGGTGGGTAAAAGAAAGGGCTGGTGTGAAATAAACAATATACAATGTCTGAAAAACAGCTTCATAACCCAGTTTCCTTCAATATTACTCCCCCTTACATTTGCTGTGACATTTATTGTATCAGGATGATGAAAGAACTATGAAATGTTAAAAGTCAATGTCACCGCAAAATGTTGCTTTTCCTGTAATGAAGCTGTTGTTCAGGCATGATGAATGTGTAATAAAGCAGAGTGTGTGTGTACTAGTAAAAACACTGAGTGGCTGGTTGTTACTGCTGCAATCATAATATTGATCATTTTCATAGTCTAATCAAACTGAAGCCTACTTGAGTGACAGCTCGGTGGTTCCAATTCTTCCCATCACGTCCCATGCATGAAAACAGGCAGAAGAGGAAGGTGCCATGCAAACAGAACACAGGAATGAAAAAGAAAAAAAAACAGAAGTGAGAGAGGAAACACTTGATCAAGTAGTAAGCGATGAATTCTACGAATTCATAGATAATAAAATCAATGTTCAGTAAAGGTGTCAAATTAAAAGAACACAAAACTAGAAATAAAAAAACACTTCATCTGTATTTGTAAAGTATGTGCAGTCCAATGCAGGATCAAGCACACAGTAGCACACTGCACACTGTTGGCCAGCAATTTGTTACCAAACATACACTGAGCCCCACACTTGTTTTGTTTTGACTTCATGTTTTAACTATTTTGAATGAAATGACTCAACAACTACAAGGTTAAATCAGTCTCGAACTGATGATCCTCCTGCAGAGCTTTAAGATTGACAAGAATAACTTCTCTTTACTGATCTTCTCTTCCCTGTTTGGAAATCTGTTGTGGTTATTCATGTGAGACATAAAGGTCTGTAGCAGGAGCGTGATTTATAACGTGACGATAACTCAGAGCTTTGTTTACTTGCTCTCATTTACTGCTACCATGTGCCTGTATAATGCCTCAATTTGGAACAAGCCGGAGTCACTGAATTCTCATAGAGACACATAGAGAGACTATCATGTAACTGGAGGGTCATAGCTTTGATGATGGTTTGCCACCACAGCCAATGCGCCTAACCCTATCGAAAATGACAATCTACACTTTCTTTCCCTCACAAAATAATCACAACATGCTTAATGGCATCACAGTTAATCTGTAATGAACAAGTGCGCTAGTGCTGTCTAGGTGTGGGGGGTGGGGTGGGGGAGGGTTCATGATTAGGAGTGAGTGAAACTACGCTGACTTGCTGTGGTAGCACCGTGTTGTTGTAACTAAGAGAATCCCTGAACAAGATAGTTTTACAGCGCATAGCATTTAATCCCCCTAAGCACTGCACATTGCAAAAAAAAGCACAAATTAGGAATCAAACAAACAAACCTCTCAACCGAGCACCTAATAATGTTGCACAATGACTGTGAATGCTGAAAGTGTTGTTGTTTTTCCCTCCCCCTGACCCCTGACTAGTTGTGCTCTGGCCACTTGAACTTGTCAGCATTTAGGGTGCTGAAACGTTGAAAGACTAGAATGGGCCAAAATGCTGTACCTGCAAATACGACTCAGCACTCGCTGCTCACCGCCCACAACCACAACCAAGGCTTTAGAGCATTACCACAGCGTTTCATAGTGCCTTGTATGTGCTAGGAGGCACAGCCCTAGTGCTAACTGTGCTGCCACAGTGTGACACATTGGGCCTTTAAATGCTATCACAGCATTTTACACACATGCTCAATTGCAAAAACATGTACTCACACACACACACACACACACACACACACACACACACACTTAAGCACACACAGGCACATGCACACAACAATTCATATAATGAAAGCTGGCAAGCACAGGGCCCTGAGGCTACATTTAATCAGTGTGTGTGTGTGTGTGTGCGTGTATGTATGTGTGTGTGTGTGTGTGTGTGTGTGTGTATGTGTGTGTGCATGCATGCTGGAAGTATTAAAACCAATGATCTCAAGGAACATTCCAGCATGCTACAGTAGCTCCAGTTGTACCTCAGAGATTGAACTGACGCTGCTGCAGTTATACAATACTTAAGCATTAACTGGTTATTTTGTAAACAGTTCATTAAATTTGACATTTCACCACCAACCGTGCATGTTAATATCTCTGAGGTTCCTGAGACGATATTTTGACTCATCACTGACAATTAAAATAAATGGATGGATAAGCAATTGCATTGCTCATCCATCCATTTATTTATTGCAGCCTGAGGGATCAGCAGCATACTGGGAGATAGATGCCCAAACTACTAAACAACAGAATTTCAGCAAACCTCCACATAGCAGCATATCGTCAAAATTGGTGTCTGAGATATTACATTTAACTAAATTTTTTTACCTAAAATATCCCAAAGAAAAATAGTGCCCCCATTACGCCGGTTAGTGGAATTTGTAAGGATAGCTGGATGCAGCATATTTTGCATCATTTGGATCTACGGTAAAGGAGTTAAGGCCTTCCAAAGTTAGAAATCTTGACCTGTAAGTATAGCGCCCACATCAGGTCGATTTGTGTCATTTTTAAAAATGCTAAAATGCATCATCCTTCCTAGTTTTGGAAGGATCTTTAATTATAACACCCTCATCAGTCCAATTAGTGTAATGTTGTAACACTGGAACACAGTGCATCATCCTTCCACGTTTCGTCACAGTTTCGTGATATCATGAAGAACTCGTTAGAAGAATACAAAGAGTTCAAGTTGCATAATTCATTAATACGCAACTTGTACTGTAAACCTCAGTAACAGCAAGTATTTGCTCATATTTAATCTCAAGTTCAAGTCTCAAGTAAAAAAAAAAGTAAAAAATTGACTTTAACGCATGAGATAGGATGCGTTAAAATCTCTTTGTGGAATAAGACTCGGCCATTCACAAACATATGTGATGGATCGGCATGCACACAATAAATGCCTATTGCTCCATTACATAGCAATTATTAACACTAGTATCAAGTAAATGGACCAAAAACATTTTTTCTGAAAGAACATGCAGCACAACAGTTTCCTAGGTGTTTCAACCTAATGTCTTACACTAGCATTGCTAACAAATGCTAAAAAGTTTCTGGACGGACTGAAAGGATTCCCTGTTCATGATCAGCTTCCCCAAACCCTGAGCTATCCTTTTAAAACTAGCTGACCACACCATGCCAAAAACTGATTTCTAAAACGAACCACCCCAAATCTCATGATGCCCAGAAAGATGCCACACTAACCTCATCTACATTCTCAAAGGCGTTGATAACGTCGTACGGCAGGCAAGATAGCAGGTCAATGACAAACCAGGTCTTTAGGTAGTTCATTCGAATCAGCTTTGGGTCTGAGATGACCTCACCCGCGGGTCCCACAAAAGTTGTGTGGAAGTTTAAAACAATGTCCACCAAGAAGATGACATCCACGATGCTGTCCACCACCAGCCACGTCACGTTGTTCTGCTTGGTCTTGAAGGAGACGTTGTAGGGCACCATAATAGCTGTGTAAAAAGTGAGGATAAGGATGACCCAGTCCCAGGTGGTCTTGAAGAGGCAGTAGTGAAGGATGATGTGAGGAGGGGTCTTGGGCGTCTCCTGCTTGTACTGAGGTAGAATATCTGAGCCGAGCTGCAGCACCTGCCCAAAGATCGCATTTTCAGCAAAACTCAAGAAAGCCAACAGATATGTAGAGGAGGCCAAAAATACCCTGGGGCTTGACTTACCTCCTCCTCCTGGGGACAACCATCTCAACTGAGATGTTGCGTTGATCTAAAATTCTAGTTCACTGTCTGAAATAATTTGTCAGAGTCCAAACGTTTGTGCCCTAATATACTTGTCTTTCCCTTCCATTCATCACATAGAAATTACAAGCAATCTAGTGTCTCTGTGGAAAAGCCCCTCAAAGCAAAGTGAATCAATCAATGACTAATACGCTGTGCCATTTTTCCAGCTGACTAAGCTGTTAACGTAATCATTAACACAGAATAAGACACTACATCTTCTTTGAACACTTCTCTGATTCTAAAATATGGAATAAAATCCCTTATCATACCTCAGCCAAGCGGGAATGCTTGTGGACATTCTCTCCTTTGTGAACTGTGGGCTGCAGCTGCTGTAATACTCCTCTACTGCTAGTGAGGGCACGGGTCAGACGGGCGAATTTCCCCCAGCCTGAGGACAAACACAATATTGTCACCTATAACGTGACGATTTTAGACACTGGGCTATTTTCTGGTACATGTGGTGTACTAGGACTGTTTTCCAGCTTGTGGAAATCGCACATTCTGGTTCAAAAATGTAAGATATGAACACAGAATATTCTATTTTGCTATACATTTGTTCAGTAATTAACAATTAACTATTAACAATTAACTAATAAAACTAGGTTATCATGTCAGGATTACCAAGTGGGCATGCAGGGATGAAGGGCCATGAAAGTCGACCCTAGTTCCAGAGGGTCCCAGACACAATTTAGCAATTTAGCAATTTAGCTGCAATTTCTAGTCTACCAATACTGTTATGGGACCCTTACATAGTCACAGTCTCTCCTCCCTATGAAGGTAGCAGGGGCCCAAGCTAGTTATTGATGCCACAGTTTCTGTAAATGAGAGGGCTCAAGGATTGAACTGCAATCTCAATTTTGTGATAATTCTGTATCCGGTTCATATTCTCACCGGTGGGTTATAGTTGCCTTGTCACACTTATTTGCAAAACTATCTCGTCTATCTTTTTTAGTGTTGTGTACCTAACCTATCTGATGGTGTGGGCACTTGACTGAGTGGGTACTTGATAGGGCAGATTTCAGATTTCATGAGGCCCTTGAGAGCCCAAGCAATGGAAAGGATGCCCATTGACCTAAATAATAATTGGACATAATTATTTGAAACGGTAAGATGATCTCCAGCTGAATACTCGCCGCCAGTTAAGCAATGTAAAATACATTTTTCCATTCAAATCACTGTGCAAATTGATTTTAGCTGGCAGCTTCGGAAAGACATCCTTTCTGACAGAAGATGTAATGTTAAAATAAGCACAGCAGACATCGCATTTGCTGACTCTAACCTTTGGAAGAATCGTCCTCAATGGGCTGTTTAAAGGCTGTGATGTCACTGAACGTGCAAAGAAATAGGACCACTTTCTCTTGTTCATTGCGAATGGGAGCAATTTTCACAAAAAACCAAACAGGCGTCCCTGAAACAAAAGGAAGAGGAGGTTAATTTGTGGCCTATGGCTTTGAATAAATGCAGCAGTAATTCATATTGTACAGTGTAATGTGGAATTGTACTAGACGTTCAAAACAACACTCGGTTTTCAGTAACACCTGCAAGCGGAGGAAAGTTTCACCTCCAAGCGGAAACAAACACTGCACCACATTTTTCTGGGAAACATTTCTCTGGTCTGACTCTGAACCAATTAGTACATGTCTACAGAAGCAGAGATGTTCTGGGTTTCCTTTGAACTCCGCTCTGCGTTACAGAGGCTCTGAATACATTTGCATGGTAAGACATTGGACAACTCACATTTTGTCTTCACATGCGGCAACGCTACTTACTGTTCTTCTTGTACATCAGTATTTCAAATGAATTAATCTCATAGTTCTCAAATGTTAGTCGCACTTTTTCAGTCATGTCCTTGTCGGTGAGCTCCCCATACATGAAACTGGAAAAACACAAAGGAGAAATAACATTTAGAATTTTTAATAATGGCGTAATGGCAAAGCACAGACATTCAATCATGCACTACAGTAAGACTGCTGAGCAAAGCTTGAACGTCTGAATATTTCAATGTGTTAGGTGTGTTCCTCTGCCGATGTTTTCCCCGGGTAAGACAATGGTAATCTGTTTTATTCTCTTATTACTTTGACATCACTGTTTTATATCGCCATATTACAACTCCCATGTTTCTTTTTTTTTTGCATCTAATATTTTTCAGAAAAAATGCCAAGGACTTGAAATAATTGTACATTTCCTCCACAACACAATCTATAGCATTTTTTTTTTTATACAATACTGGTTGGAATATATTGTGAAGGCATTAAAAGATAAATGTTTCCAAGTGTCTAATAAGCTGTGTGCAAAGTAAACCTGAACTTGGGTCAAGCAACCATGAGCACATTTAACCGCGCTGCAGATACATTCATCTCACTTTGCTTGTTACTGCCACCCCAGCAGCCTGCTCCAGTATGATCTAAATATAACTCTGGAGTTTGTTATGAAATACAAAAGGAAGGCTAAATTTAATGAGACTACATTCTGATGCTGCAGAGACTGTTCAGAGGACTGCTTGATGTAATACCACTGATGAGCGTCGTCTCTCAGAGCCAGGAGGAATAACACCTTCACAGGGACTTTTTTCAAACAAAATACTTTTTTTCAGTTGACTTACTCACCATGTAATTGCTAAAAAAAACATTCCTACAGGTTTGTCATTGCATCTACATTATGAGCGACTATGGATAGACTCATACATACTTGAAGAGAGCAACACACACACAGACAGTTTTGGTTGGGTACCACAATGTAATCCTCATTGTTTGTTACTTTACAAGAACCTCTTTCAGTACAATGGTGACAACACCTTCGATCGACAGGCCACAGAAAACACTCTTGGTAAATGATATATTTTATGTTTGGGCCATCTTCAAAATCACCAAACATCATGTATGATTTACAAAAGTTTCTTCATTAGGCTCATATAGATATCCCTTTCATATAAAATTAATCTGCACAAGGCCAGTCCCACGTGAAATGGTTCAAATAATGTGTAAGTAAACAGAAATGTGGGAAAGCTTTTGGAAATTCTGAAGTAAATTGGGGGGGCAATATACACAATAGCACTTTTGGAGAATTTGAAAAGTATTCAAGAGTATCACAGGGTGCCTCAGATCAAATTAATCTGATTGTTTCAGAGTCCTTCATCAATTTACTGAAATCAATCTTTTCATGTTGTGCAAAAATCTGCTGCATATCAAATGTTTCTATACAAATAGAAAAATATTTTCCATTGAAGTACATTCAGAAGATTTCAGGACTTTCAGGATTCTGGCCATTTTCTCCTGCCTACACAAGGCAAGAATAAACTGCATAGAGGATATTGTCTTTGGTCTAGCAACCTAAAAATAAACCTAAAAGAATTGTCACACTCTCTGTTCAATAGTTGAATTGGCAAGAGTGCTGAAGCTTATGTTTAGGGACACAGAGGCCTAAATCAGCAATAGCTGATTGTGACACCATCTCCCACAACAGACACCCACGGTTTTGAAACCTGGCAGCACCAAGTGTTTTATGCGCCCTTTGATTTAGTGGTTATTGATATGCATTACAGGCATAATGAACAAGGCAGAAGTCCAAAAATTGTTTAAGGGGAATAGTACTCCTTAACGGGAATACTACTTTAAGAATACCTGTGTGTTACTCCTATTTGTGAACATAAACAACTTTGGAGAGAGCACCCTTGGGACCCTAGTGGTCCACAAGATCAATCTTTCATTCAGTGACTATGTAGCAGCTCCAGATGTTACGACTTGATTGCATCACAGATTTATGTCCTGGTTCTTGGTTTTAATAGCCATACATCCATTTTCTTGCTGCTTATACACGTCAGTCATGGTGGCAGCAGGGCAAGCAGAGCAACCCAGACGGTTCTTTTCCCCAGCAACTTCCCAAGGTGCTCCCAGGCATGCTGGGGGGTGTAGTCCCTCCAGTGTGTCCTGGGTTTGCCCGGGGTCTCCTCCCAGTCAGCTACACTTGGTGCACCTATAAATGGAAGTGCCCGGGGTGCACCAGGTGCCCAAATCAACTGACTCTTCTCAATGTGGAGGAGCAGCGGCTCGACTCCGAGGTCCTCCCGGATCGCTGAGCTCCTCACCCTGCTGCAGAGAGTGAGGCCAGCCTCCCTACGGAGAAACCTCATTTCGGCTTCTTTCCACAATTTCAATCTTTCAATCACTACCCAAACTTCAACATGTTTGGATCAGTACATTGAGAGCTTTAAGGCTCAGCTCTCTCTTTACTATCATGGTCCAATGCCACGTCCACATTACTGCTGCTGCTGTACCTAACCAGTGGTCAGTGGTCAATTAATAGTTAACATGTTTTTGCTGCTCCTGCATTAACTCCTCCACTCTCTCTGATACTGAATATGGATTTATGGAAAAGTGTAAAACCTGAAGACACTGCACACATGCAACGGTGGACACAACTGCAAAATAAACACATTTCACTTTGAGATAACACAACATCAAGCCACTGTGAATACTCTATAACAGTACTTAGCTAACAAGCAATCTGACAAAGGCCAAAGTGACAGCTCTAAGGACATTAGGGACCAAAATGGTCTGCTTTGCCAACTTTTTTACTGGAGGTGCTTCCTCTCTCTGACTGAAGTACTAGGCTAGTGAGGGTCTGATTACTTTCGCTGGGTCAGCAAGGTGAAGCTCATCCAGATTAGATAGCCTCAAATAGGGAGCACCACAAAGAGGCAGAGAGACAGTTCATCTGGGGTACTCCTGTCCTCACATGTAGAACACTATGTCTGAATCAAGTGGATGAGATGATCTTCTGTTTAATGTGCTTAGGTGGAGTAGGTATCCTTAGCGTGCATGTCATCACAGGGCGTATGCAACCATAAAAACTTCAAAGTCACTGAGTGATTTCTTTAATCTACTATAAATACTTCACGCCACAAGAAGTTCTAGTTTTTTTACCTCCACCATGGAAGTTACAGTATGTTTTCACCCCTTAGTTTGTCTATCAGCAGGATATCTCAAAAACCTATCAATGGATTTCCATGATATTCAATGCAGAGATAGGCCTTGGACCAAGGAACAATTGGTGTGATTTTGGTGGTGATGTGGATCTGGGATTTCTAACATTGGATGATTATTATTTTTTAGCCATAACTGTGAAACTAACAGAGATGGACTTGATTCCATATTCTGACGGTATTTTTGTAGGATCAAGAAATCAATTTATCTTAAGATTTAAGACATAGGAATGATGTCTTTGAGTGCAACAGCATGTTTAGAAGCATTCACAGAGGTTTGGACTTCTAGTTGTCTTAGGAAGTTTTACCTGTTCCATATGATCTTGCACTATATGTTGACATTTTCATCATATCTCTTATATCTCTACCCTGGTCATAGCATTTCTATAATCTTTAAATCATCAACAAAACTGACATAATTTATCAACATTTATCTAATTATCTAATATCAAAGTCTGTCAATATTATTTTTTTTAAATATATTTTTTTCTAGCAAGTTTAACGTATATGTTTTATTCCAACACACATAAACACCCACTTGCCTACCTGCAGCTGCTGCTTTTCTGCATGACTTCAGCCCTGTGGTACCCTGACAACTTGCAGAAACCATCATTGCTGTAGACAATGGGCCAGTCCACAATCTGAGCATTTCCGAGGACAAAGTTGGTGTCTGTTTAAAATTAAAGGGGAAAGAAAAGGACAAATACTTTCGGGGTTACAGTATACCCTAACAACAACAACAACAACAACCTACAAGTAATTCAACTATATATAGTTTTGGCGAGGAAAAGGTTGATGCCAGTTGCATTTTATATCAGTCAATTTTGGGGACATGCAATTAAAAAAATAAGTCAATGGAGCAACACTTATTCAAGGAATGACAAGACTTACAATACAAATGTGAGAGCAAAAGTGTCATTTGGCAAGTTGTGAGTGATTATGAACTGAGCCCTGCTACATACCATGAGTTCATGGAAATTTAATTCTGAATCAAACAACAGTCAAGAGCATTTTGAATCTTGATTACTGGCAATCTGCCTTTATCGCCTGTTGTGTACAATAGCTTAAATGTAAAATTACTATAAAAGTACTCACGTTTTTGCCCTTGGACATTCCTTTTGTTTTAATTTGTAATGCAAGCATTGGTGTTGTGTAACTATTCTGAGAAATGGACAAGATATCTCATCCAATATTAAGAGCCCATTGTGTGTACAAGTCTGGTTGTTTGCTGGAAAAGTGCACATGCATCTCCTTCATACATTCTCAACATGAATGAAGAGAGAGACTATTTTGGAGGCCGGTGGTTGAGTTTAGGATTGGACCATTGGCTGCCAGTCAGTGTTGTGCAGTGCCGATGTGATGGAGGTTCCTTCCTGACCTCAGCTACATAAAAACAGTCTGTAAAACCTTCTTTCTTTCATTCTCTTCATTGATTTAATTCTTCAGTTATGTTTATTAGTGAATTTATCCTTCATTTAAAGGCAGTTATGTATCCTAGAGTTTCCCCTACCACTGAATAGGTGTGGTGGGTCGCCCTGCCTTTAAGGAGCTGCTAACCCACTTAAAAGGATTTCATTAGTATGGATTTCAGTGGAGAGTTTTAGTGTCCCGTGATGGTCTAAATGCTTGTTTCAGAGGCTTTTTTGACCCTGACAAGAACAGAATTCTGGGAGAAAACAGTGAATACGTTTTTGACATGAAAATGCTAAAATTTAAAGACAATAAAGACAAGACAAAAAATTGGCACAAAATATTGGATATCCGCTACGGTGTCTATTGTCTTCCAGCATCTCAATATAGATATTTAAATAAATAGATTTACAGTAATGCATACAGTCAATATAAAAACATGCTTTTAATATGTTTAGGCTATTTTATTAAATCATGGCACATATTTATTAATTTATCTATTTTCCTTATTTTCTGACTCTCCTGTTTAGTATTTTCCTTTCCAACTATTTCCCATTATAATGGGAAGGGAGGGGCGAGATGCTGCGTAGGTCTGACCATTGGCTAAGCATCATAGTTGTTGAGGGTTCGACTGCACAAGTCCACCAGGGACCTGTGAAGGATGCCGCACGAGTAAAACAACACATTTGCTGCCATAACTTGTAAGTAGCAGATAAACATGTTTGTATAATCCTATATGGTCCTAAACACAGATTTAAAACATCTTGTGTTCCCAGTGCCAAGATCTTCTCCCTGGTTTTCCACAAAATCCATGCAGGGTGCGGCATAGGATTGACAGCTATTGATTTGAACGCAGCCTATGAGTCTTTTGGATGCACGTTGGAGCCTGGTCGTTACTCTGTACTGCTGCCGCCAATCGTCTGATCACTCAAGCACCAAAACCATCCCCTGCACTGCACAGCACTAAGCACACCCAAGTAACCCAAATCAGCCTGGACCATTTCATGATCTATTCTCGATTGCTCTGTCCGTCCCCACAATTCTGTTTGATTGACAGACGGCATTAACACATTACAATGAAAAAATATTATTATTATTACATATATCATTTGTTTGTGTCCAATTAATTCCATACAAATATAAATGTATTTATTCATATATCTCTATATTTGATGCTGGATGATCCTATTCGATGCAGGCACACAATGGGCACCATAATCAGCAATAGTCTAAAAATATCAGTATCGGTATCAGTCAAACCGTAGTTGACATGCTGTTTAAATGTCATGGAATACAATGGATACTCATGTGGCATCTTGTGCATGTTCAAAAGGCTGCAAGGCCTCCATGCAACACTGTTTTTCAATTGATCAGATGGCTTTTGGACTTAATAATAATTGATATCACAGGAAAATTTTGCCAACCATGTACTAAACACAGCCCTACTTTCACACCTGCCTTTATAGATTTTGCTGAATCAAAACCTAAAGCATTTACCCCTTCCTTTGGTTTGTTTGGGGAGGTGAGAACAGCATGTTTGACCTTCTTTGCCCCATTAAGGTGTTTTTTGGTCACTTCCAAATAGAAATCCATTATAAGTGAGAGTGCAGTCAGACCGAAGACAGGACAATAACCAGGGAATTTTGCTTCCTAAAGCCGAATCGGCAATTTTGAACATTGGTGACATTTTTTCATACTTCTTTGAACGTCACCAGATGTGAATATAGACCATCACCTTTTGCCTTCGTAAACAACCAAATAATCTCACATTAAAAAACAACCAAATTGTATGTATAATATTTCAATGACAAGTTATGTAAGATTTTATTGTCAAATTGGAAATTATTATTTGTTCACTCTGCTACGTGTTGAAAGTCAACATTTTGTCCAATAAACACTGACATGCACAATCACATGGCTTTGCTTATAGTGTGGTTAAACTGGAAATTTCACTAGGAGATGTCACTTTCTAGTTTGGCCATTTATTTAGAGTAATGTAATCTTAATCTAGCCTCATATTTATGGCAAAGGGCAAAGAGGGCTGCAGATCTTTAATCCTGTATGACTGAAAGTACCCTCGGTGTAAAGCTGACAGTCTTTAGTGCGGCGCTAAAACACTGAATAATTTGCCACTGTCCAAATATTTATGGAGCTCACTGTCAGCCTGCAGTGTGATGGTTTTAAATGGGACAGGTTAGCTAATGATGATAACTGAAAAAAAAATCTCACATTAGTGCCTTAAAGGAAAAAATTTCACTGCATAGTCTTACAGCAATCCACCCAGCTATGTACACAGGCTATAACAATGTGACAACAAAGGGTGAAAGAGCGGGAAAAGGAATTCAATACACATAATTGCCACAAGAAACATAATGGCACTTTCAGACCAAATATGGACACACAACAAATTGTTTCTACGATCACATCACAATGAAACACACTGGAATGACGACTATAAGCACAAGACACAACTGACACAACAAGACGTTCCATGCCAATGTGTTATTTTACAATGATCCGATGCATTGTGGGTAAATAATAGTGTAAGTCATTAAAGCTATGATTGTTTAATAGCCTCGTGGCTGTTGATTTACCATCGTGTTACAAGATAAACATCTAAACAAACCTAATAAATACGTGCTTTGTAAATTAACAACATTTGGTATAGAACATGTAGTGATAGAGGGAGATTAGAAAGAAAGAAAACAGAACTCCAAGCTATACTTTATAGTACCTGTCTGTCTATGTGACAGTGTCCAAACTGAAATTTTTGAAAAGAAAAAAGGGTTAACAAATAACAGTGAGAAACATCCTTGAATGTTAGACAAAAAGATGGGAAGTACCAACTAAAAAGGTGACACAACTGGATACAATGGTGCTGTGATCCCAGCGATCATCACAGTGCTGCTCTAAACTGAATGAAGCTAGCTATAAGCTTACTGGTCTGACCACGTTGGACCATTTTTATTGCTGACTCTGCTGAGAGGGTTGACAGTGTTAGATTCGTAGATGTCTGCAGCTGAGATAAACAATGTTCTTATTGTACTTCACACTGTTGCTCTGCATCTTCTTCTACCATTACGAAAATTTGACTGATTGGGTTAGGACCATGGGCTGCAGGTTACCAGGCGAAAATGTCACTGGGCGAAAATGCCACTGGTTCAAGTCCCCAGACTGACAGAGTACAGGGGTTTAATTGTACATCAAACTTCTTTGCATTACAGAAACATGAGCTACTGGGCCTCTGTAAATGAAAGGACTACATCACTACTATATTGTACCTTTAAAGATATAAAAAATGTATACATGCATAAAAATAATTAATATGTGTTATTCTTTTTATCTTGGACAGATAAACTAAGATAGTGAATTAGTGTAGAAACAAGAGAGACAACACTAATCTTGGACTGTGCCATCAACATGTGGCATTGAGCTGCACCATTGACCATGAATGGTCATTTTTGGTGTAAAAATGAAAAAAACATTCTGTGTCCCCACCCCCACCCCAAAACACACACACACACACACACACACACACACACACACACCTCCTCCGCATCAGTAAAGCAGCTCCTGCCGTTTCTCGGTGGTATCAGAGATTATAGTCTTGGCTCTTTTGTTTCTAGCTTTAGAAGAGATTTGCTGCACACTAATCCATACTAGACTGCCCAAGGTCATAAAAATACCATGTGTGCAAGCATTTGTTTTTAGAGTGGATTTTCCCTGTTAAAAAAATCATGCAGACCTTAAGACACCCAGATGCCACACTGCACAATACTACTAAATAAAGGCTCCTTCTGAATAGGTGGATATCACACACACTTCTGAACAAGTTGTTCCCTTGTGTCATAACACATTTTTAATGTAGATTTCTGACACAGCGGCCTAAGGAACACACACAATGCTGTACATTTTAATCTGGCTCACTGCTTGCTGTCCAGTGTCATGCCTCTCCTGTCTTCCCTGCCACTTCCTACTGGATCTAATAATACAGAAAGGCCAGAGGATTATATTCAAAAAGTGTTGACAACTAACAAAAAAAATGGAGATTATCTCAGCTCTCCCAAAATAAAGTGGCACCCATGTCCAGTTATAACAAATAAGATTTTCATCAGACAGTATCAGTTTTGTGAGTTTTAGTTTTCAGACGTAGATGAATGTCGTAGATCTGGACCATTTACATGATACATGAATGAGCCAAAATGACTTTCATCTGTTTCAATAACAGAAGATGCTATGGGATTACTGTTTGACTGGTGAACAAATAGGAAGATGAGTGGAGGATCCACATGTCAAACATGTCACTCCTACATTGAATCTTCCCTACTTTGTCATTCAAGCTGTTACCTTTTGTTGCTGACTGAGTTAAAACTGAGAGGTCTGGAATGTGCATCAATACACAGCGACCAGTTTAAAACTTGATCAAACCAGGCTGGATGAAAGCCATAAACTGCCATCCAACAAAACAATCAATCATCAATTTCACCATAATACGTCACAACAAAGTCTCCTAGGCTGGAGTGGTCAATTGATTGGTATGCCGGTGGCTAAGTGTCAATATAACTGGAGATGAGGCGATGCTGCAAAGTTCCAGAGGATAATGTGATCCCAGTAGTGCCATTTTAAACGATTTTATCCACAAACTTAAATAAATATAAATAAGAAAAAGAAATACAAATAAGAAAAAACATCACAGTTATCATTGGGCGGCTTGAGGTTGGGTGGACAAGCATGAGGTTAGTCTTTAAACTAGATTTGATGGTAGTATTATCTTACAAAGTCACAAGGCTCTGGATAGGCTATTGCTTGACAAAACCACAAAAAACAATAATGGTTTAATTTCAAGTCTATCTGTACCTTGGTGGGGAGAATAGAAGGTGGCAAATACTAATGATAGTAATAAAGTCCTGGTTCTTTCTTGGCAGAACAGTAATGACACTACTGTATTTAGATTAATTTTGCATTGAGTCATCAATACAGACTTTACTGAAGAACACTCTCCTGCTATCATGTTTACTCTTGGCAGTAACATGTAGACTACAGAAACCCCAAGTATCCCTGCAGAAATACCACTACAATGTTCCTATAGACTTAGTGTGACTGTGGTAATGAAAAGTTCATTTATAATGACCTTATGGTATTTTTATTGTCCATTATATCACTATAATATTCCTATAGGGACCTATTGTATATGGGACAAGGGGCGTTGCTGTAATTATTGTATCTTTCTAAAATGTATCATAGGATAAAGGCGGACATTTTCAAGAAACAATGTTTTTCCAAATCAACGTTTTTTCCCGAGCAGGCTTGATGTAAGCAACAATAGCGCATGCACTAAAACTTTTAAATGTATAAAGAGTCGATTCTGCTACAATATGTAATTTTGGTTTAAATTTCAATGTATTATTTCTTTGATTGCCTTTAATAGCCACGGGGTAGTTAATGGGCCAAAGTTTCTATAGCAGGCTAGGCTATTATTTTTGTCTTGTCGTGCAGAAATAAGCCACTTACCGTTCGACCGTCTGACAATGTTCTCCAAAAAAGTATTCTGAGGGGCCACAAGTCCCCTCCGACCCCCCGCCATCCTGCCTCTTCACTCAGTCGTCTGCAGGTAAATCTTACTCCTGAAGCTTTGACCGTCACTCCGGCCGTCTGTCTCCATGGTCTCCCCTGTTTTGAGACGTTACACGGGTTGTTGGAAGGGGCTGTCTGCCTAGTTGTGCCTCAGTCCAGATGGAGAAAGTGGTGCGGTGCGTTGGCACCTCAGCATCCAGGAGAGGAAAACGACGCCTGAGCGCTTTGAAATGTGTTCAGGAGGGGCTGTGGCTTTGCTCCCTTACATGAACAATTAGCAGTACTTGGAGCTCCACCTGTTGGACATGCTGCAACATTACACAGGCCTACAATTGCAAATGTATTATGATGAACTTTATTAATACCACAGAGGGGATGTTACAGCAGTTGCATTGTTACAGCAGCAGTGAAATAAACAAAAATACAATAGGGTATAAATACAATAAGGTAAGAACTATAAGCTGGTATGTACATAAAAAGGTATGTGCAAGTGTAACAGTGCTCTATTGTGTGGGTAGCAGGATTATTAATAGAGGTATACAACTACATTGGTATATACAGAAGGCCTCGGCACCAGGGATGTGTGCAACACAAGCAGGTGCATGATACTTAATATGAAGTCCATGGCCTTATAACAAACACAAGGTTGTGTAAGCAGCCCAGGATAGGCCGACTTCTCCCAAAGAGTGGAATTAGGTCATTTACTCAAACAGGGATTAGTTATTTTTCAGATTCAACAAGTTGAAATACTTCAAATGGGTATCCCAAAGGAGCAGTAATACTGAACCATGTGAATGTTCCCTTTGATTCCTTCCCTATTGTACAACTGGCCCATTAAACATCAAAGCAAATATTTTTTGGGTGCTTTACAAGGGTATTTTTCCCATCGTCTTATTCATCCTGTTAAAACTAGTTTGGAGCCTGGAGTGTCTAGATCAAATAAAACAATTCTCCTCAGTCTTTCAAATGTCACCACTCAAGCACACACGTCCAAACTTTGCTTGACAACCTTTGGAATGATGCAACCCAAGAGGTTGACACTAAGCAGGGTCCAACCACTCTATACCCACTTCTTTACTTTTCTCTATAGCAATCTTTTGATGAATAAAAGTCAGTTCAGTCATGGTTAAAGCGAGATGAGCCAGTGTTTGCTTTGGTTTTCTAGCGCCTCGATGTTACTAATAAGAGGTTACTGATAAGGCCATGTCACTAATCATCACCAACAGACATACAGAATAGTCTTTTCTGTAGATATACGGTTTAGTGTGGATGATTAAGGGTATGTCCATTTCTCATATCAGAGGAACAATTGTAAAGTATGTCTTGTGTTTGAGCTGATAGCAGGTACAAACCAAGGCTTGCATTAGAGGCTCAAAGCACTGTGTGCTATGCACCAGTGTGCCACTGGAAAGCACTGCACTCCCAAATCTAATGTAAAATTCCATGACTTTCCATAATCAAGTCGGAGCACTTCATGACCTAAAAAATGTAATCCTTCTTGGTTTGTTAATGTTTTTCAGCTCAGAAAGGTTCACAGAAAAGTTTCCACTGCAGTTGTGCTTGCTGTGGAGAAAAAACAGATGAAAACATCTTCCATGATATTCCAGAACTTCCATGACCAGTTGGAACCCCGATTTTCTGAACTTTACAGCTTGTTGATGATTGCTAAAATAAGTACCCACATGTCAGGTAGAACATATAAAGCACTTTTTATCAAACGGAACTACAGTAAATATACAGCGTTTACATTCTGTGGTGTGGATTCAGTCTCAGTGCCACAGAACCACAAATTGCTTCATAACTCATCAGGATAGTTTTCCAGTTGATCTACACAGACCCAACACACATCAGTCTCCATACAAAACAACTATAGATTTGGATGTCCTTAGTAGGAATACAGTTGAACTGTAAAGAACTTATGGCGAACTATGACTTTATTAAAGGTTAAAGTTTGGAAATATTACCGAGAGAATGCACCACAATGAGCCTATGGGTGACTTTAAGTTGATATTTCTCTCAAATGGTACAGTAAAAATGTTTCATATTTCATGTGAGTATAGAAATGGATGTCCTTAGTAGGAATACAGTGGAACTGTAAAGAACTTATGGTGAATTATGATTTTATTAAAGGTTAAAGATTGGACATTTAACCGAGAGAATGCACCACAATGAGCCTATGGGTGATTTTAACTTGATATTTCTCTCAAATGGTACAGTAAAGATGTTTCATATTTCATGTGAGTATAGATATGGATGTCCTGAGTAGGAATACAGTGGAACTGTAAAGAATTTATGGCAAATTATGATTTTATTAAAGGTTAAATATTGGAAATATTACTGAGAGAATGCACCACAATGAACCTATAGGTGACTTTAAGTCGATATTTCTCTCAAATGGTACAGTAAAAAAGTTTCATATTTCATATAGGTATAGATGTGGATGTCCTACGTAGGAATACAGTGGAACTTATGGCGAATTATGATTTTAATAAAGGTGAAATATTGGAAATTTAACCGAGAGAATGCACCACAATGAACCTATAGGTGACTTTAAGTTGATATTTCTCTCAAATGGTACAGTAAAAATGTTTCATATTTCATGTGAGTATAGATATGGATGTCCTTAGTAGGAATACAGTGGAACTGTAAAGAACTCATGGCGAACTATGACTTTATTAAAGGTTAAAGTTTGGAAATATTACCGAGAGAATGCACCACAATGAGCCTATGGTGACTTTAAGTTGATATTTTTCTCAAATGGTACAGTAAAAATGTTTCATATTTCATGTGAGTATAGATATGGATGTCCTTAGTAGGAATACAGTGGAACTGTAAAGAACTTATGGCGAATTATGATTTTATTAAAGGTTAAAGATTGGAAATTTAACCAAGAGAATGTGCCACAATGAGCCTATGGGTGATTTTAAGTTGATATTTCTCTCAAATGGTACAGTAAGAATGTTTCATATTTCATGTGAGTATAGATATCGATGTCCTGAGTAGGAATACAGTGGAACTGTAATGAACATATGGTGAATTATGATTTTATTAAAGGTTAAAGATTGGACATTTAACCGAGAGTATGCACCACAATGAGCCTATGGGTGACTTTAAGTTGATATTTCTCTCAAATGGTCCAGTAAAAAGTTTCATATTTGATGTGAGTATAGATATGGATGTCCTTAGTAGGAATACAGTGGAACTGTAAAGAATTTATGGCAAATTATGATTTTATTAAAGGTTAAATATTGGAAATATTACTGAGAGAAGGCACCACAATGAACCTATAGGTGACTTTAAGTTGATATTTCTCTCAAATGGTACAGTAAAAAAGTTTCATATTTCATATAGGTATAGATGTGGATGTCCTACGTAGGAATATAGTGGAACTTATGGCGAATTATGATTTTAATAAAGGTTAAATATTGGAAATTTAACCGAGAATGCACCACAATGAACCTATAGGTGACTTTAAGTCGATATTTCTCTCAAATGGTACAGTAAAAAAGTTTCATATTTCATATAGGTATAGATGTGGATGTCCTACGTAGGAATACAGTGGAACTTATGGCGAATTATGATTTTAATAAAGGTTAAATATTGGAAATTTAACCGAGAGAATGCACCACAATGAACCTATAGGTGACTTTAAGTTGATATTTCTCTCAAATGGTACAGTAAAAATGTTTCATATTTCATGTGAGTATAGATGTGGATGTCCTTAGTAGGAATACAGTGGAACTGTAAAGAATTTATGGCGAACTATGACTTTATTAAAGGTTAAAGTTTGGAAATATTACCGAGAGAATGCACCACAATAAGCCTATGGTGACTTTAAGTTGATATTTTTCTCAAATGGTACAGTAAAAATGTTTCATATTTCATGTGAGTATAGATATGGATGTCCTTAGTAGGAATACAGTGGAACTGTAAAGAACTTATGGCGAATTATGATTTTATTAAAGGTTAAAGATTGGAAATTTAACCAAGAGAATGCGCCACAATGAGCCTATGGGTGATTGTAAGTTGATATTTCTCTCAAATGGTACAGTAAAAATGTTTCATATTTCATGTGAGTATAGATATCGATGTCCTGAGTAGGAATACAGTGGAACTGTAATGAACCTATGGTGAATTATGATTTTATTAAAGGTTAAATATTGGACATTTAACCGAGAGTATGCACCACAATGAGCCTATGGGTGACTTTAAGTTGATATTTCTCTCAAATAGTACAGTAAAAATGTTTCATATTTCATGTGAGTATAGATATGGATGTCCTTAGTAGGAATGCAGTGGAACTGTAAAGAACCAGGGCCAAGGTGATGAGGTAGTGAATGGTAGAACATGGTAGTGAGGTATTTCTGGAATAGCACACCACAATAACAAAAGTTGAGCAGAAACAGTGATGCGGGTTGCATTGTTCATGCCATATTTGTGTTTCCATAAGTGGGCAGAGATGCATACCGTCTCCCCTGCTTCGGGCACCCCCATCCTCCATGAGAAAACTCTTGTTTTTAGAAATAAATTTACTGATAAGGGTGAAATTTATGCTTAGTTCCGGAGTGTGGACCAGAGTACCAATAATCTCCTAATCCAAACGATCTCAAATAAATATAGACATTTGAGAGCCAGATTCAATTCCAGGTGGGTGGATTCCAAAATCTTTTTTAAAAGTGACCTCCTTAACTCCAGTTTATCCACTTGGTAGATGTGTTGACTGAAATCTACAAGGTTTGACACTGTTTTCTGCAGCAAAACGCCCCATTCTGTCAGTTTAACGTTTCGAAAAAAGGTTGACTACCACAATTCTATCTCATTAAATAGATCAATACTACTACTAATAATCATCATCATCAGCTATCTTGATTTCATGGTTGTATGTTACCTGAGTCTGGTCAAGTCCAAGGTCTGTTATTTATGTTGCTTCATATGACCCAATCCTCGTTTCTCGCAGGGTTTGTGTACAGGTTTCTCTCGGTGCAGTAACAAGAGCCACAATGTTCGCCTTGCCATTTTTCTCAGCCACCACCTGGACTCTTCTGGTTCTGTTTTTTCACTCTACTGTTATTGTGAGTAGTTTCTTTCTTTCACTTTCAATGATACTTTCTGGCAATTCTTATAGGTTGTCTATTTTGCCATTTCGATGATATTTAATATGAAGCTGTTGTGATGACATTTGTCGGTCTGTATATAAATACTATTTGTTGCGCATGATTATTGTCAAATGGAAGTATAGAACATAAAGCTTTATTGTTTCTCCTTCCTTGTTTACTTGCGCCGATACAAAAAGGCCAATCACTGTAACCAATTAGATTTAGGGATACAATTGTGACTGGGTCCGCCCACTTACTGCCAAAAAGAAAAAACGCGAGCGAGCGAGCAGGTGAAAGTTTCGCGAGCAGGAGAGCAATGATAGTTGTGCGCGCTGCTTCGGATTCTGCGCGCGCGCTCAAAGCATGGATTTCTCCTCTCAGGTTACAATATTGCTCGCGCGAGCAGATATATTCTGCGCGCGAGTGCTGTGAAAGCGCTCTCAAAAATAATATGTGTGCGCGGCTGTTTGAATTACGCGCGCGGTGATCTCAATTGCGCTCGCGGATTTTGTCACTCATATGCCGCCATAAACTGGTTTCATGTTGTCTGGAGGCTTTCTTCCTTAAGTCTTTTTACAGACTGTATACAGAGTGTATTCTGATCCTCCTGTCTGTCTGCTGGTCTGTCTGTCTCTCTCTCTCTCTCTCTCTCTCTCTCTCTCTGTCTCTCTGTCTCTGTGTCTGTGTCTCTGTCTCTTTCTCTCTCTGTGTGTGTCTCTCTCTCTCTGTCTCTCTCTCTGTCTCTCTCTCTCTCTTTTTCTGGAGTGTTCACCAACACACCAAGACAGGTTTTAGTTCTCTGCAACAGTGGTGGGATGTTGGAAAATGTAAGATAAAACAGTTTTGCCAGCAGTACACTCAAAATGTCACGAGAGACATAGCCAGATCTCTAAAGGCTCTGGAGATTGATGTGATGGAGCTCCAAGACTTAGCAGAGTCCACAGGAGATCGAGGCCATATTGAGGCGCTCAAGGCTAAAAAAATCTGCTCTGGCTAGCCTGCTGGGGAGCACAGGGCGCTCTGGTCAGGTCACGGTTTCGCAACATCTCAGAAATGGATGCCCCATCCCACTTTTTCTTCGGTCTGGAGTGTAAGAATGGGCAGAAGAGGCTCATCCACAGCATGCGCTCAGACTCAGGCCAGATACTGTCTGAGGCCACTGACATCAGGAGGCATGCTGTTGGGTTCTACAGGAGCCTCTTCAGGTCAGAACTTAGAGAGGAGCAGGAGGTGTCACATGCTTTCTATGACGGTCTACCAAAGGTCACACAGGACTCCGTTGCAGAGCTGGAGGCTGCAGTGTCTCCCGGTGAGCTGTATGCCGCCCTGCAGAGCCTGGAAAACGGCAAAGCTCCAGGTATAGACGGCTTACTGGTGGAGTTTTACAAGTCCTTGTGGTCGGTGGTAGGGGGGGGACCTGCTGGCTGTGCTCAGCGACAGTCTTGCCGTAGGGCTGCTGCCGCTGAGCTGCAGGAGGGCGGTCCTCACCCTGCTGCCAAAAAAGGGTGACCTGCAAGAGATAAGGAACTGGAGGCCTGTCTCGCTGCTGTGCACCGACTACAAGCTCCTCTCAAAAGTTCTGGCCACCAGACTGAGGGAGGTGATGGGGCAGGTGATCCATTGTGACCAGACGTACTGTGTACCTGGCAGGTTGATCAGTGACAATATAATTCTGATTCGGGATATTTTGGACGTCTCTGGTTCATTGGGACTTAAAACTGGTCTTATTTCCATAGACCAGGAAAAGGCTTTTGACCGGGTTGAACATCAGTATTTATGGCAAACTCTGGAAGCTTTTGGTTTCAGCCCGGGTCTTATAGCTAAGATCAAGGCCTTGTACAGTGACATTGAGAGTGTGCTAAAGGTTAACGGTGGTTTGAGCGCTCCTTTTAAGGTCCAGAGAGGAATCAGGCAGGGCTGCTCATTGTCAGGGATGCTGTACTCCCTGGCTATTGAGCCCCTGCTACACAAACTCAGAGCTGACCTCTCTGGAATAAACATCCCTGGGTGCAGCGCAACTTTTAAATTGTCAGCCTATGCCGACGATGTGGTTGTTTTAGTGAAACAGCAGAGAGACATTGACATTCTGGCTGAAAATGTAGAAAACTTTGCTGTAATCTCTTCTGCTAAAGTTAACTGGGGGAAGAGCGAAGCAGTCATGGTCGGGGATGGGCTGAGCAATGAGCTCATTTTACCAGGGGGACTGACATGGAAGAAGGGAGGGTTGAAATATCTGGGAGTGTTTTTAGGGGATGAGGCTTTTAAACTTAAGAACTGGGAAAATCTTTTAGAAAAAGCTGAAGGTCGTTTTAAAAAATGGAAGTGGATTTTATCAAACATGTCTTACAGGGGGCGCGTACTTGTTGCAAATAACCTGGTGTCCTCCACCCTGTGGCATCGTCTGATGTGCCTTGATCCCCCAACGAACCTTCTGGCCAAACTGCAGGCCCTTATAGTGGACTTCTTCTGGGACAAGCTGCACTGGGTTCCCCAGAGTGTACTGTACCTGCCCAAAGATGAAGGAGGTCAGGGACTCATTCATCTGGGCAGCAGGGGTGCAACCTTCCGCCTCCAGGTCATCCAGAGGCTTCTCTATGGACCTAAAGACTTGGTGTGGAGGCCGGTAGCATGTGCAATTCTGCACCAGCTTGGTGGACTGGGACTGTGCAATTCCTTGTTTTTAATGGATCTTAGCAGTGTTCGTTTTAATGGATTACCTGTTTTTTACCGTGGGCTTTTTAAAACCTGGAACCTATTCAAGAGAGAGAGAGTGGGCGGCTCAGACTCTCTTCACTGGCTTTTAAAGGAGCCCGTGGTTCTCGGATCGCGTTTGGACGTTGCCTGTGGGGCGGGGCCTTCACTCTCCAGACAGCTCTGCAGGTCAAAGGTCGTCACATTAGGACATGTTGTGGACATCACAGGGGCAGACATGGACGATGCTGCTGCACTGGCCTCACGTCTGGAGGTGAGGTCCACCAGGGTTGTCGGCCTGATGCTGGAGAGATGGAGGCAGGCCCTCAGTGAAACAGAACGCTCCATGACGACAAGGTACTGCAACGGGTCTCTTCTTCCTCAGGATGGAGATCCTTTCCCCCCACTGAGACTGTTGCCTGATTTTAAAAACTGTACAGGGCCTCTTTTAGAGTTGGGAGATGCTTCTGTTGTGGTTTTAAATGAGGTAAATGGGAAGGTTTTATATCAGATGTTGGTCAAGGTTCTTAACAAAGAGAAGCTCAACAGGAGAGGTGACACTCCCTGGAGGGCCCATCTTGGTCTAGCTGATGATGTGAAGCCAGAGTGGCGAGCGCTGTACAAACCACCGTTAATGAAAAAAGCTGGTGATCTGCAGTGGAGGGTTTTACATGGAATTGTGGCTGTCAATGCTTTTATTTCCATTTTAAATCCAAATGTTGCACACGACTGTCCTTACTGCACACAGAGGGAAACCGTCTTCCACTGTTTCCTGGACTGTTCCAGATTTGCACCTCTGTTTTACCTGCTTGACAAACTCTTTAAGTCTTTTAATGAAGTTTTTACACAACACATGTTCATACTGGGCTATAGGTACTGTCAAAAGAAGAAAAGTAAGTGCCAGCTTTTTAACTTCATTTTGGGCAGAGCAAAGATGTCTGTCTACCTCAGCAGGAGGAACAAAGTAGAACAGTCCTCAGACCATGATGCTGTGTGTCTGTTCATCAAAATGTTGAAAGCCAGACTGAAAATAGATTTTAACTATTACAAAGCGATGAACAACCTGGACGGGTTCATCAGTGTCTGGTGCTATAAGGGAGTGCTGTGCTCTGTATCAGAGGACGTGCTGATATTAGGGAATGAGCTGACCTGAGAAACTGTTTGGTTTTGTTTCTGTTGTTTTTTGTTTGTTTTGTTTTTTTCTTCAAGCTGATTAAGGTTGTATTTGAAAAAGGACAAGTGACCTGAACAGATTGATCTGTATAACGTACAACGCTTTATAAATAAAGTGCTATTCAAATTCTCTCTCTCTCTCGCGCTCTCTCTCGCTCTCTCTCTCCCCCTCCTCTGTGCACTAAAATAAACTGACATCACACAGTGAGATCAGTGAGCAGAGCTGATAGCATATCACCATGGCGATGAACTGATGACACCAGCCAGTTGCCACGGGAACGTCTCTGTCACTGATAAGAGGAACAGTACTGTGTGTGTGTGTGTGTGTGTGTGTGTGTGTATGTGGACTGGAGGTTACACACTTCAGAAGAGTCATTAGAGCAGAAATGGTTCATCTCTTTATTGATCAGTCTTTTCTTTTCAATAACTGATGATTGATCAAACTGTGATGAAAGTTACATTTTCCATTTACGTTCAATCATTTAGCTGAAACTAAAAACAACATATTGATAAATCAACCAATCGATGACCAATAATAACTTTCCTCTGGTTAAATATTGAACGTCCATGTTCTTGTACATGTGATGTTAAAACCCTGTTCAGTTACCGACACATAGAAGACTCTACTGATGATGAGGAGGAGACCAACATGACAATACAACACACACATAGTGTCACTTTGAGGGGTGTGTGTGTGTGTGTGTGTGTCTTTGGTCAGCAGTGTGAGTGTTTCTCTACAGAGGAGGAGACTCTCCCTCCTCCATCTGACACAGAGACACTGAGGAACCAGAACCAAACCTAAACCAGAACCCAGGGTAGAGGGGTTCAGTGAAAGTGGAGGTGAAGGTGTGGAGGTGGATCAGAGAGTCAGAGGAGACTCTGTAGAAGGACAGAGTGCCAGCAGGCCAGTCCAGATACACTCCTACTCTGTTGGAGGAGGAGGAGGAGGAGGAGGAGGAGGTGGGATACGTATGTCTGTTTCTCTGTTATTGTGCCAGGCAGAGTAACTATCATCATCAGAGCAGACAGACTCCAGGACTTGTCATTCCCTCCAATACAACAGTCAACACCTCTTCCTCTCCTCCTGATTCCTCTGTATGTCATTCCTATACTAACCTCTTCCTTTCCTCTCCACCTCCCAGTAACATCTCCCAGTCAGACCATTTCTACACAGCACCTGGATCCAGCCAGTCAAATCTCTCTGGGTGATCAGGATATGGATGCTCCTCTTCCACCCGTGTCACCTTCCTGTTGTCCTCAGACAGAGAGAGGTTTCTGTTTGCTGTGTTTGGGTCCAGTGTGAGTTCACAGACATCTGATGGGAGAACAAGACACAATACAGCATCAGTTTCTGATCTGAGATCTGTTCTGATTATTAGTTGATTTATTGATAGTTTGACTTCATTAACACTTTCATGACTCATATCAGCCATCATCTTCATTCTCAGCAGGATCTGAATGAATGGATGTCTATGCTGCTGTGTAGATAGTTGAATGTTCATGAATCAAACTAAATCCACACTTACACTTCCTCAGTCCTGATTTCAACCACCTCACTCCACCATGGTCGACTCTGGGGGGGGGAAACCAAGTCAGACCATCATATTCTCTTTGATATTGAAACATGGACATTTAATAACCTTCCCTATGAAGGATTTTCCAACAACATCACTCATATCCTCCATGAAACATGAAACAACATGACCCAGCTTCACAGTCTGACTGAGAACATCATGGCTGCCAACTCCACCCCTCTAGAAGACATTGCCTCTGCCTGGCAGCAAGCCTCTTGTAGAATATCATTCAGAAAACCACGTTTCCTTGTGACATCTGTAGATGAGATTGGTTCTCTGAGAGTAATGCTTTAATTGTTTTATCCTGTTTTTGGGTTACTCTTGGGTCAGTCTGAGGTCAGCAAATGTCCTCCAACACCTCTGACTTCTTTCCCTTTTTATTGCTTTGTTACCTTCATCCTTTAGTGTTGTATTGTTTTAGTGTAGTTAGTTTAGACCTATATAAGCTCCTCTGTAATGTCTGTATGTTGGAGAAGGTTTGCCACCACACCATCACTGATGTGGTCTCGCATTCTTTCTTCCCGTATATACGTATTAAATCTAGTAACCGAATTGTTCTCTTGTGTCTGCTGATGATTGACATTAAGGTTGATGAACCAGGTTGGAGTTCTAAGATTTCCACCACAATATTTGGCGTTGTCGGCAGGATTCTCAACCCGTGACTGAGCAAGCTGAGCCGCTTGGGGACAGAGGAAAATGCGCACTAAGGTAAGGCTGGTTTGCCTTCCCCTCGTTTCCCCAGGCGGGTCGAGCGTCTCTTTACACGGTACGGAAATCCTTATGTTGAGTCTAATGTTGTTAGAGCTTTCATTTAAATTTGGAATGACACAAAAGAGTGATTCTGTTGTCGTTATATGAGAGGAAATCCATCAAGAACAGTGAGATAGCGGCTCGCCTGAGCATATTCAAAGTGTGAGTGCGAATATGGCTCGATCAAGTGGGCGCGGCATTGAGGCCTCGCAGGCGAGCTGGACTCGGCCTCAGCGGTTGAAAGACACCGTCTGGAGTAGTGTGAGACACTACAACTTGATCCAAAGAATAGCAGTTGAAAGATGACTGGCTAAATGAAATGAAATGCAGTACTGGAAAAGCAGTTGAAAGATGACTGACTGGATAGGGAGGGATTTCACTGTTCTATCTATTTCCAAACTCATATATAACTAATGATGAACTAATGTTGTCTTGTTTCAAATTCATGTAGGATTTTGTAAGGAAGTCAGTGTTTGGCTGGACCGAGCTGATTTCACTTGACCTGACATTATTCCACCATTATTTTGTTATTTTATAATTGTGTTAACTAACAACTAACATCGAGTTGTTTTTTGCGAAGCCCCGCAGCGGTAGGATCAATGATCCTATATGTTTCATGACAAATAAGTATGGCGATGCAAGTTGTAAGTGTTGGAAGTTGGTCATTCTTGAATGACTATTGGTAGTTGGCCTGTGCAAGGGCCATTTGATAGTGGAGCTTTGGTAAGTGTGCGATAGCGGAAAGTAAGATGAAAGAGGGAGTGAAGGAAAGTGAAATGAGGATGTGTCAATTATGGACAGCTGAGTAGGAACTGAGAAGGACAAATCGAAAGTTGCAAGTTGGAAAAAAAGCAAGTGAAATTTTAGTGGAAAAGAATAGGAAAGCTGCAGCCTAGTTTGAGTCAGAAACAAGGGAATGAAATAACTTAAAGAAAGATGATAGACGCTGCTTGTCATCACCCTAAGAGCTTATATCCTCGTAAACTCTTATAATATAATAAAATGTTGAAGAGGAAAATCAGAGGATGAAAATCTGATATTGGGATGTTCACACAGCGTGTAAGCAGACCCAGCCAGGACCAGCTGGTCAGACTGGAGTCCTGGTCCTGACTCTGAAGGTTTGGTGGAATTATTTGATGAACTGAGAGGCGCCCGAGGGAGGCGGCAACGTTCATTCTATTAGATGTTAATCTATTAATATGAATAGAAACGCTTTGGACGCAGGACTAGGTAGATTTAAGAATAATAATAAGTAAAATAGTCAGCCTAGTACGTCTTTTACATGTGTGTGCCCAGTGCTTGATGCCCAAAATCCCGCTGGAGTGATTTTGAGTCCTTGTGATAAACCCTGGACACCGGGTGAATTAGAGAGCTTGGTGTGCAGCCTTGGTGCGAGGTCTACCAGAGCCCATACTGGTTATAATTCCAAATGATCAGCGCGCACCAGAAAATCCACCGCTCAATTTCCAATAACGTACCCTCATGGTGATTGAGGATGCCAGCAGAGTACAGACAGATCAGACTGCATGCAACAGTGGTGTAGTGTGCCTTCATCAACTGAATCGGCTAAAGAACCTAGCCTTCCTTTACATGTTGTTCCCTTTATGATAGATACGGGTGATCTTTGATCATAGATCGGTTCCCTTGATACCATTTTCCAAAACTGATGATTACTATAGGTGAGTCTGGAATAAACCATGTTGTTTTGTTAGCTCAGCCAGCTCTTTTAGAAGGGCCTTGGTTAATTCCTTTTTCGCGGCACAACATTTATTGTTGTTAACTGAATCATCACCTGTTAATCTTTTAGGCCGTGACCTCCTGTGTAAACTGAATTGTACCATTGGGATGGTCTATTTCTAGGGTTCCCTGATGACAGTACCCTTATGTTATCACAGGCTGCCTCTTAACTATCAGACATGGTGTATTGCTGGGATTTTAATTCTAATATTTTTTTCCACTTTTGTGCACACAGTGTTCCAAAATTGCCATGGCCTAAACCCGGAGATGGATTTGTTATGTTTGCAATGCAGACACCTTTGTACATCATTGTGCTGCTGCATATGATGGACCTACTGTTCCCTCTGATTATCTAGAATTGGCAGAAAGTTATATTTGAAAGCATTTACTAGTGTTATTCACGCCTCTTCTGTTTATTTTTCTCGGGAAGGCTGAAGCTGATGTGCGACTTTCACGAGATCAGCCATTTGTTTAAAGTTCCCCTGTCCACCCCTCGTGTCACACTTGCTGTTTCCCCAGACTATGAGGCACATGAGATGAGCCAAATGGTGCTTGAACTGCACTCAGAGTCACCAGTTTCCACCCACCATGTGGTTGGACTTTTGCGAACACTTTATCTGGGTTCGCTCTCTCCCCTCAACAACTATCTGCCCCTCTCTTCCCTTTCCCAACCCCCCCACCCCTTCGGTCTGTTTCTTCTCATCATTTGATGGTGTTGAGTGTGTTTCTTTTGCCCTTCCTCGCAAGATTCAGTTGCCACCTGATTGCACTCTGCCCTTAGTATGGTAGTGTAATTTAGGGTCAGAGGCTGTTGCTGGTGTAGCGCCTGTTATTGCCCTTTTATTACGCCAGGGCGTTTTGGTTGAGACTACTTCCCCTTGTAACACTCCTATCCTCCCTGTCCCTGAACTAACAGACTTGTGGCGCTTTGTACAGGATTTACATGCTGTGGATGCCTGTGTGGTTCCTCGGCTTCCTGTTTTCCTTGATCCTACCTCCTGTCTCTCCTTTACCCCCTCCTAACGCCTCTTACTACATTGTAGTTGACCTCTGTTCTGCTTTCTTTTCTATGCCTCTCCATCCTGATTCTCAATGTCTTTTTGCTCTCACTTGTGGGTAAGCAGTACACCTGGACAAGGCTGCCTCAAGGTTGTACGGGAAGTCCTACTCTCACATGATCTGCATGATCTCACTCTCCCAGGCAGCTGTATCCTCGTTCATTATGTGGATGATCTGCTGCTGGCCTCACCTTCCAAGAAGGCCTGTGAGAAAGACTCTGTTACAGGCTCTGGCTGCCAAGAGATATTGTTCCTCACTCAGGTTGCGGTTGTGTCTCTTCTGCCACATATCTGAGACACCCTGAGTGGCACCTCTCGCCTGATTTCTGCCTCCCGAGTTGAAGCTCTCTCCTCTGCACCCAGACAACTTAACAAAAAGACTGTGCCACAGTTCCTGGAGGTGCTGGGTTATTGCCGTCAGTGGATGCCTGAATATGCTGCTCTTAAGAAACCTCTCCACTCCACCATTGCAGCTGATCAACCCGTTGTTGTTTCATGGACTCCTGTACTGAAAGCAGTCATTGAGTATTGCCCTGCTGACTGCTCCTGCATTGGGTCTACCTATTGGGTCTTCTATTGAACCCAGTCTTTCACCCACCATGTCCATGAACGTGACGGATATGCAACTGGGGTCCTTACCCAGCCACACAAGGGTGGACCTCGTCCTGTTGCCTATTTTCATGCCAGTTGGACCCTGTTGCCCGAGGGTTGCCTTCCTGTCCACGGTGTGTTGCCGCTGCCTCTGTGATGGTGTTTCAAATCTCTCCTATTGTTCTTTCTCTCGTCTCACTCTCTGTTCCTCACTCTGTCTCACTCTCTCCTTACTTGTGCAGCTACTCCACATCTCACTGCTTCCCGTCTCTCTGGCGCTACTCTCGTAGCTGATACTAACCTATTTTTGTTCCCCTCTATCTTTCCCCTCTTGACCAAGACTGTTGTCGAGTTGTGATGTAGTTACCAGTCCTCACCCTGATTTTTTTTTTTCCGATCCCAATTCTGATTTGATATATTTTTTGTGGATGGGAGTTCCTCCCGTAATCCTGATGGATGTTCTTTGGACTCTGGCCTTGCCATTGTCGCTGAACATGATGTTAAATTTCTTGAATTTCTTAAAAATTGTTTGCTAAATTTCTGATTGATTGTTCGGCTCAGGCTGCTGAACTTATGGCACTCACCTATGTGCCTGTATTCTTGCAAGGGATGAGTATTATTTGTATTGATTTCTTGATATGCATTTGTGGTGGTACATGATTTTGGCACACTGTGGTCACAAAGTGAGTTTTTCATTAGTCCTGGTATTCACATTGAACAAGTCTCCTTAGTTTCCAATTTCCCTTTTGCTGTCCTTGTTTCATTTGATGTTTCTGATCCTGTCTCTCGCGGTACTTTCCGTACTGATATAGCAGCTACATGCGCCGCTGCTACGTCCTCTCTGCTGGTTCTCCTGTACGCTCAGACTACCCCCTCTGTCTCTACGCCCTTGTTGAAGGATGTGGCAGCCTCCCAAGCTGCTGCTGATGGTCATGAGGTTTCGTCGTGGCGTGACTATGGTTGTCTACTGGACCCTACTGGGTTGTGGTGTGCTCCTGATGGCTGCGTTTTCGCGCCTCGTGCCCTCCTTTCTCTTTTGGCATGTGTTGCCCATGGCCAGGCACACATGTCCAAAGGGGGGACGGTAGCCGATATTAAAAAAAAACACTGATTTTACAGTATTGGCATAACAGATTTGTTCGGCATGTTCTATTTGCCAACAAGATAATGTAAAGAAACCTGATAACAAAAATAACATGATTATTCATAGGATGCATCTCCTTTTAACAAATGTGACTTCAATGGATTCTTTGGATCAGGACGGATGGGACATTTGGGGTTGGTTAAGAGGTTACATTCCCACTTGGACTGTTTATTTTCTTAAGGCTTGTCTGCCATTTATGGTTTTATTGGTGTTGGTCTGTGTTTGTATTTACTGTTTAAAATCTTGGGTTTCGATGTTTTGTAAGTCCGTTACTTCACAGTTTCCTATTATAGTCACTGAAACTGATTTATTAGTTGATAATGCAGATTATAATGACATCGTTATGGATGATTTTCAACTTTCTACTTCTCTTGCCATAGATGACTATTCTGATTTTTATTCTGCTTGTCCTCCGGAACCCTGCTCATTGTTATATCTAGCTTTTCATTCTAATGATTCTCCTTATTAATGTAACTGAACTGCAAGTTTGTTTGGCATAAGGAAACATTGTCTGTTAATTATCCTAATGGTTTATCCTATAGGATAAAAGGGGGGAATTGTAGAATATAATTCAGAAAACCACATGTTTCCTTGTGACATCTGTAGATGAGATTGGTTCTCTGAGAGTAATCCTTTAATTGTTTTATGATCTCCTGTTTTTGGGTTACTCTTGGGTCAGTCTTAGGTCAGCAAATGTCCTCCCACACCTCTGACTTCTTTCCCTTTTTATTGCTTTGTTACCTTCATCATTTAGTGTTTTATTGTTTTAGTGTAGTTAGTTTAGACCTATATAAGCTCCTCTGTAATGTCTGTATGTTGGAGAAGGTTTGCCACCACACCATCACTGATGTGGTCTCGCATTCTTTCTTCCCGTATATACGTATTAAATCTACTAACCGAATTGTTCTCTTGTGTCTGCTGATGATTGACATTAAGGTTGACAAACCTAGGTTGGAGTTCTAAGATTTCCACCACACTCTCCATACCTGAGAGTGTCCAGTCTCCAGTGTGGATCCTCCAGTCCAGCAGAGAGCAGCTTCACTCCTGAGTCTCCTGGGTGATTGTAGCTCAGGTCCAGCTCTCTCAGATGGGAGGGGTTGGAGCTCAGAGCTGAGGCCAGAGAAGCACAGCCTTCCTCTGAGACCAGACAGCCTGACAGCCTGGAAACACACCAGACAAGCTCCATGTTAGATGTTGTTAGTATACCACTCAGCTGCTAGCAGAAACTTGAACTGTCTCCAATACAAACAGCTGACCCATGAGCTGCTTTGTGTTTTCATCTGGTTAATTTGGTTTGAAAGTTCTTGCATCAAGTCCTTTCTGTGTTTTGGTTTCTACAACAGAGGCAGTGAGGAGAGGAAGTAAAGAAATATCCTGATGGAAAGTAATTCACTGGCTAGAAGGAAGAGCTAAATGTTGGTATCACTACTAACAGGTTAGGTGTTTCTTGACTGACATGAACCTTCATGTGAAGCAGATTTAAATGGTCATGTGTTGACCAGGTTGAGGAACCCTGACCTGAGAGTCTCCAGTCTACAGTGTGGACTCCCCAGTCCAGCAGAGAGCAGCTTCACTCCTGAATCCTGCAGGTTGTTGTTACTCAGGTCCAGGTCTCTCAGACTGGAGGACTTGGAGCTGAGAACTGACGACAACTCCTCACAGCATTCCTCTGTGAGCTGGTTTTGATTCAACCTGACAAAATGGATAGAAAAGTTTCATTTCTATTTGAGACATTTAGTTTTCCAGAGCGATACACTGAGCAGGAAGGACACATTTGATGTCTCCATAAAGATGGGAGAGTGAGCCCTCATGACGTATCCTGTTCCTCACTGCATGTGGCTGGCTTTTATTGTGACGTCCAAAAAGTTGAAATGTTCAATATTATCACCACATTGTGTTTTCAATGTCTCCTTCCTTTAAAGATTATTCCTCAGTAATCAACGGTGGATTCTGTCAGCCTGTTCTTTATCTTCTATTCTCTCAGGTACGTACACAACGGTTTATCAGTGAAAATAAGACATCAAAACATTTTGACTAAAACTATTTCATTCATGGACCAATCAGACATTTATTCATTGAGTTGTTGTGACTGTGGAGTTTCACATCCCAGTCAAAATGTGATGAAGTGAGAAATAATGTTATTGGGGAAATAACCAACTGGCAGGAATGATCAGGTTCAGATCTCCAGTCTCAAATAAATCAGATTTAACACAATAGATTTTTATCATGAAGGGTTTACACCAAACAAGATATTGACTGATCAAAGCAGAAAAGGTATCTGATCACAGATAAAATGAAGAACAAAATACAAAGACATCAAAAACCAGCAAGCAATGTTATAGTCCCAATAAAAGCATCATGTGACCCAACCTGAGAGTCTCCAGTCTACAGTGTGGACTCCTCAGTCCAGCAGAGAGCAGCTTCACTCCTGAATCCTGCAGGTTGTTGTTACTCAGGTCCAGGTCTCTCAGACTGGAGGACTTGGAGCTGAGAACTGAGGCCAGAGCTTCACAGCTTCTCTCTGACAGCCAGCCACTGAGCCTGAAGAAGAATTAGAGATAAAGACAAACAAGAACTTTGAAAATGTCTAACGTCACATCTGATATATTGAATATATCCAGTTATCTGTGCTGCACCTACACAGATCTACTGGAGGCTTTGACCACTGGCAGCATCCTCAGAAGACCCTTTTGTGAAGCAGAGTATTTCTTCAGGTCAAACACCTCCAGGTCTTCTTCTGATGACAGTAAGATGAAGACCAGAGCTGACCACTGAGCAGGGGAGAGTTCATCTGTGGAGAGACTTCCTGATGTCAGGTACTGTTGGATCTCCTCCACTAGAGAATGGTCATTCAGCTCATTCAGACAGTGGAACAGATTGATGCTTCTCTCTGGAGAGGGATTCTTCCTGATCTTCTCCTTGATGTACTGGACTGTTTCCTGATTGGTCTGTGAGCTACTTCCTGTCTGTTTCACCAGGCGTCGTAGGAGATTCTGATTGGTCTCCACTGAAAGACCCAGCAGGAAGCGGAGGAACAAGTCCAGGTGTCCATTTGGACTCTGTACGGCCTTGTCCACAGCTCTCTGGTAGAAGTGTTTTACTGCAGATGTCTTTCTTAATTTCCTTGGCGGTGGGGACAGCACATCGTCACCAGTGGTGATGAATGACAGAAAGACATGAACAGCAGCCAGAAACTCCTGAATGCTCAGATGGACAAAGCAGAACACCTGGTCCTGGTACAGCCCATGCTCCTCTTTAAAGATCTGTGTGAACACTCCTGAGTACACTGAGGCTGCTCTGATATCAATGCCACACTCGGTCAGTTCTGCTTCATAGAAGATCAGGTTGTCTTTCTTCAGCTGCTCAAAAGCCAGTTTTCCCAGAGACAGAATCATCTTGCTGGTCTCTGTATTCCAGAGTGGATCTGTCTCAGCTCTCCCATAATACTTGACATTCCCCTGTTTGGACTGAACCACCAGGAAGTGGATGTACATCCCAGTCAGGGTCTTGGGCATCTCTCCTCTCTGATTGGTTGTCAACACATCCTTCAGAACTGTAGCAGTGATCCAGCAGAAGACTGGGATGTGGCACATGATGTGGAGGCTTCGTGATGTCTTGATGTGGGAGATGATTCTGCTGGCCAGCTCCTCATCTCTGAATCTCTTCCTGAAGTACTCCTCCTTCTGTGGGTCAGTGAACCCTCTCACCTCTGTCACCATGTCAACGCACTCAGGAGGGATCTGATTGGCTGCTGCAGGTCGTGTGGTTATCCACAGGCGAGCAGAAGGAAGCAGTTTCCCCTTGATGAGGTTTGTCAGCAGCACGTCCACTGAGGTTGACTTTGTAACATCAGTCCAGATCTGTTTTTTCTGAAGTCTAGAGGAAGTCGACACTCATCCAGACCGTCAAAGATCAATACAACCTGGAACTTGTCAAAGCTGCAGATTCCTTTAGTCTCACTGAAGAAGTGATGAAGAAGTTCCACCAAGCTGAACTTTTCCCCTTTCAGCAAATTCAGCTCTCTGAAAGTGAATGGAAACATGAAGTGTACATTGTGGTTGGTTTTGTCTTCAGCCCAGTCCAGAGTGAACTTCTGTGTTAAGACTGTTTTACCGATGCCAGCCACTCCGGTTGTCATCACTGTCCTGATTGGTTCCTCTCTTCCAGGTAAGGGTTTAAAGATGTCTTCACATGTGATTGTTCTTTCTGGTCTGGCTGGTTTGCTGGATGCTGTTTCAATCTGTCTGACCTCATGTTCATCATTGACCTCTCCACTCCCTCCCTCTGTGATGTAGAACTCTGTGTAGATCTGATTCAGAAGTGTTGGGTTTCCTGCTTTAGCGATCCCCTCAAACAAACACTGAAACCACTCCTTCAGATTAGATTTGAGTTGACGTTGGCACACTGGATCAGGAGTTTCTGATTGAATAAAAAACAGATGCATTATTGAGAGGATGTTACAGTAAGTATGAGGAATACCTGGTGAATGTACTTTGTACTTTTACTACTACTGTACACTACTACTAAATTATATATGTATATGATTTCCCAACACCATGAAATCTATTGCCAATTTTGCCGTAACCAAGCAGCTAGTTGGACTTTTTCTACTGTTTTTTATGTTAGTTTGTGTAAGCTACTTTGGAGAAAACCTTTCAGACAATACCCATGTATTGGTAATGATTGTATTAAAGCCTATTATGAATACAGTGGTGATGCAACATGTACGACGATGCATCATACTTGTCGTGAAGAAGGCACTATTATTATTGGTATATTATGCACAACTATGATCAGTGTTTTTCATAGAAAATATAAATCATCACCCCCCCATCACTGTTTGTGAAAATACTGAAGGTAGTTACTCAGTTTTTCCTGTTAATTTCTATAGTAAAAAATAGAAAAACACACTGAAACTTCACCTTCTGTATTTTCAACTACAATGATTGGAAATGGATGATTTTTATTTTCTTTTAAACTTCAAGACCTGGGCTGTAATGTCGTTCATATATGAACCATATGTGTTTCAGTATTGTGATGTAGAGTCCACCCTCCACCCTAAGATCCTCTAAGTCCCATTAAAATCTAGTGAAGGGACTCTCAGAAAGACAAGGTTAAAAAACACTTGAAAAGAAACCAATGTTCAGAATTACTAAATGTAATGTAAATATGACATCTGAGTAACGGTAATCCCAAATGTTGAACACATTTTTACTAATGTGGCAACTTCCCCCGAACGAAGCAAAGGGGTTGAAAACTGAATACTTCTGTTATTTTCATTTTATCCTTCCACATAAATTTCAACAATTTAGTTTTCACTTTAACAGAATATAGTAGTTTGGATAGAACTCAGACAAAACATCCAGAATAAATGTGTTTTGAAGTAACAAAATAGCACAACAAAATGTGCAAAAAGTCAAGAGATTGAAAACTTCTGCAAGGCACTGTACAAAAATGTCTACCTGACTGTCTACCCAGCTTGCCACCCGCCCTGCCTACCTGCCTGTCTACCCAGCTTGCCACCCGCCCTGCCTACCTACCTGTCTACCCAGCTTGCCATCCTGCCCTGCCTACCTGCCCTGCCTACCTGCCCTGTCTACCCAGCTTGCCATCCTGCCCTGCCTACCTGCCCTGTCTACCCAGCTTGCCATCCTGCCCTGCCATCCTCAGTCCCTATTTAATTTCCTCATTAAACCCCGTTCACTTTAAATACGTCTCCCGTCTCTGTGTTCCACATTTGGGTTCCCTAACAGGTCGTAACAGATATAGGTGTGAGGTTTATAGAGGTTGATGGGAGGGTGGGTGCATTATCACCAGGGCCTAGAACACATTGCCCACATTACCCAATGTGGGCAATATCTGGCTCAATGGAAAGTTTTCAGCAACCGGGTGCTAATCTGGCCGACATAGTTACAGCCACAGTTGATGTTGTCTTTAGGCACATGTAAAAAGAAAATCCATAAAGTGAAGATGCTTTCAAAAATAATGAAATGAAAAATATCAATAATAATAATAAATATCAAAAGATTACTAAAAAGTACTAATAACTAATGCATAAACAATTAAAAAAACAACAACATCTAAGATCAAATTTATATTAAAGAAATCTAGGGTGCCTAAGACTTTTGCACAGTACTGTACATCTTTCATGGAGCAAGCCATTATGAAAATGATACTCAGAGAGGATTGCTAACTCCTATACTATAAACAGGAACCACAGCGACAGCTATAGGTGTACCACCTCATAAGCCTTCAAACTGTGGTAACCTGGTCTCTAAATCAAACAAGCCTATCTCGTGTACAGCTATGACAGGTCAACCTGATAATGAGGTAGATGGCAGGCTGCTGGGTGCACTATCACCAAGGTGTATAGATGTTGATGGGGTCAGGATTTGCAGAGGGAGTTGGGCCAAAGTATTTCAATGGTGCATCTAAAAAAATGGAGCACATGTCAATATTATGACTTACACAGTAACAGAGCCATTAACTCAACAAATATGACCTATAGATGGTTGTTTTCACCACTAGTTCTTCTGTTTCTCTCATAAGAGGCTTTCAGAAAGGTCTTCAGTGTATTTGACCAAGAAGTATGATCATTACTATTGTTTTAAATAGCTGTGGTTAAGCCTTTAAGCTAGGTAGAACATACAATGAGCATTCAGTCAATGGAAATAAGAGAAGGATAATGTGGTCAGTGCTGATCAAATATCAATCATGGTGATCTATCCATCATGGCGATCTATACATCATAGTGATTGTGAAAGTAAATTACCACAGAATGCTAGTATTTATCATTTATCATGTTGTGTCTGGTTGTACTGATACTATGTTGTTACCCGTGACAGACATGTGACATGTGTGCTACTAACATGTACCTAAGTATAGCACCCCCAGCGGGTCCTACTAATCACCCCAAAGTACCCCAAAATACCCCAAAATACCCAAAAGTATACCCCAAAGTACCCCAAAGTACCCAGAAGTATACCCCAAAATACCCCAAAGTACCCCAAAGTATACTCCAAAATACTCATGATGAACTGGCTAGAAGAGTAGAAAGAACTTAAGAAAAAAAACTGTTATCAAATCTCTTATTGGCATTTCTTTTTCAAGTTGATCTGTCTTTATTTGCACTTAAATCTTTTTTTTTTTTTTTAAACTTTATTTTGATTTTTTCATACACAAAACATATGTATAACAAAGTTACAGGTGATATTTACTATAACCCCCTTTTACACCCACCCATCCCCCGCCTCCCTCCCAAGGTCTACATACAATACATAGTACCTACACAGACATGGTCACATACACACAACAAACCACAAAAAAAAACAAAAAAACATTAATGACAATGGAACATTGCATTGCATACTAATTACAGTCTTGATTGTTCTATTACAAAGACAGGTTCAACTAAGTGACAGAGTTTCTACATGTCTTATAAAAGGGGACCAGGTTGCATAGAACTTTTTCCGAGATCCACCTATGGAGTACCTGACTTTTTCTAATTTCAAAGAAGACATCTCTTTAACCCATTGTGTATGTGAAGGGGGCTTAGAAGATTTCCAATTGAGAAGGATGATACGACGGGCCAGCAAAGACGCAAATGCAATAGCCCTCTTCTGATGTGCAGAAAGATTCTCCCCTGGGTCTGTCACGCCAAAGATGGCAGTGATAGGGTTGGGGTCAAGTGTTTTGCCACATACATGTGAGAGAGAGTTAAAAACAGGGTTCCAGAAGTTAATCAATGCTTGACATGCCCAAAACATGTGGCCCAAAGTGGCAGGGTTATGATGACATCTGGGACATCCTGGATTTACTGTAGGATATATCTTAGCTAATCTAGCATTCGAGAAGTGCAGTCTGTGGCATTTCTTATCTTACTTGAAGGCACCTATGCAGTCACTTTCCTTCGTTTTGAGGTAGTACGCTCACTTTTTGCTGCTCGTTTTTGGCCTGGCTTTTTGGCTAGCTGGGGGACGATTGGAATTCTCAACTGTCCATCATTTGATATTATTGTTTTAGCTTTAGATACCATCTTTACCCTCAAGAACTTTAAAAATAGCTCGTTCTGCTCGTCCTTGGTTTTAGTGTCCCATAGGACCTTGGGAACCTCATATTTTTTAAATTCTGGATTCAAGGTATAATTACCTTGGCCATGAAGGCATCTGCGCACATCAATATATTGTAGTTCAGAAATTTGCTGGAGTTTTAATATCAGATCCGGTAGCTTTTGTGGTTTCCAATTAATAGATAGCTTAATTACATGATTAATTGCTTCACAATTATTATTTGTCCAATTATCAGGAAGCCATTTCTTTCTATTCTTTGTCTCAATTATTTTCTTTTTCAATGTAGGTATTAACTTAGAGAAATATGTAATGAACTCTGGACAATTTGTTTCTATATACGTCTCAAGTTCAAGTACCTTTTCACAAAAGTCAAACTCATTTTTACAGTAGGTCAGAGAATTATCATCATGGAACAGCTTCTTCTCAAGTAGTGCTCTCTTTTTTGAGTCCATTCCCACTTTTTGAGTCAGATAATGTTTAACATTCTCCTGAATGTGTTTTGAACACAAAATATGACAAGCTTCAGGAAACGAGGACTCTATGGCCTTCAAAATTGCCCGCTCCTGATTGGATCCAATAACTATGTCCCCGTTGATATTTATTTCTGTTGCCAAATCTGCCACAGACAACTTTGATTTCAGATGGGCAAAAAAATCATGGTAAGTCTCAAAGCTGCCGTCCCAGTGCAAATAAAGTGGCCCAAGAAATAATGGTGGCTCTCCAGTCTCTCTCTTAAAAAGTGTTGGGTTTTTGAATACAGTCACTGTTAAGAAGCAAGCCCCCAAATTAAATGTGCGAGCCACTCCTAAAACAGATGATGCATCCTTCCCACAACAAAATCTTTTAGCATCTTCTAATTGTTCATCCAAGTAAAGGATAACACAAGGTGGTTCTCCCTTCCTAGAAATGACTAGCTGGACATACCGATTTTCCTGCAACATATTCAGAACTGTCTGAATCTCATCAGCAGTATAGGTTCGATTACCAGAAGGCCTCTGGTCCTTTGATACTTGATGTCTTATATTCCTAACTTGTTTTAAATCTCGAGGTGCTACCTCAGTACCTGGAGGTAGTTTTGAGGTAGTACGCTTACTTTTTGCTGCTCGTTTTTGGCCTGGCTTTTTGGCTAGCTGGGGGACGCTTGGAATTCTCAACTGTCCATCATTTGATATTATTGTTTTAGCTTTAGATACCATCTTTACCCTCAAGAATTTTAAAAATAGCTCGTTCTGCTCGTCCTTGGTTTTAGTGTCCCATAGGACCTTGGGAACCTCATATTTTTTAAATTCTGGATTCAAGGTATAATTACCTTGGCCATGAAGGCATCTGCGCACATCAATATATTGTAGTTCAGAAATTTGCTGGAGTTTTAATATCAGATCCGGTAGCTTTTGTGGTTTCCAATTAATAGATAGCTTAATTACATGATTAATTGCTTCACAATTATTATTTGTCCAATTATCAGGAAGCCATTTCTTTCTATTCTTTGTCTCAATTATTTTCTTTTTCAATGTAGGTATTAAGTTAGAGAAATATGTAGTGAACTCTGGACAATTTGTTTCTATATACGTCTCAAGTTCAAGTACCTTTTCACAAAAGTCAAACTCATTTTTACAGTAGGTCAGAGAATTATCATCATGGAACAGCTTCTTCTCAAGTAGTGCTCTCTTTTTTGAGTCCATTCCCACTTTTTGAGTCAGATAATGTTTAACATTCTCCTGAATGTGTTTTGAACACAAAATATGACAAGCTTCAGGAAACGAGGACTCTATGGCCTTCAAAATTGCCCGCTCCTGATTGGATCCAATAACTATGTCCCCATTGATATTTATTTCTGTTGCCAAATCTGCCACAGACAACTTTGATTTCAGATGGGCAAAAAAATCATGGTAAGTCTCAAAGCTGCCGTCCCAGTGCAAATAAAGTGGCCCAAGAAATAATGGTGGCTCTCCAGTCTCTCTCTTAAAAAGTGTTGGGTTTTTGAATACAGTCACTGTTAAGAAGCAAGCCCCCAAATTAAATGGGCGAGCCACTCCTAAAACAGATGATGCATCCTTCTCACAACAAAATCTTTTAGCATCTTCTAATTGTTCATCCAAGTAAAGGATAACACAAGGTGGTTCTCCCTTCCTAGAAATGACTAGCTGGACATACCGATTTTCCTGCAACATATTCAGAACTGTCTGAATCTCATCAGCAGTATAGGTTCGATTACCAGAAGGCCTCTGGTCCTTTGATACTTGATGTCTTATATTCCTAACTTGTTTTAAATCTCGAGGTGCTACCTCAGTACCTGGAGGTAGTTTTGAGGTCGTACGCTCACTTTTTGCTGCTCGTTTTTGGCCTGGCTTTTTGGCTAGCTGGGGGACGCTTGGAATTCTCAACTGTCCATCATTTGATATTATTGTTTTAGCTTTAGATACCATCTTTACCCTCAAGAATTTTAAAAATAGCTCGTTCTGCTCGTCCTTGGTTTTAGTGTCCCATAGGACCTTGGGAACCTCATATTTTTTAAATTCTGGATTTAAGGTATAATTACCTTGGCCATGAAGGCATCTGCGCACATCAATATATTGTAGTTCAGAAATTTGCTGGAGTTTTAATATCAGATCCGGTAGCTTTTGTGGTTTCCAATTAATAGATAGCTTAATTACATGATTAATTGCTTCACAATTATTATTTGTCCAATTATCAGGAAGCCATTTCTTTCTATTCTTTGTCTCAATTATTTTCTTTTTCAATGTAGGTATTAAGTTAGAGAAATATGTAGTGAACTCTGGACAATTTGTTTCTATATACGTCTCAAGTTCAAGTACCTTTTCACAAAAGTCAAACTCATTTTTACAGTAGGTCAGAGAATTATCATCATGGAACAGCTTCTTCTCAAGTAGTGCTCTCTTTTTTGAGTCCATTCCCACTTTTTGAGTCAGATAATGTTTAACATTCTCCTGAATGTGTTTTGAACACAAAATATGACAAGCTTCAGGAAACGAGGACTCTATGGCCTTCAAAATTGCCCGCTCCTGATTGGATCCAATAACTATGTCCCCATTGATATTTATTTCTGTTGCCAAATCTGCCACAGACAACTTTGATTTCAGATGGGCAAAAAAATCATGGTAAGTCTCAAAGCTGCCGTCCCAGTGCAAATAAAGTGGCCCAAGAAATAATGGTGGCTCTCCAGTCTCTCTCTTAAAAAGTGTTGGGTTTTTGAATACAGTCACTGTTAAGAAGCAAGCCCCCAAATTAAATGGGCGAGCCACTCCTAAAACAGATGATGCATCCTTCTCACAACAAAATCTTTTAGCATCTTCTAATTGTTCATCCAAGTAAAGGATAACACAAGGTGGTTCTCCCTTCCTAGAAATGACTAGCTGGACATACCGATTTTCCTGCAACATATTCAGAACTGTCTGAATCTCATCAGCAGTATAGGTTCGATTACCAGAAGGCCTCTGGTCCTTTGATACTTGATGTCTTATATTCCTAACTTGTTTTAAATCTCGAGGTGCTACCTCAGTACCTGGAGGTAGTTTTGAGGTCGTACGCTCACTTTTTGCTGCTCGTTTTTGGCCTGGCTTTTTGGCTAGCTGGGGGACGCTTGGAATTCTCAACTGTCCATCATTTGATATTATTGTTTTAGCTTTAGATACCATCTTTACCCTCAAGAATTTTAAAAATAGCTCGTTCTGCTCGTCCTTGGTTTTAGTGTCCCATAGGACCTTGGGAACCTCATATTTTTTAAATTCTGGATTCAAGGTATAATTACCTTGGCCATGAAGGCATCTGCGCACATCAATATATTGTAGTTCAGAAATTTGCTGGAGTTTTAATATCAGATCCGGTAGCTTTTGTGGTTTCCAATTAATAGATAGCTTAATTACATGATTAATTGCTTCACAATTATTATTTGTCCAATTATCAGGAAGCCATTTCTTTCTATTCTTTGTCTCAATTATTTTCTTTTTCAATGTAGGTATTAACTTAGAGAAATATGTAGTGAACTCTGTACAATTTGTTTCTATATACGTCTCAAGTTCAAGTACCTTTTCACAAAAGTCAAACTCATTTTTACAGTAGGTCAGAGAATTATTATCATGGAACAGCTTCTTCTCAAGTAGTGCTCTCTTTTTTGAGTCCATTCCCACTTTTTGAGTCAGATAATGTTTAACATTCTCCTGAATGTGTTTTGAACACAAAATATGACAAGCTTCAGGAAACGAGGACTCTATGGCCTTCAAAATTGCCCGCTCCTGATTGGATCCAATAACTATGTCCCCATTGATATTTATTTCTGTTGCCAAATCTGCCACAGACAACTTTGATTTCAGATGGGCAAAAAAATCATGGTAAGTCTCAAAGCTGCTGTCCCAGTGCAAATAAAGTGGCCCAAGAAATAATGGTGGCTCTGCAGTCTCTCTCTTAAAAAGTGTTGGGTTTTTGAATACAGTCACTGTTAAGAAGCAAGCCCCCAAATTAAATGTGCGAGCCACTCCTAAAACAGATGATGCATCCTTCCCACAACAAAATCTTTTAGCATCTTCTAATTGTTCATCCAAGTAAAGGATAACACAAGGTGGTTCTCCCTTCCTAGAAATGACTCGCTGGACATACCGATTTTCCTGCAACATATTCAGAACTGTCTGAATCTCATCAGCAGTATTGGTTCGATTACCAGAAGGCCTCTGGTCCTTTGATACTTGATGTCTTATATTCCTAACTTGTTTTAAATCTCGAGGTGCATTTTCCTCATCTTCTATAACTAATTGTGCGTACAGATCACGTGGTGTCTGGGTTTGCACCGCCTGAGCCACTCTTTTCGTCATGTCTGTTTGTGTTCTGATGAACTGTGATGGATTTTTCTTAGCATTTGCGTGTGTTACAGGGAATGTGCCCAGATATCCCCGCACCCGCACTGCCCAGATATTTGCCCTGTTCATTGGAAAATTTCCTGGAGGCCTCTCAATCCATGTTATCCTCCTCTTGAAATTAGTATCCCTCGTGACATTTGCACGATTTGCTCGGACTCCTCTTCGTTTGACCAACTGTGTCAAGGGGGGCTGTGAAAAACTCCTGGAAGCTATAAAAAGACAAAATAAAATGTATTCTTATTAATTATGCAACGCAACAATGTTTTTGACCATCTCTTACAGTAATATTCTGGTCTACAATAGTCTGTTCATATTTTCGGTACTAGGAACACACACACGCACGCGCACACGCACACACGCTGTGAGGGCAAGGATATGGTTCATATCCGAGTAGGTCCCCAGCAAGGGTGTTGTTTCTAGATAGTGTTGGTAATCACTAATAATGATGTAGTTGTTATCCCGGTAGGGAGAGCAATATTTCTTATTCTGTTGATCGTACCAGCATGGATGCTCTGCCACTTCAATTGTAACTTGAACTCTCAAGAGCTTGTGGTACTGATCTGTCCCAAAATAAGCGACAGAGGTGGCCCTATACAAACAATTCCCATCTGCACCCGTCTTCAGAGGTCTGTACTCCGATGTTAGATTAGGCTGATATTTGGCCAAGATGTCGAGTGAGACAGTATCTGTAGGGGCCAGGTTAGTATCATTGGTGAATCCAGGAAGGCTAATTCCATAATGCTTCAACAAAGCCTTTTCATTTTTACATTTCCTTTGAATGTCTTCCACCCCTGCTGCACTTTTCATTCTTTTAAGACTTTTGTCTAAACAAAATGGGCTGCTTACGCATTGCTGGCAGAGAAACTCCATGTTGCTCTATGGTGCACTTTTGGGTACTTTGGGTATGTTTGGGTACTTTGGGGTACTTTTTGGTATACTTTTGTGTGCTTTGGGTTACTTTTGGGTACTTTGGGGTATTTTGGGCTATACTTTGGGGTACTTTGGGGTATACTTTGGGGTATTTTGGGCTATACTTTGGGGTGTTTTGGGGTACTTTGGGGGTACTTTGGGGTGATTAGTAGGACCCCAACCAGCCAGTGAGGCCTTTCAAGGAAGTCAGAGATCTGCACCATATGTATGGTGTCAGTTAACTCTCAATATTCACAAACAAATACAACATGATTCACAAATATATTGCGATTTATATATAAATGACTGTTCACAAATATATTTTTCAATGCACACACAAATACGTCTCGTTTCACATAAATGTAAAACAAATCCACAAATATACTCAGTTAAAAACAGCTGCAGTGTTCATCTAAAACATATTTCAATGTTGTGACATTTATTTACAGACTGTCGAATCTGCGTTTAGAAACCTCCAGACACTGTGAACCTCTTTACATTTGTGTGTAATGTGATTTCAATGCTGCGTTCAACGTCCCTAATCCCTGACGAGTTTGGCGTCCGGTAGCAGTACTCCAAGTGTAAATTAAACATAACATGTTTAGTCAATAATCCCCTTGTTGTTCGTGATTGAATACATTTGAATTGTGATCGTCTGATTTTGCTAACGATGTGTTATTTACACAGCTAGAAAAGTTAGCTAGGTAATATTTGAACCATGTTAGATCATTTTCGCACTAGCACCCCAAAACAATCTCAATCCGAAACACAGAGCAGTAGTCTATTTGAGTTGCGTCAGGATTGTCCACTATTGCCTGCTGTTTGAGGAGCAAGAGGATGAAGAGAGAAGATGAAGAGATCAAACCTGAAGACTAAATGTAGAAGAGGCTTTGGTATTGTTTCATGAACTGGGTGAAGGAATCTGATGGTGGACATGGCAGTATGGTTCCCAGTCACAACACAGGGGGCGGAGTCCAGTCGAAGACTGCAGCGGTTTTTAACTGAGTATATTTGTGGATTTGTTTTACATTTATATGAAACGAGACGTATTTGTGTGTGCATTGAAAACTATATTTGTGAATCATGTTGTATTTATTTGTGTATATTGAGAGCTAACTGACCCCATACATATGGTCTTAGCATAGAGAACCAATCATGAGAGACTTCTTTGTTTCCAAAGAAACTATAAAGATTGTAGTGAGCTGACTGTCAGGGAGAGAGAGCACAGAGAGATTTTGACTTCCTGTGGGACCTGTGACGAGGTTACTCTCTCCAATATATCTGTATACAATATATTTTTGTACTTCAACCTATCAGTGTTTTGTGTGTTATTTTGAGATTTCTGACTTCAAGGCAATTTTCCACAACATTTTTGGAGGTCGCACCGAGATGTCCCCTATTTGTATCATCCCACGACTCACCTTTGGGTCCCGAGCTGATGTTTGACAAACTCTCCACTAGATCATTCCTGTTGATCTTCATCAAAACCTTCCTGGTCACATACAGAGCTCCAGGAAGACCATAGATCTGCACCATCTGATCCACTGTGTCAGGCCTGTCTGCCTTCTCCAGCCGACATTTTGGGATGGCTGGGTAGTCTTCCAGGATGTCAGGCTTCTGCAGGATCCACTTGAACTTCTTGAACTCTTCTTCTATCAAATTCTCCTAGTGTTCTCAAGAGCTGCTGCTTCAGGAGCCGCCATCGTTGCTCCCTGGTAAGATCAGAGGAAACTTTCAACTCAAAGGTCAATTATTGAATTTCTCCACTATGGTTAAAGATTCATCTCCTCCAGTGTTTTAGACATGTGGGTATTGTAAGATGACTTGACCATCCAGACCACACAAGGTAATTGGTAAGTAATGGTATGTTGTTCTAATGTCCAATAATATCTACCCCTTCACTACAAACACACAGTACGTAGATAAGTTTGAATTCCTTCAGCGAGGTCAGATTCCCTTTTTTCTCTTTAACATTCCTTTTATTTCTGAGAACTTCTAATATCTTTGTTTTCACTTGGCTGTAACTCTTTCCATCATCCTGCAGCCAGAAACTGGAATGAGTGACCAAAATGAGTGAGTCCATGTTTTCATCCCATCTATTTCAACAGTTACATTCACTTCCTGCTTTTCTCCTGAGTCACAGAACAGCAAAGCAGCAAGAGAGAGAAGTGCAGCCATAAGAGATGATAGTTCACTACAATCAAAAAGGACAAGTGCTATCACTGGTCATTTCCTGTGGGTCTCCCTGGGTGCAAGACTAGTGACAGCTGACCTGTCCTTTAGTATTAACTGAGCATTTCCCAACCTAACTGCTGATTTCATCAAGCTCTCAGTCTAAAGAACACATTTTTTTCAAAATCATTTTTCTCGTCCTACTAAGGGAAAACAAACATCTTTGGGTGGATGTGATTTATAAAATGACATTTACTTCAGTGTCATCTCTTTGTGTTTGGTTAACAAGATGATCTGCTGTCAGAGTATTACACATACCCTGTACAAACACTGTTAAAGACTGTTAACCACAGTGGAAGTCAGATATGTGGAACTAGATCTCACCATTACAGCGTTTGAACCAACTGATTTCTATTAATTCCTTTAGTCTCAACATATTCCCTCAGAGAGGGATCCCCCTACCAGGACGGTCGGGCTGCAATAGATGCCAAGTTTGGGCAATCTGCGTATACAGAGTGCATCCTAGTTTATTTGGGTGGGACATCCAGATCTGATGTGTGTACTTGAGTTAGGATCGGTTAAGAAGGTTCCCAAAGAGGTCAAATCGAGTGTAAAGGGTCTGTGTGGCTACCAGATAAACTTACAGGTGTTGTATCTCTGGATCTTGTGGCTCTATATGGCAGAGGAGGGTTTTTTATTTTTGAGACATTCACGGTAGAGGTCTGTATAGGACTAGAAATCAAGCCCTAGCCCGGCGTCTTTACGGCCCAACCCGAAAACAGCTCGACAACGTCCAGTCAGATTCGGTCCCGGCAGCTGGAAAAGCAAACAACAACACACACAGCCAATAGCCTGGTCGTAGCCTATGACCTCATCATGACACTGCATGGTCACACCACAGTCATCACAATAAAATGTGTGTTGCCCACTGAACAAAGCAAATAACCTGCTGAAGCATTCTGAACTAGGCACAGCACACACAGTAAATAAATGGTATCTAGCTTCATGAAAACGATGATATTCTGTCATTAGAAATAAAGAAACTTGTCTTACCAGTTTACACGACAATTTGGTCCTAACTGTCTCCAAGAAACGTGGCTGGACTGCTTGAAAGAAACGTCCACTGAACAAACACTACTTCTGTTATTGGCCTATGAAGTGAATTATTACAGTCACAAAGACTCAATAAGATCTGGAGGAGGAGCATCACCTCCACAGTAGAAGGTTTCATGTCCTTTTCACCACATCCAGTTTAGCTTGCATGAAAACTGACGGCTACCTATCTCGTCTACTGCATTGCATTCTGGTCTATCTCGGCTACTGCATTGCATTCTGGTCTATCTCGGCTACTGCATTGCATTCTGGTCTATCTCGGCTACTGCATTGCATTCTGGTCTATCTTGCTAGTGCATTGCATTCTGGTCTATCTTGGCTACTGCATTGCATTCTGGTCTATCTTGCTACTGCATTGCATTCTGGTCTATCTTGGCTACTGCATTGCATTCTGGTCTATTTTGCTACTGCACTGCATTCTGGTCTCTCATGGCAAAACGACAACTTATTTCCATTGTGGTCCTCTATATGGTGGCTATATAGCAGCGAGCAGAAAAAGTCACATGATCCAAATGCCTATCAGCACTCCATTAAAACATAATCAATACATCACATACAACAACAATCAATCACATAATTAATAAATACCTAAATAAAAGCAGCAGTTATTTCCCTTGATGGCATATTGATTAAACAAAATATTAATGAAACTTGACTTAGAAGCCAAAGTTTCACCTTTTTCTTGAACCTACTCTCCACCTGAATGCCTTTTATTTCATTTGGCAGCTTGTTCCATTCTTCTGCACCGGTGTTTATTTAGTTTTCTGATCACTTTACTAAACAGTATGTCTTGAAAGACTTCCTGTCTTCTATCCAGTCATACAGTTATAGTATACAGTACCTGTAGCCTGTTCATCTAACACTGATCATGTTCCTATGAGGATCTTCACCTGGTGAAGTCACATCCACATCAAGTCAGAGACTTTCCACCTTCATCTGCAGAGGAAACTTTGACAGACGCTGCTTATCCTCCTCCATCAGTCCTGGGTGTGTCTACATTTGACCTGAAAAGAGGAAGTACACAACAGTTTAACCTGTATATATATATGTCTATGGGTTTAACAAGGAAATGGAGTTTATGTCACGCCCTCCACCTCCTAGCAGTCTCTACCTGTGTGTGTGTGTGTGTGGCTCCAGTCTCCAGCTCCTCCCTGCATCATCACCTCATCCCGATCACCTGCTCTACCCCACACACCTGCTATCCATCATCTCATCACCACCAGCTTTTCATCCACTCATCGCCAGATCGTTGTTTGTACTACTCAGTCAGTCTCGTTTCTCGGCCGCTTTGTAGAGTTTCTCTCAGAGTTCCCTTCTTGCCTACTAATCCTGATATCCTTTACCCAGATCCAGTCTCCTTCCCTGATCCCGTCTACCCTGCCTGCCTGTCAGTCTCCCGGACCCCTGCTTGTCGCCTGTCTGCCTCCTGGATCCCTGCTTGTCACCTGTTTGCCTGCCTCCCTACTCTGCTTCCCCGCTCCTGCACCAGCCCTGCTTCACCATCCTTTTGAACTGTCATGTTGTATTTATTTGTGTATATTGAGAGTTAACTGACCCCATACATATGGTCTTAGCATAGAGAACCAATCATGAGAGACTTCTTTGTTTCCAAAGAAACTATAAAGATTGTAATGAGCTGACTGTCATGGAGAGAGAGCACAGAGAGATTTAGACTTCCTGTGGGACCTGTGACGAGGTTACTCTCTCCAATATATCTGTATACAATATATTTTTGTACTTCAGTCTATCAGTGTTTTGTGTGTTATTTTGAGATTTCTGACTTCAAGGCAATCTGACTTCTGGCTACTGCATTGCATTCTGGTCTATCTCAGCTACTGCATTGCATTCTGGTCTATCCTGGCTACTGCATTGCATTCTGGTCTATCTCGGCTACTGCATTGCATTCTGGTCTATCTCTGCTACTGCATTGCATTCTGGTCTATCCTGGCTACTGCATTGCATTCTGGTCTATCTCGGCTACTGCATTGCATTCTGGTCTATCCTGCCTACTGCACTGCATTCTGGTCTCTCATGGCAAAACGACAACTTATTTCCATTGTGGTCCTCTATATGGTGGCTATATAGCAGCGAGCAGAAAAAGTCACATGATCCAAATGCCTATCAGCACTCCATTAAAACATAATCAATACATCACATACAACAACAACAATCAATCACATAATTAATAAATACCTAAATAAAAGCAGCAGTTATTTCCCTTGATGGCATATGAATTCAACAAAATATTAATGAAACTTGACTTATGAGCCAAAGTTTCACCTTTTTCTTGAACCTACTCTCCACCTGAATGCCTTTTATTTCATTTGGCAGCTTGTTCCATTCTTCTGCACCGGTGTTTATTTAGTTTTCTGATCACTTTACTAAACAGTATGTCTTGAAAGACTTCCTGTCTTCTATCCAGTCATACAGTTATAGTATACAGTACCTGTAGCCTGTTCATCTAACATTGATCATGTTCCTATGAGGATCTTCACCTGGTGAAGTCACATCCACATCAAGTCAGAGAGACTTTCCACCTTCATCTGCAGAGGAAACTTTGACAGACGCTGCTTATCCTCCTCCATCAGTCCTGGGTGTGTCTACATTTGACCTGAGGCTGCTGCCACTTCCTCATAACTTCACTATCGACGTCTAGAAACGTCAGGATGACATCAAACCAGTCTGACCTGTGGCCAGAAACCAGGTCTGTGGCAGAGAACCCGCAGATCAGGTGGTGTAGTTCTGCTATGTGTCCACTAGATGGAGACATTAACCACATCATCAGTGAACTAAAGCCCAGCCCAGAAAGAGAACAAATCATCTGTATCGATTGTCTGCCAACTGTTCCCACAGTCAAAACCAAACAGGGTGAAGCAGCGTTGAGCTACTATGCAACAAATAGGTGGAACAAACTTCCAGAAGAACTGAGACTTGCTCCCACAATAACTTCTTATAGTCCAGACTAAAAACGCTTCTGTTCACCACCGCTTTCTGCTGAACTCTAAACTTGCACTATGACTTGTATTCCTTCTGTCATTTAATTATTTATTTATTTATTTATTTAAATGTCTTTTAATGTCTCATGTAAAGCACTTTGAACTGCCTTGTGTATGAAAGGTGCTATACAAATAAACTTGCCTTGCCTTTAAAATGTACTGACAGAGCTGCAATGTGTTTACATCCAAAGTGAGAGCTTCAAAACAAGACTGTGATTTATATCCTATCCTGATGATCACCAACCACGACACCTCTTCACATTAAAACGTTTTCACATTGATGTCGTTCAGAAAGTGTCAGAAAGTTCCTGTTAGCATTGTGGCTAGTGCTAGTGAGAGTCAAAGGTGTTGAAGAGGTTTCCCTCAAACCTGTAGGCTCTGCAACACATTACTAATACTACTTATACATATATATATATATACACACTGTAAACTGAAGTAGTAATTTGTCATGTAAAGTGTTGGTTACAATACCTTTAGGGTTCAAGATATTCTGCGACACGACGACGAGAAAACCTGTGGGTTTAACAAGGAAATGGAGTTTAACAAGGAAATAGAGAGGGGGCGTGAGATGGGGCGGGGTGAGATGGGGCGGGGTTAGTGAGAGTCATGAGTTTGATAGATAGATACTTTATTGATTCTGTAAACAAGATACACTTCTGATGTATATAAATACACAACATATTCATATTCAACATCACTGATCGTCTCCAATCTGAGAACCAAATACTGAACGTTAGAAAATGACCAGAACCAAGCAGACCGCACGTAGATCCACCGGAGGGAAAGCCCCAGGAAGCAGCTGGCTACCTATGGAGGAAAAGTGCTCCGGCCACCGGCGGCGGGAAGAAGCCCCACCGTTACAGGCCCGGTACCATGGCTCTGATCCGTCGCTACCAGAAATCCACCGAGCTGCTGATCCGCAAGCTGCCCTGTCCAGGGGGCCAGCGAGGCTTACCTGGTCAGCGCGTTGGAGGACACCAACCTGTGCGCCATCCACGCCAAGAGGGTCACCATCATGCCCAAGGACATCCAGCTGGCCCGCCGCATCCGTGGAGAGCGAGCTTAAACTGACCTGGGATCAGACAACACAACGACTCTTTTAAGAGCCACTTCAACCTTTTTAGAGAGCATCTCTTCTTCTACTGACCACTGACTGAATCATGTGTGTAGTAATCCTCTTTCAGTGCGCTACCGGCATCTTCATTTAATTTGTACAAATATGCTGATGGATTGGGATTCTGCACGAGGGGCACAGAGGGAAGGATCGTGGTTTAATCCCACTGATAAACTGCTCAGCGTGTTCACAGCTCTGGTCTTGAATGTCATTTGACTTCAGTCAACAGGTAAACAATCAATGACCAGCCTGTAGAAATGGAGGCTGGTTTTAAATATCCAGGCACTTTGCTAGATAACAGACTATCTTTGAGGAAGCTGAACAGCTTTTCTGTTCTGAGTTGGTTTACAGAAGTATCGGAAGTGTTCTGACCTACAGTATCTCTGCTCGGTCTTATGGGGCAGAACAGGAGGAAACTGTCGAGGATGGTGAATATGTCTGGGAAGATCACAGGGAAACCACAAGACGACTGTCTCAGTCGCTGCAGGCTGCGGCCATTCGGCGCCCTTCCGCGTCCGGTGTGCACGGCCACATTGGTTAACATGGGCGCCGAAAGAATTTTCGTCGGCATTCGGCACCTTTCCGCGTCCAGTGTGTCCCCGGCGTAACAGTGCTCTATTGTGTGGGTAGCAGGATTATTAATAGAGGTATACAACTACATTGGTATATACAGAAGGCCTTGGCACCAGGGATGTGTGCAACACAAGCAGGTGCATGATACTTAATATGAAGTCCATGGCCTTATAACAAACACAAGGTTGTGTAAGCAGCCCAGGATAGGCCGACTTCTCCCAAAGAGTGGAATTAGGTCATTTACTCAAACAGGGATTAGTTATTTTTCAGATTCAACAAGTTGAAATACTTCAAATGGGTATCCCAAAGGAGCAGTAATACTGAACCATGTGAATGTTCCCTTTGATTCCTTCCCTATTGTACAACTGGCCCATTAAACATCAAAGCAAATATTTTTTGGGTGCTTTTCAAGGGTATTTTTCCCATCGTCTTATTCATCCTGTTAAAACTAGTTTGGAGCCTGGAGTGTCTAGATCAAATAAAACAATTCTCCTCAGTCTTTCAAATGTCACCACTCAAGCACACACGTCCAAACTTTGCTTGACAACCTTTGGAATGATGCAACCCAAGAGGTTGACACTAAGCAGGGTCCAACCACTCTATACCCACTTCTTTACTTTTCTCTATAGCAATCTTTTGATGAATAAAAGTCAGTTCAGTCATGGTTAAAGCGAGATGAGCCAGTGTTTGCTTTGGGTTTCTAGCGCCTCGATGTTACTGATAAGAGGTTACTGATAAGGCCATGTCACTAATCATCACCAACAGACATACAGAATAGTCTTTTCTGTAGATATACGGTTTAGTGTGGATGATTAAGGGTATGTCCATTTCTCATATCAGAGGAACAATTGTAAAGTATGTCTTGTGTTTGAGCTGATAGCACGTACAAACCAAGGCTTGCATTAGAGGCTCAAAGCACTGTGCGCTATGCACCAGTGTGCCACTGGAAAGCGCTGCACTCCCAAATCTAATGTAAAATTCCATGACTTTCCATAATCAAGTCGGAGCACTTCATGACCTAAAAAATGTAATCCTTCTTGGTTTGTTAATGTTTTTCAGCTCAGAAAAGTTCACAGAAAAGTTTCCACTGCAGTTGTGCTTGCTGTGGAGAAAAAACAGATGAAAACATCTTCCATGATATTCCAGAACTTCCATGACCAGTTGGAACCCTGATTTTCTGAACTTTACAGCTTGTTGATGATTGCTAAAATAAGTACATATACAGTAAATATACAGCGTTTGCATTCTGTGGTGCCAGCCGGATTCTCAGTGACACAGAACCACAAATTGGTTCATAACTCATCAGGATAGTTTTCCAGTTGATATACACAGACCCAACACACACCAGTCTCCATACAAAACAAAGTTTGTCTACATACATGGAGTTACATAGCCACTGTTATGCCCGGCCTAGGAGTTACCTGAGCATAACATAAAGGGACTCCCCTTTTCCACACTCCCAAGGATGACCAGTGCCAAAGCAGAATGCAGTCCAAACAATATGGCTTTATTATGTATCAGAAATGGTAGCATAGGCGTCAGGGTAGGCACGGCCAACACAATAAACAAACAATCTATAATACAAAACACTAACTTACCTATCGTCAAAAGAAAGAAAACAAAATACAGGGGTCTTACCTACCTATCTAGGTTAAACAGGAGAATAAATATCAAAATAAACAGCTTCCTACCCTTACCGCTACCAGGACTACTTAATGAGAAAAATACATACAAAAATACTTACTAATACTTACACTACGAACTACACTATACACAGAGATCCAAAAGCTAACTTCACAACTATAACAATCCACAAAGACAACACCGCACGGTCTGGTTGGGAGTCGGGAGAGAGAGAGAGTCCAACTGGCATTGGGCAGGTGTTCCTTTGAAGTGGGCGCCACCAGTCTCCCGGCCAATCACCAGCCGCCACCTGAAACTCAACAAACAACACAGAACAGCACCGCCCTCAGGCAGGGAGGGAAAACAGCACAACAGAGGATACAACCACACTTACATACACATATATGACTCAGGGTCATAACACCACGATAAAGGAAATACAGTTTAGCAAAGGCAGTCTGTGCACGTCTCAAAAAGTGCGCGACTTCATTGCTCGTATTAACTTGACCACTTCTTGGTGGTGTTGTGATTCAGGTGGTCTGTTATGTACTTGTGTGCCGGAAAATTGGAGAATTTGCTCTCCTTGATCTTGAGCCAAGCCTGGGTTCTACGTTCTGCAGCGTGACCGAACTCCTGGTCCGCGCTCATGTACGGACCGACTGATCCAGTACTCGTCCTCAGCCTCACGCTCCAGATGCTTCACCGTGTTGCGTTAATCTGCCACGTTAATTGGCCGTGGACGCCGGTACTTTCCGATCCACTGCTTCTCCGGGACGCCTTTCCGCAGGAGGGCCAAGGTGAGGAACATGGTAGCGAGGTATTTCTGGAATGGCACACCACAATAACAAAAGTTGAGCAGAAACAGTGATGCGGGTTGCATTGTTCATGCCATATTTGTGTTTCCATAAGTGGGCAGAGATGCATACCGTCTCCCCTGCTTCGGGCACCCCCATCCTCCATGAGAAAACTCTTGTTTTTAGAAATAAATTTACTGATAAGGGTGACATTTATGCTTAGTTGCGGAGTGTGGACCAGAGTACCAATAATCTCCTAATCCAAACGATCTCAAATAAGTATAGACATTTGAGAGCCAGATTCAATTCCAGGTGGGTGGATTCCAAAATCTTTTTTAAATGTGACCTCCTTAACTCCAGTGTATCCACTTGGTAGATGTGTTGACTGAAATCTACAAGGTTTGACACTGTTTTCTGCAGCAAAACGCCCCATTCTGTCAGTTTAACGTTTGGAAAAAAGGTTGACTACCACAATTCTATCTCATTAAATAGATCAATACTACTACTAATAATCATCATCATCAGCTATCTTGATTTCATGGTTGTATGTTACCTGAGTCTGGTCAAGTCCAAGGTCTGTTATTTATGTTGCTTCATATGACCCAATCCTCGTTTTTCTCAGGGTTTGTGTACAGGTTTCTCTCGGTGCAGTAACAAGAGCCACAATGTTCGCCTTGCCATTTTTCTCAGCCACCACCTGGACTCTTCTGGTTCTGTTTTTCACTCTACTGTTATTGTGAGTAGTTTCTTTCTTTCACTTTCAATGATCCTTTCTGGCAATTCTTATAGGTTGTCTATTTTGCCATTTCGATGATATTTAATATGAAGCTGTTGTGATGACATTTGTCGGTCTGTATATAAATACTATTTGTTGCGCATGATTATTGTCAAATGGAAGTTAAATTAGAGTTTCAACACAGCCGTTTTACTCTGTGAACTTTGGCTTATTAACTTGTTGCCTTGTCGCAGGGTAAGAGAGTAATGCTGGTATTTCAAGGTATTGTATTAAACTGCACCACTCTTTTAAAGAGTAACTGGTTTCATGTTGTCTGGAGGCTTTCTTCCTGAAGTCTTTTTACAGACTGTATACAGAGTGTATTCTGATCCGTCTCTCTCTCTCTCTCTCTCTCTCTCTCTCTCTCTGGAGTGTTCACCAACACACCAAGACAGGTTTTAGTTCTCTGCAACAGTGGTGGGATGTTGGAAAATGTAAGATAAAACAGTTTTGCCAGCAGTACACTCAAAATGTCACGAGAGACATAGCCAGATCTCTAAAGGCTCTGGAGATTGATGTGATGGAGCTCCAAGACTTAGCAGAGTCCACAGGAGATCGAGGCCATATTGAGGCGCTCAAGGCTAAAAAATCTGCTCTGGCTAGCCTGCTGGGGAGCACAGGGCGCTCTGGTCAGGTCACGGTTTCGCAACATCTCAGAAATGGATGCCCCATCCCACTTTTTCTTCGGTCTGGAGTGTAAGAACGGGCAGAAGAGGCTCATCCACAGCATGCGCTCAGACTCAGGCCAGATACTGTCTGAGGCCACTGACATCAGGAGGCATGCTGTTGGGTTCTACAGGAGCCTCTTCAGGTCAGAACTTAGAGAGGAGCAGGAGGTGTCACATGCTTTCTATGACGGTCTACCAAAGGTCACACAGGACTCCGTTGCAGAGCTGGAGGCTGCAGTGTCTCCCGGTGAGCTGTATGCCGCCCTGCAGAGCCTGGAAAACGGCAAAGCTCCAGGTATAGACGGCTTACTGGTGGAGTTTTACAAGTCCTTGTGGTCGGTGGTAGGGGGGGACCTGCTGGCTGTGCTCAGCGACAGTCTTGCCGTAGGGCTGCTGCCGCTGAGCTGCAGGAGGGCGGTCCTCACCCTGCTGCCAAAAAAGGGTGACCTGCAAGAGATAAGGAACTGGAGGCCTGTCTCGCTGCTGTGCACCGACTACAAGCTCCTCTCAAAAGTTCTGGCCACCAGACTGAGGGAGGTGATGGGGCAGGTGATCCATTGTGACCAGACGTACTGTGTACCTGGCAGGTTGATCAGTGACAATATAATTCTGATTCGGGATATTTTGGACGTCTCTGGTTCATTGGGACTTAAAACTGGTCTTATTTCCATAGACCAGGAAAAGGCTTTTGACCGGGTTGAACATCAGTATTTATGGCAAACTCTGGAAGCTTTTGGTTTCAGCCCGGGTCTTATAGCTAAGATCAAGGCCTTGTACAGTGACATTGAGAGTGTGCTAAAGGTTAACGGTGGTTTGAGCGCTCCTTTTAAGGTCCAGAGAGGAATCAGGCAGGGCTGCTCATTGTCAGGGATGCTGTACTCCCTGGCTATTGAGCCCCTGCTACACAAACTCAGAGCTGACCTCTCTGGAATAAACATCCCTGGGTGCAGCGCAACTTTTAAATTGTCAGCCTATGCCGACGATGTGGTTGTTTTAGTGAAACAGCAGAGAGACATTGACATTCTGGCTGAAAATGTAGAAAACTTTGCTGTAATCTCTTCTGCTAAAGTTAACTGGGGGAAGAGCGAAGCAGTCATGGTCGGGGATGGGCTGAGCAATGAGCTCATTTTACCAGGGGGACTGACATGGAAGAAGGGAGGGTTGAAATATCTGGGAGTGTTTTTAGGGGATGAGGCTTTTAAACTTAAGAACTGGGAAAATCTTTTAGAAAAAGCTGAAGGTCGTTTTAAAAAATGGAAGTGGATTTTATCAAACATGTCTTACAGGGGGCGCGTACTTGTTGCAAATAACCTGGTGTCCTCCACCCTGTGGCATCGTCTGATGTGCCTTGATCCCCCAACGAACCTTCTGGCCAAACTGCAGGCCCTTATAGTGGACTTCTTCTGGGACAAGCTGCACTGGGTTCCCCAGAGTGTACTGTACCTGCCCAAAGATGAAGGAGGTCAGGGACTCATTCATCTGGGCAGCAGGGGTGCAACCTTCCGCCTCCAGGTCATCCAGAGGCTTCTCTATGGACCTAAAGACTTGGTGTGGAGGCCGGTAGCATGTGCAATTCTGCACCAGCTTGGTGGACTGGGACTGTGCAATTCCTTGTTTTTAATGGATCTTAGCAGTGTTCGTTTTAATGGATTACCTGTTTTTTACCGTGGGCTTTTTAAAACCTGGAACCTATTCAAGAGAGAGAGAGTGGGCGGCTCAGACTCTCTTCACTGGCTTTTAAAGGAGCCCGTGGTTCTCGGATCGCGTTTGGACGTTGCCTGTGGGGCGGGGCCTTCACTCTCCAGACAGCTCTGCAGGTCAAAGGTCGTCACATTAGGACATGTTGTGGACATCACAGGGGCAGACATGGACGATGCTGCTGCACTGGCCTCACGTCTGGAGGTGAGGTCCACCAGGGTTGTCGGCCTGATGCTGGAGAGATGGAGGCAGGCCCTCAGTGAGACAGAACGCTCCATGACGACAAGGTACTGCAACGGGTCTCTTCATCCTCAGGATGGAGATCCTTTCCCTCCACTGAGACTGTTGCCTGATTTTAAAAACTGTACAGGGCCTCTTTTAGAGTTGGGAGATGCTTCTGTTGTGGTTTTAAATGAGGTAAATGGGAAGGTTTTATATCAGATGTTGGTCAAGGTTCTTAACAAAGAGAAGCTCAACAGGAGAGGTGACACTCCCTGGAGGGCCCATCTTGGTCTAGCTGATGATGTGAAGCCAGAGTGGCGAGCGCTGTACAAACCACCGTTAATGAAAAAAGCTGGTGATCTGCAGTGGAGGGTTTTACATGGCATTGTGGCTGTCAATGCTTTTATTTCCATTTTAAACCCAAATGTTGCACACGACTGTCCTTACTGCACACAGAGGGAAACCGTCTTCCACTGTTTCCTGGACTGTTCCAGACTTGCACCTCTGTTTTACCTGCTTGACAAACTCTTTAAGTCTTTTAATGAAGTTTTTACACAACACATGTTCATACTGGGCTATAGGTACTGTCAAAAGAAGAAAAGTAAGTGCCAACTTTTTAACTTCATTTTAGGCAGAGCAAAGATGTCTGTCTACCTCAGCAGGAGGAACAAAGTAGAACAATCCTCAGACCATGATGCTGTGTGTCTGTTCATCAAAATGTTGAAAGCCAGACTGAAAATAGATTTTAACTA